>OU342769.1:15475000-16045000 GCA_910591435.1 Acronicta aceris
GCCATTTCTGAACGAATAGCAAGATTTGTGGAAGTGATACGTGGCAGAGTAATTTCTCGTGGTGTTCACGTCTACTTCTACATTAGTAGCCTTGGCTTCCGGGCTTAGAAGATTAGATTAATCTTCTTCCCCATTAAACCACTCGGCGATTGTCGAGTGGCATCGGCAGTAATGCTACATTTTATTTATTTTTTGACTTTCAGAAAGAAGTTTCATCGTTTTACTTTCTTCTCCGTGAAGATGGCAGGAATTTACGCAAAGGATTACATCATTATTATAACAGTCCTTTGTTATTAGTGCTTACGAGTAAAAACTACCCTTTGTTTGAGTTATGTTCTGAATGCGGAATATTATACTATTCATGGTATTTCACGGGAAGTGATTGTTGTAATAGAACAGTGAATAAATACTGATGGCTATCAAGAACATGATTACATTCTTCTTTGTTAATTGTTATCCGACTGCTATATTAATTAAATATGACTAAACTAAGCTTTCGCCCGCGACTTTGTCTGTGTGAACTTTAGAATTGGGTCCGAACTGGATAAAAAGTAGCCTGTGTTATTCCAGACTATACAATATCTCTGTGCCAAATTTTATCCAGATCCGTTCAGCCGTTTTGTCGTGAAAGTGTAACCAACATCCATACATATAAGCTTTCCCCTTGTATAATAGGTATAAAGTAAGGATTATATGTATAAAAAACCGTATTTTTTTTACGATCTTAGCACCTCGTCGTGCCCATCTAGTAAATTCCGCATACCTACAATAGCAATAATTGTCAGACTTCATGGCTATCAAGAGTATCAATATTAATTCCAATCATAATAAAAATAGTAAATAAAAACTTCAATAGGTTTTTTATGTCCAGCAGATAGCGCAAGTATTTTTTTTTTTTATTATGGTTAGATAGGTATACATACATATATAGGTAATAGGTACCTATATTGATATCCAAAGAATTGCTAATGAATTGTGAATGGTCTTAATTTAAAAACTAAATGTATGAGTAGCTTCCAACAGGGACTTTGAATCCATTAGATATTTTTTCACTACAATTTCATTCCGGTCTTTAGATTAAGACCCTGTAAATTTATTTTTAAATGGGTTGGTTTAACTAAACAGTATTAAGTACGTGGGAGAGCCATGCTTCGGCACGAATGGGCCGCCTCGACCGGAGTGATACCACGGCCTCACTGAAAACCGGCGTTAAACAACGCTTACGTTGTGTTTCGCCGAGTGAGTGAGGTTGCCGGAGGCCCAATCCCCTTTTAAAAGGCCGGCAACGCACTTCTGACACCTCTGGCGTTGCGGGTGTCCATGGGCGGTAATCGCTTATCATCAGGCGATCCGTCTGCTCATTTGCCCCCCTATCCCATAAAAAAGTAGTAAACGTTAACTTTCAGCCAAAAAGGTCAAAGATCCAAAACGTCAACGAAACCCCGCTGGAACCCAAAGCGGAGTGCAATTTTGGTATCATTTAATCAATTTGATATGAAGAGAGGGTCGAATAAAGGTGCATTAGTCAGTGTCGTCAATAGGGTCGTTAGTGTTACAAACTTCACACGAGTCAATAACCTTGATAGTGTCGTCAAAAAAGAAAACTGTACTAATGAAAGGTTTTTTGAGCACATGGTAGTAACGAAGTTTAAATCCTATGTATCCTATCTGAGAGAGAAAAAAATATTTGTCGTAGGTCGTTCCCCAGCTAGAGTTGACTGAGCTCCTTCGACAATAAACATTCAGGTATTAAAATAAGTAACAATACTACCAACATCAGCATAAAATCTTAGCGACGCGAGATTATTAGGTTGGCTGTATCTTGGTACTTTACGCACCGGTAAGCGCAGCGTGGGATGACCTCCAACGAGATGGACGGACGACCTGGTAAAAGTCGCTGGGAGTCGTTGGATGCAGGCGGCATATAACTGGAAGTGTGGAAGTCTTTGGGGAGACCTTTGTTCAGCAGTGGACTTCTATTGGCTGATATAATGATGATGTATCTTGGTTCTAGGTTTATCTATCTATCTAGGTGTACGCTATATTAGTCCCAATTTTCTTGTTTTTGCCAAACCTGTGGGAATTTCCTAAAATCCCGTTTTATTTGTCACCTAGGAGAACAGACAATAGTTTGCCTACCTGGAAAAAATTAATTCTTTTGGAGTCGGGATGCAAGTCAGTCTGGAGCTTCATTAGGAGATACAGAGATTACTCAAGGAGTAGGTAAATCTTACGAAGCCGACAGGCCAGTCTCAATAACAAATCTGTCGATTTGCTTACTAGAGATAGAAATTTGATTTTACTTGTGTGTACTTTTATGTCAAAATCCTATCCCTAGTAAGCAAATCTACTGACTGATTTGATATTGGAACTGGCCATAAGCCTGCCAGGTGACCAGAAAATTACACATGATTTTTGTTCTATCTCACGCATCCCTTTATCATTGCCAAATAAGACGAGCCTCTGACGGAATTAATCCACAAATAACATTAAGTAAGCAGTCACCTACACTATGTAGGTAGTACGTACTGAGATTGTTCGTACAATGTACTCACTATGGACACCTCGGTACACCGAGTAGATACGGACAGAAGCTCCAAACGAAACTATGCCCGAAAATAAACAGACACCGTAACATAATTATGTTACGGTGTCCGTTTATTTCACTTCATTATGCATGAAGATGCGGCACGTTTGGCGTAGAGGCTGAGCGATCAGCTTCTTCGTTACGTGTTGTGGGTTCGATCCCCGCACGGAACAAATATTTGTATGATCTACTGGTAGTTGTTCCGGGTCTGGGTGTTTGTGTAAGTGATAATTTGTGTCTGTGAAATGCACCCACGATACAGGAGAAATTCCTAGTGTGGAGCAACGTTTTTAAAAAAAATATTTGCTATTTTGTTGATTAATGCACTTTACTGAAGTGACACGCGAACAGTTATGTTGCACTTTTTCTCAGCTATGTTGGCTTCGACATCCAGTCTAAACAAATGCGGCTGAACGTCAGTAGCACACGAAGTGCTACCAAATCTCTGGTAGTTTTTGGGCTTATAACAGCCCCAATGTTAATGTAACAAAGGGACTGGTCCCCGACTTTTACATGCTCTCCGAAGCAGTGTGGTCCCGATGTTTTAAGAATGGTCACGCATCCATTCCGCGGCAATAGCTACGTAACCGTGTAGGACAACGATCAGCATAGTAATGACTTAGTCACGAATCCACTCAAAATTATTATTATTCATTGTTTCAAGTTGGTCTTTTGTATTTCCTTATTTTGTGGCGATCTGGCGATGACGTCTTATCAAACGTGAGTGGAGAACCACTCGTAGTCGACGACATTGACCACCGGAAGACGATTCGTCGCGACGACGTGTTGTCCGCTCAATAAGACACTTCCGGTATAGTACGACCCAATGGGGCATCCATACAATCTACATCGTGTCTTATGGCTATCAAAATAAAGTATCATATCGTTTGATCGTCAAGTGTTTAGTCTCCAAAACGCTGAGACGTCTGAAATTTCATACAAGTCGGTACAACAGAATTGCACACGCGAATCTGTTGCTTAATACAAAGTCATAGGGTACAAATCACATTTAGCAATCGAGAGTTGCATTGCTGGCTGTGAGTCTGACCGCAATCCAGCGAATTTGGGTTACGTGGTTAGTATTTTTTCTTTACGACTGTCTTTTTTTTTGCTGTTTTGCGTTAATTGATTTCACGGTCGCCGACTGATAGGTACCTACCTCTCACTCGGTAAAAGTAGGCATTGTAATAAAAAAAGTTCATGGTTCAAAGATTTTGGTGGAAGGCTATCTTTGGGAACGAACTTAAAAACTTTCAGAAACTGACTAAGTAACTTGAAAAGCAATCTCTTATGTCTACTTTCACATGAAGTTTTCTTTTTCAGATCAGAGACCTACTTAATGATAAATATGGAAAGCCCCCGATCCTTCGTCTCTAATAACAACGGATTAATATTTAAGAAGGAAAATTGGTAGGCTTATTCTTATTTATTTTATGATTAAGTACTTGGGAATTTCAATAGATTTTTAACTCGGAAGCGGAAACTTATAACAATTGCAGAATACTTGTGCTTGAATGCATAAAATTTACAAAACAGTTTCTCTTAGTGATGGTTAAATTAAAAAATAACTTTAAAAACTTTTACCGCGATATGCGTTTTTATGAAAAGGCGGTCGAAATGACAATAGACGCGAAGCATACTTTCTCCAACTCCCACTGCCCGGCAGGCGAACGTAATCGCTTTTTTAAGAGTTCAACAACACCTTAGAGGTTTTTTAGTATCACGTGAATTTTCAGACTTCGAAATTGTGCTAAAAAGAAACTTAAGTGTTTTTAGCTGTGTTGTTTGGTTTTTAGATGTGTTTAAAATTATCGAGAATGCTTGTTTCTCATACCTTCAAGGTGGAATTCCCCATTGACAATTTTAACCTTTTGAGCGCCACATGACAGTCTAGACGTCAGATCTAGACTTCAACTCAAAATGTGCCCAGCACGCCACGGCCACGACCGGGTGACAGATTACTGTAGGAAATTTGGAAGCCTGGCGCTGACGGCACGCTTTTTCTGTTTTGACGGGCGGTCAGAAAAATAATGATAACAATAATGTCAATATAATTAAAAAGCAGTCAGAAAAAATCTTCATAAACAACCTAACCCTACCATTTCAAGATTTAAACCAAATTAAATATAAGTAATTATTCTTTGGATATTGAAATATTGTTTCAATAACAAACGTTGAAAGTTTCTAACTCAATTTGTCGTTCTCGAAATGTTAGTCTGTCTATCACAGCCAGTCCAATTAATTACTACAAACTTTATTGAGACCACTTGCTCCAAGATACTCGGATTTTCCATCAAATTACTACGTGTAACTAAGTTCAAAACATTCTAAAGTCGTATCTAAACATGTCGCGTCCCTCTCTTGGTTACAAGGAGTGAAAGGGAGGGAGGATTTGAGCAGAACCAGTTTGGCAAGCATTTGCCTTGAACTTGTTTAACCGCTAGGCCATGAGGTACCCGCTCTGTGGGCGCTAGTCTACCGTTTTATGGGTTTTCTTGCCAATTTATGTCTGTTCGACGTTAAGAGGGAATTTTTCGATGAGTTACCTGGAAAAGATTCTAGGAACGATCGAGATGTAAGACAATGGGATTCCTAAAAACAAAATGCCTAATTCAATGGTTGGTGTTGAATGGTATTTTACGTTTTTATGTCTCCTACGTCGGTTGTTTAATTAAATATTTTTTCTAACATCTTATAGGTAACACGTCGGATCAACAAAAACAAGAACATGATCTATGTATTATACTCTTTATTACCTTCTTCATTGGCTCCAAAGTCCATATGCGTCTGTCCTTGGTTAGATTACTTACTTAGTTTCATGATCGAGTAAAATTTAATAAGTGCTCACCTTATTCATTTTCTAACATTATGAAAATACTACTTATATAATAAGTATATGTTTCCAAAATATTGTTTCATGAGCATCATCATCATCATCAGTGATGTCCATGTCGTTCATTCGCTTATCTTTGGTGCTACGAAATGCGCACGCGCATTGGGCGAATTCGGCAACCCATTGTGCCATTATTGGCACTACAAAAGAATAATCTGCCCGATAAAGTGAATACTTTCACTAATATAAAACAAAAGTTTTATTTTTTCATCAATAAACAGTTTCTTCAGCGAAATCAATTGCTTTATTATTTCATGAAAGTTTTGCATAACAGGAAGCGTGCCGTTAGCAATTAAATGAAAAGTTTGAATTACGTGCGCACGCGATTACGTCTTGCGATCATATCGCGTGCGCAGGTGAAGATATTGGTGATTGGTGATAGACGTATGATAATGAAGAATTATGATTGAGGCGTTTTTGTGTTGAAGTGACAAGTGTCTAGAAGCAGTAGGGAATAACTTGATGATTGGAGCGGTGTCTACGGTATTCCACTCCGAATTCAAATCGGTTTCTAGAGATTGTTTATAACCTTAAAAACCTTTTTAAACCTAACCGTTTTAAACCTTAAAACTATTGAAGGGCTCCCCCTTAAAGAGGTTGTACGTGAATGGCAGTAGAAGAAACCGCCACAAGTAAAGAGGAAAGACAGTTTGATGTCAAAATGTACAATATGTATTTTTCCACATACCATGCATTTTTATGACACACGCGTGCACGAATAACCTTCAGCCACCATAAACATACAATAAAACCTGCATTGTCAATGTCAAAAAACAGCCTCGCGATGTACGACGACCGCTTACCGATGCGCGGGCGCAAAAGAATGTCAACGCTCCCCACCACTGCGAGTGAACCCCACTTTTATAATTGAAACATCTTCATGTATCACATCCATTGACGGTTGAGTGCGATGTATGTTGTATATCATGCGAATATCACCGGCCATGGTTGGAAGGTGAAATGAAAGTGTTGTGTGAGTAGGTCATTGACTCGTATGCTTCGGTGGGTATGGTGGAAAATGGTCGGCAGTTAGTTACCATGGCGATGAAAGGCTTTCAAGGGCATCGTAATGTTTGCATGCATCATTCGTGCCCGCTAAACGTTCTAAATGGTAATACATTGAAAGGATAATACGGAACTAAAACCCGTTTTACCTAGATAGATTATAGAAAGTAAGGCTGCGAATTTTAATGTATTTATCGGCGCTGTCCAGGTCCTTAAACATGTAATGCCTAGAAAGCCAGAACCTCATATATAACTGCATAGTTCCGAACTACAGTTACTGAAAGGAATATTTCAAGACGATGACTGCGCTGAGGCTTGCAGCCGATGGACCTTTTGTCCCGTGTGTAAATCCTCATGGATACCTAACGGTTACATCGGACTAATGCTATCTAATATCACACTGTGGACATTTTCCGCACATTATGAGGAGGGGCACCCAGATCCTCTACGGAACGGTACCATGAGCCCTCCTGTGCAAAACATATATGCTAGAAGACCAAGATGGTTTCTGATATAAACGCATTGCCGCCACCATATCATTCGCGGGAAATAAGGGGTAGTACGCTGGCCCCGAGGAAATCGGCAGGACATACATCCCTTCTAGCATTGTCTCTTCAGTGACTTCGCCTCCGAGCTTCAGCTGTCTCCGCCTTGAAGCATAACACTTTCGGAGAAGGAGACAATACGCCCTCCACTTTGCGGATAAATACACCTATGATACAGGAGAAATCCCTGTGTGTAACATTACAAGCGTACAAGTTCAATAGATTGGGGTCGCAAAGCTCCAATAGTTAATAGTTCGACACTTAGAGGCAGACTAATTTAACTTTGAAGGGGTTGATTGATGGAAAAAAGTTCGCTCATTGAAAAAAGTAGCTCAGCGGTTCACCATTGTTGTTTCAAAGTTGCGTAGGCGTTGAATCGATTTCTCTAATAAATTCCATAGATATTTGGAAGGGCGAAGTAAAAAAAAAGATATCATCGTCTTAGTCCTTTTTCCAACGGGTCCGCTTTCAGGCTGAATATCAGATTTTACATGGAGCTACTGCCAACCGAACACCAATACCTAGAAAGTCAGAATTGAATCATTCTGTCAATTCTGTTACCTACATACTTGTATTAAAATATCTATGTGTCCGCGTTGTTGAATTTTGAGCCAAACAGATACAAGCCTATAATCATCAATCAAGCCTATAATTATCATAATTTTAATTACTTTTGCCATCGACACTGTATGAATAAGTATAATTTCATCCAATTGTAATTACGTTTACTATAATTACGGTTGCTAGTCGTAAAAACAGAAACTCATGCGTCATTTAGGTCACCAAAGAGCACAAGAAAGCGCCAAAGTGTCTTGCTATTACAATAGTCAACTCCGTGATTACGATAATAGCGAGCGACGCTGCGGCAATTGTATAGCGTATTAAAGAACTGTTAGCCGACCTCTGACACGGTGCACGCGATCGCGAGGCCAGAGAAACTCTTGCGCATGTAAATGTTAGATGTACGAATGTTTATTGTTGTTTGTTTTGTGCAGTCACGATATTCAAGATTGAACCCTATTGAGATTATTAATATACTATTTTAATAGACTTTAGTATAGTATAGGCACCCATTGGAAACCCTTGCAGATTTTATATGAAAGGGTATTTTAATCACAATTAGACAACTCTGCTTATCTGGTTGTGGGGAAGGAAGGTCCGAAGGAATTAATATCAGCGTAACTAGTCAGCTAAGATTTATTTAAACGTGAATTAAATAAGGTTACACAATTATAAATTATACCCTAAGAAGCGACAAACTTCCTAAATCTCAAAATAGCTCCAGTAAACACCATGTATGTTATACAGCGTGTTCACAAAGCGTGTGCTTGAATTATTTAAAACGCAAATAGTTCTAGCTCGGTGCAGCCCTGTTAAATATTTAGCGGTCAAGATCGGTCGCCGTGTGTACTGCCACTAGCGGGCTAGGGTTGCTCCCTCTTTGATGTGGCCTTAGAAAATGTGTCTCCGGTCTTTGTATTGGTGGTTTTGTGATTGCAGAGTCATAATTCCGCGAATAGTTGATGTGTTATTATGCACTGCCATTTTGGATTTAAAGTAAAGCAAAAAAAATCTAACATTTCTGTCTTGATATTTCCCATCCATAAGAAATAAAATTATCCATAATAACTCATTACCAATAATTACCTTCGCAGCTGGGGCAGAAAGGTTTTTCAGTGGATACCACACACCGGAAAACGCAGTGTGGCACGACCTCCAACGAGATGGACGGACGACCTGGTGAAGGTCGCTTGGAGTTGTTGAAAGCAGGCAACATAGAACCGGTCCTTGTAGAAGTCTTTGCGGGAGACCTTTGTTCAGTAGTGGACGTTTTTTGGCTGATATGGTGATGATGAGTCCTATGGTTAAATAAGGAGAAATGGCTTTACTTACCATAATGTATTAACGTGTTAGTTTCTAGATTGTGAGAGAGGGATATCGTTATACAGCGTAAATAACGCCATCTCTTTCTCACGTCTTACGACCGACGACCCGTTGACTTATTTTAATAGATTTTTTTTACTCCTATAGTTATCCAAACGTTTGGACAACCCTACCCCTATACTTGAGTACAAGCACACTGTAAATTATGTATGTGATCGTATTAGTTATGGTGCTGTAATACGTGATTTGCATTCATGACTACACGTGGCCATGGGGCTGTGTGGTAATGCGCACTTTGATGCATCGAGTCTACAGCGCTAGGGGTTGGACCACTAAGTTATGTCGCGTTTACACAATGGCCCATACTGGATAGTTTAAAAGCCAAGCTGTTTATTGGCGTAGTATGTGGTGTTGGTTGTAGGTTCTCTCCTCGTTCGTAAGTAACAAATGTTTGTATGACCAGGGAAGCTAAATTTATCGAGCGACATAATTTTGTCGTCGCATTACCTCGTCTCCTCTCATAGTTTCGGCAAGAGATAAGCGACGAGAAAATTATGTCGTAGCATATTAGCCTGACCACAGCCACCAGGTTTATTTTAATAAATAAAATCATGTTTATCATTTTGTAATCATCTTTATTATTTTCTTGCTTTTATCCACATTTTTCCATTGGTTTAAGATCATCTATCTCATCACTTCCTTATCATCCTTACCAATATTATAAACGTGAAAGTTTGTGAGTATGGATGTATGAATGTTTGATACTCTTTCACGCCAGAACGGCTGAATGGATCTGGATGAAATTTGGCACAGATGATTACTACTTTTTATCCAGGTCGGACCCAATTCTGAAGTCCACGCAGACAAAAGCTAGTATAGATATTTTATACCATCCATCTCTTCGAAAAAGGAGCCGGCCTGGGCGGTTATTTCTGACTTCGTCTTTCCGACTTCGTAACTTTTCCTTTGTGATGTAACTTACAAAGTTTATTTAAGACATCGCTGACTCCAACAAATGGAGGAAAACATTGAAAGGAAACTAACTAGAAGTTTCCCATCGTCACGCAGTGAGTCCCGTTTCTTCTTAAGCGGGAAGCAGGAAAGAATCATCATTGATTGCCGTGACTCGCGTGATAATTCACATATTAGTCAGAGAGAAGTATTCACGACATAATAATATAATATGTATGTCCTTACTATAAAAAATAACAGGCTTGTTAAATATTTTTTATTTGGACTCCTAAAAAGTTGACCATATATATATGCATATAGTGCCTACCAACTAAAACAAAATAAAAGTCGGTTCAAAAATAAAGAAGTTATAGGCATTTTAATTCTATATGCTAGACAGAGAGCATACTATAGCAAGTTGTGACGTCAAACCGTGCGTGCGGCGTACAAATTCTATACTGACATTCGTTTTGTGTGATGAGATCAGAGCATCCCCTCTCAATCTCAACCACTGGAACTGGCGGTCAAGCGTCAGCCTAACAAGAATAAAAAGAAAACCCGAGATTTGAAACCTCATAACTTACAACCTTATTAGTAAACTTCAATTATTTTTCAATATATACGATTTATTTTTAATAAAATATTTCAATAGTAAGTATTGTTATTTTTAATGAATCAAGCATCAACTACCCTATTGTTACTAGATATTAAATAATTATCCTCGCATTTTTCTATTATAATAATGCTGAAGAATTTCCTTTGAGGTCATTTATTTATTAATTATCATCATAAAGAAAATGAAGAATCTGTTCAAGGATGGTCGAAGACCTGTAAACACTAATTATAGATCTTATTATACTGATCTAGGACAATAATGAATAATGCAAACGACCATTGTGATTAGTTCAATCAATCAATTTATGTGCATTGTGCATTGCACTGCATTTCAGTTGTTTTAACAATATTCTTAGTAGGTATCCCACTTCAAATGTTTCTTGTTGATTGTAGAACATACGACAGAAGACTCCAAAATATTGAACTGCCATAATGGTCCGCAAGCGCGGTGGCCGAGTGTGAGGTCCCGGGTAGATTCCCAGATGGAGCAGTAGTGTTTGGAATTCCTATGAAATTCCTAGTAGCTTGGAGTTGGCCCAGTTAATGACAATAACAACATAGGAAGCGAAGGAGGATGCATCGGTCTTCCTATTCTTCTATAGACATCTCTCATCGGCTCTCAAAGTAAATATATACATAAATAATCATGAATCAAATCTAAAAATAATTTACTTTCAGTTAAGTACATTTTCCGAAAACCGATAGCAAATAACGTTAAGTGTGATCCAACTTTACCAATTACAGTATTCATCTCAAATACGAGGACGAGTCCAGCTGTTCTCCTTTAGCTAACAAAGCGTAATTAAATACTACCCTACGTTGGTTCAGTTATTATAACTTTCAAATAGCAAACATTATCCAACCAATTAGAAGACAGTTTAACCTATCACGATTCTGCAATTTACTTTGCTCTATTTGTTCGCACATATACTAGATACTAGTAGAAATAGTCATACTTCTGTAAATATATGAGAATTCGAGTTTGTAAAAGCACCCACGATACCGGAGAAAATCCTAGTATGTGGCAACATTTCTGGAAAAAAAATGTGATTGGTTCTAAACAATAGTAGTATCTAATACATATGGTTGTCCTAAGCTTGCTACGCTAGAGCCCCTGGGTTGGATTAACAAGTCGAGCAGTAATACATTTATTGGTTTTTTGATTTGATTGATTGGCTCGCCCTCTAGTAAGTACATGTCTAAACGTACCGGTCAACTATGTGTGTTAGTGTGACATTCATGCGCCTCACTTCAGTTATTGTTAAGCAAAGCGAATGAATGTACCCATGTGGCTTGCCTAGAAGGTAAGTATGGAAGTAGTGCTTGTGTGTATGTATGAGGCGTCTGAGAGTGGGAAGAAAGTGTACGAGTGAAGGTGAAAGTGAATTGAAAGAAATATTGACTCATTTATGATTGAATACTTAATATCTAAACTGCCTTATTAGCCTAGTGGTCCTGAGCGCCACTGCTACGCTAGAGGTGCTGGGTTCGATTCCCAGATCCGGCAAAGTTTTATTGGGTTTTTCTATGAAATTCTCAGTAGCAGCTCAGTCTCAACTCATTAACCGTAATAGCAATTTCGCCTTCGCCTCGCCCCTTTATTACATGGGATCTAAGCATGCCGGCGAACTGTGGATGTACATCACTACGGCTGTTCCTAACCCTTCGGGGAGTAGAGGCGTGATGGTATGTTTTACTACTGTCTTCGTCATAAGTTAAGAGTGGTATCCATTTCAATATACTTTTTTTAATTAAAAAAATGGCCTATTAGCAATGTGGGTCGCACCTTACTAGTATTCTTGTTAACCACTCGTGCTAAGGTAAATGCTTGTGTTGTGAGTGGGTTCACGTCGTTAGTGCAATAGGTGGGTTTCGAACCGGTTACCACATGATCGCCAGTCCGACGCCCTAGCCATTATTAGGCTACCGCCGCCGCACCGCTTCAAAAAATTCATTAATCATTTAAATTTCATTAATTGGAAATAATAGTATCAGTCATTCTCAAGTTCTTAGTATCACTTTTAAAACGGTTATTTTTTTATAACCATTGAATTAAACTGATGAACGATAAAGCGTTTCAAAGAAGTAACTAATTGCGTTATGTTACCGTTATGTTGCGATATGATACGCATCTAATTAACAGCCTCGGCGTAGCTTAACCTTGAGATTGCCTTTAGTAGGTTTACTGGTACATTAGCTCAATGCTACTGAAAGTACGTTACAACTGTTTACACAAGTGTCGACTCAATTAATAATCTTATTTGAATTTCTGCGTTAGCGGTATAACCATCCACCCATCTTTTTCCAAGCCGCGATGTCGCTTACCTCGCGCTCACCTTACATTGGCACAGTATTTGTGTGCACAAGTGTCCAGTCTCAGTGGCGCGGGTTATTTTTCTAAAGAAACAACTACATGTATGTGTTTTGTTTTTAAAACGACCTCCGTTGTAATAGGGTTGAAAGGTTTTGGATTTCGTACGTTTTAGTAAAAAATATAGGCGATTTCCAATGTGCAGCACTCGATAAATATTTCTTAAATGTTTAATAAGTACAATTAGGTATAATAATTTAATAAAAAATAACACCAATGCATGTGTACTGGTTTCTGACGTCGAAATGTCGGGAAACAAATAATATCAATACAACGCGATAAAATCCGTAAAAAGTAGTTTTATTTCAATGACCAATGCATGTGTACTAACTTTAACCTTTCTGGAAATATCTGTAAAACCTAAATTACCATTTGACAAACTGAGGTAATTTGGTCTTACCTAAAGTACCTTATGTCGCTATGTTTACATTATGACTACTTCTACTAATCAACGGTCAGCGGGCAGCCCTACAGGCGGCGCGCGCGCAGGCTGGCACGGCCCGGCACCGCTAATGCACGGATCATTGTCAACCGTCCATTGTGTGCAGGACTATTGCCACTCCACTACCACAACAGTTAGCTTTACATTTTTTGCTTACCTACTTTTGCGTCTACTGATAAGAATTTAGATTGAGCAGTCTATGATTAACTTTTTTTCCGAAGATCGATATTATAAAGACAATATTTCTTAAATCCCATCGGGATTACAAGCGTGGACGTATACAATGTATTTGTTACTAGAAGCAGTCTTTTTACATTTTATTTTTCTTAGGCGGCGTCGTGGCAGACCTAAAAAGAAATGGCGTGACGATTTTGATATATCTTTAATGCAAATTGGATTCAATCAGCCCAGGATCTAGATAGATGGAGACATGTACGGCAAAGCCTTTGTCCAGCAGATGGACACACCAGGCTAATTGTAATCGTAACTTCGAGAATAACAAGCAATCCAGTCCTATCCAGGCAATGCTGAATTTGAGAGCGATTTTAGACTCCATTAGCTTCGACCTATAAGTACTACAAAGTAATTTAAACAAAAATACATACAATGCGTGTTTTTTTGAAACACGCTTCTGTTTATAAAACACGTTGTAATAACATCAGCAAATGTAACGTTATGATCGACCCAGTTTACGGCACGTCGTGTCACGGTTACGGATGGGTGTGCAACTGTGCACTTTACTTGCTTAGACAGCTATTTAATTGTCTGAGAAGTAGGAAGTTAAGTATTGTTTCGGACGTATTGTATAGTGGGCTATTCGAGGAAATAACGTAAATTCAATTCTTTCCTTCCATTCCATTTCTATTCTTTAGTCTAGTGGTTCCAAGCGCGACTGCTACGCTAGAGATCCTGGTTTCGATCCCCAGGTCGAACAGTGTTAAATTCTCAGTAGACTACTAGACCGATGATAGTCAGTCTTTAGAATAATATCAATACAAATCCATACCAATATTATAAATGCGAAACTATATCTGTCTGTTTTTTTTTGTTACTTTTCCACGCGTAAACCGCTGAACAGCATTCTGATAAAATTAGGCAAACAGATAGACATCTTTAGGCAGGACATATGCTACCTTTTGTCTCAAAGAGTCCTTTGGGATGCGAGTGAAACCGAGGTCAGTAACTAGTTACTATAATATGTAAAGATGTTGCATCCACTATTGAGTAATTAATGAATTTAGCTATTTTAGTAACAGCTGAAGAAGTTATGATTATTGCACAGTAAAATTCAAAATTTAAACTGAACTACACAATTATTTTTATCAGAAATTTGTACACGAGTTAATTTTAACGTAGGAGTACAAAACATTTATTATCTATACTTATCTATACTTATAATAAATCTGTAGAGAGGTCAATTCTGTACATGAAATATATTTCCAAAATAACTATCAGCGGGTGATTAGTGATCGATACTGACGCCAAAAATGCAATCAGTAAAATTTTTGTCTGTCTGTATGTTCGTTATAGAAACAAAAACCACTCGACGGATTTCAACGAAACTTGGTACAATTGTTCTTCATACTCCTGGGCAGGTTATAGTATACTTTTCATCACGCTACGATCAATAGGAGCAGAGCAGTGAAGGGAAATGTTGGGAAAATGAGTGATTCATGAGAAAGGTCTCAAGCTACGCGGGCGAAGAACTAGGGAACAAAGTAACTATTCCACGCGGACGAAGTCGCTGGCAAAAGCTAGTTTGTTAATAAAATTTTGAAATGCATTGTGTAAAACAAAATTGCAAGTAAGCTAGTTCTTGGGAATTAGCGAGTCAGACAATGACAATGCGCTAAGTGCACCTAGTTATTTTCAGTAATAATTGTTTACGTCTGACTTCATGACATTGTCCCTGATGTCTGTAATTTTTCAAACAATTTCGTGGTCTTAAATGACGGGAAAATACGGTTTCCTCGCGATGACACAGCTTAAATTCAAAGATAGGTAGTTGACTGATTACTCTTTATAATCTCATGAATTTTTTTACCATAAATAGAGCCGATCAACAAAAAACAGAGAGAGACAGAGAGCGTCCTATAATGAGTTGTGACGTCACAACTATAACACTCGTTTTATGGGAAAGTAACATAGAATTCACTCTCAATGAATCAACATTATTGGTGGGACAATAATGTAATCTTAGAACTTCATTAGTCCATTAATTTTTTTTTAGGATACGATTAGAATTTAAAGTTTTCCGTTGCATTAAAAAAAACGTTCCTAAAAACCCTTGTTCTAACAATTATTTGTAGGTACCTTCTCTATAGAACCTTCTCTATAGAACTCTTGTTTGGAATTGTGCACTTAATTTGAGATTGCTAAAATATTTTTATTACAGTCTTGCTGCTATGAATTTATAGTTATCATAAATTTTAAAATATTCATCGCCAAGCTTAAACACCTCTTCCCAACTGCAGGCATACTTATGCCTCTGCTTATGCCGTACAAATATAGCAGTAGCGTAATGCACCAGGGTATTACAGCTATCAGCTGCGCGCAGCCGCCGGTGTTTACCTATGTAATTGCTCTGTTTGTCTGCTCACTAGTGCTCACTGGAGTCTTTCGAGGGTTGATGGCTTTCATTGCCGCCAATTATTTTTATCTGCATCTGTCATAATAGTGATTGTTTGGTAAAATTGAGCTGTAGATTTTTGTGATGCTGCGGTTAATTGTTTTCGTTGGATGGGAATATATTTTCAACAAATAATTTCAATATCGAAGTTTGAAACATACTTTTTATAAAGTTTCGAACGTAAAGGGATTCGAACCTGCGTCTTTTGGTTAGATACACCAGACGTTATGACTCCTATACCACCGCGAGTACCACCCGCCAATCGAAATTTGCCTTCACCTTCTGAAATTGACGTCTTTATCATGCGTTTTATGATAAAACCTGGATTTACTTAATCGTTACCTTATGTGAATAAAAAAAATCCTGTATTGGTGTCTGAGTACAAAACTCATTAAACTTTGGGGCCTTACAGACGTATACCATGTGACATTCGCCATTATACTCAAGGTTATCCAAAGTTTGAACCAACATCTGTCGGCCAGATTAACATTAATAAAAAATCCAAGGTCTATGTTCCTGGGTTAGGCGGAGGAGTACTAATGTACACCCACAGTTATGTTATGATCCATGTAATAGGGGCGAGCCTATTGCCATTAACTTGTCACAAATCCAAACTCTGAGCTGCTACTGAAAATTTCGTAGAACAATTTAATATTAAAAAAAAACCCTTAGCAGAAAGAAATGTTATTCATGTTCTTGCAATATCATTGAAGTATCAGGGTACCGAATTTCAAATCGGTCTGACCTGTGGAAGTTGCTCACATCCGTTCATGAACCAGAAAAGTGCTAATAATTTTCGAACAGCTGGCCATAGCTAAGAACACTCTCGATCTAGTCACTTTTCAGACAAAAAAACTGAATCAAAATCGGTACAGTCGTTTGGGCGCTACGATGCAACAGACAGACAGACACACAGATACCTACACAATGTAAAACTTATAACACCACTATTTTTGCGTCAGGGGTTAAAAACCTACTTAGGAATTGAAACCGACTATTGACACAGTTATAAGACCCTATCTTCATGTATAAATTTCCAGTACCAGGCATCAAAAAACAATCTTGTAACCACACAAACCATGAGTCCATGACTCACATACGAGAATAGTGAAGCAATTCAGGTTTTGTCATTTAAACACCTGCCTATTGTGTTACTGCAAATAATGTTATAACTATTTTAATGTTAATTTACATTATGCTATTGCTGTTTCATTCCAATATAACTTCATGCTTGACCTTGGATTTAAATTCCAATGTTATTGTGTACTATCATGATATACATTGAGAACTCCTGGTCAAGTAACAATTGGGTTTCATTGCCAGTTCGGGCAAAATAAGTATTTTTTATAAAGCTTAAGAAAATCTCTGTATTTAGATATTAAGTACCGCGTTATTATTACACTGCCTTAGTAGCCTAGTGGTCCTGAGCGCGACTGCTATGCAAGGGGTTCTGGATTCGATTCCCAGGTCCAGTAGTGTTATTGGGTTTTTCTATGAAATTATTAGTAGTTGCTCGGCGTTTGGGATTTATGCTAGGTTAATGGCAATAGGCTCGCCCTTTATTACATGGACCTAAATATACCGGCGAACTGTGGGTGTACCTACATTAGTCCACCTCTGCCTAGCTCTTCGTGGAATACGGACGTGATGATATGTTATGTTAGATATTATTAGATGGATGTATACTTTATAATCAAACGTTGGCTCTTACCAACATTGTTGTAACTTGTAATCAACGAGGAATGCCATTATTTTTCAACAAAACCCAACCAACTATATCAAAAGGCTAGCGAATCCATCGGCTAACTAATAAAAAACTTACGCAATCAAAGAAAACCGCGTCCGGGCTAACGAGATGTCCGGCACAGCTGTCCGGTGCCCGGTTATCCGATATCCGGTATCGTTGAGCCGGATAATTTTCCTTAACTGTGAATAAGACTGGGGTTTTAATATCATTTATTTTACACGGAGTATTGGTTTGGTTAAATGAGTCAGTGGTGCAGAGATAGTATTATGATTGGAGTACCTACTGGCCTGTCATGCCGTTTCCGAGTTCGAGTCCAGATCTTACACAACTACTTCTTTTTATTTTTATTGAAGACTAGCTGTTGTCCGCAGTTTCACTCACGTCCCTAAAAGATTAACATACTATAAGTCCGATTCTAGGCGGCGTATCAAGATCAAATATGCACCAGATTTTAAGTTAGACCTCTAGTAATAAATACATCGTTGAAAACTGAATTCAATTCCATGCAGTAGTTTTTGCGTGATGCGCGTACAAACCACACAGACAGATAGACAAAAATTTTAGAAAGTGTTATTTTGACTTCTGTTGCTCTAATAAGGACCCCCCCATATTAGTATTTCTTTATTATATATAATGTATAGACATCGGCCTGTTATAATGTTATAATAAGTATCTATAAATAGATTACTGATTATTATTATTACTGAGCTCTTAAATTGAAGAGCTCAGTTCTTGACAGTAAGGCAATTTCCACAGCTCTTTAAGACCTTTTTTGACCTCTTGATACGATCACAAATTTAATTTGCTGCGGAGCCTAAGGATTTGATTCCCAATTCAGGCAATTTTATTTTTTCGTATAGGGAATACGCGGTAGTATCCGACAAGTTGAATTTATGTCCGGAGAACGATAGCCTAGATCTGGCAATAATATTAAACGAAGTAACACAGAATAACATTAAATTTAAAAATCCCCCGCAGGATCAATACCATTTTCTTGCAATATGATTGAAGTAACAGGATACCAAATATTAAATTGACAGACCTGTGATAGTGTCTCACGTCCCTTCATGAACTAAAAAAGAGCTGGTAATCTTCAAACGGCTTGCCAGATTTTCTTAATCAAGACACCTTTCAAACAAAGAAAACGGAATCAAAATCGGTCCATTCGTTTGGGACCTGACGATGCAACAGACAGATACAGATGCACAGGTTAAAGGTATAACGCCCCTCTTTTTTGCGTCGGGGGTGAAAAATACTCTGTGCAGTGGGTGTGTATCATTATACCTCTGCTTAGCCTTTTGGAGAATACAGGCGTGGCGGTGTATTCTTGAGCTTCCAGCTAAGGCTGCACCCGTTGCTCAACTTCACAGTTTGTCCACAACAAACTAACGGACGTGCCGACTAACATTTGCACGCGGCGTAGTTTGTGTTTCTCTTGTATTTGCGTGTTATTCTAGCTAAATACCGCTCGAAATTGTAACTGCGCTCTCTATGTAGAATTATTAAAAAAATTGGGTCTTGGAAATGTACTAAGTTTGTTCGGTTGCTTTTGTGAAACAGTTTGTCTGGGCCCCAAACTAAAGGTTACCACCATATCTTTTATAACTTAATAAATATTGGCTATTCTGCCGCTAATCTGCATCACTGTTTAAGTGATGGAGATCAGTTTTGTCTTAGAACTACTTTGCACGAAAATAGTGTGAAAAAATTATCCACACTTATTTACACCGGTCTATACTTACATATTATATGTAAGTAAGTATACGGAATTCCGTTAGTCTGTTACTTTTTCACACCTAAAGCGCTAAGAGATATCGATAAAATTTGACAAGGAAATAGATTTTATCCTGATTTTTACTTTAATCAGTCATAAAACGATCTCTCTAAAAAAAAGTGAGCCCGAAGAAGAATTTCAGGGGTTGAAATATTTATACCAAATATTGTGCAGAAAATGGAAAGAATAAAGTTATTTTTTGCTATTGGATTGTCGTATGATTTAGTATGCCATAAAATGTAGTGGTGTACCGTCATCGATCGGTGAAGTAATTATAAGTGCAGGAAACGTAGTCATCATCACATCTTACCTTAAAATATTGCTAATGTTCAATTCACTCAGTAAGCACCGTGATTTTCCCATAAAATTAGCATGGGAATGACAATCAGGAGATTATTGCGTTGTAAATTAATAACGAATTAATTAAATATTGCGTTTGCACACGTGTGGTTCATGTTGATGCGCAAGAGTGGAAAACAGTGCAGTTTTCTTAGAAAACTTCGATGCGTTGTGTGGGTAGTTTTAAACGCTAATGGTTGTGTTACATAGTTGTGGTTTTCATGGTTGATTAATTATGTTCATGCTAATTTTTCTGCAAGGTGTGAGCAGTAACCCAAGCCGTGCTTACGTTTGTCGGAAAATGTATCCACATATTAGTTTATTTATATTTCTATTTTATTTAAAGAAAACGTTGCCCCACTCTAGGATTTTCTCCTGTATCGTGGGTGCGTTTTGAAACATAAATTCTCGCATAAACAAACCTGTAGATCATACAAATATTTGCTCCGTGTGGGGATCGAACCCACAACACATTGCACAGAAGCCGATCGCTCAGCTGCTACGCTAAACGTACTTACTTATACTAAAATTAAGTGTAGTTTTTTATTATTTACTTGCTTACATTGTAAAATATGTATAATAAGAATGTGATTCTTTATGTTTAAAAATTCTTTATGTAATCTTTATTATGTTGCGCCATACTACCATCTAAAATACGTTTTTCAATTAAAAACGCTTTTAGTAAGTTTTTTTAATATAAAATATCAATAAAGCCTGTACACACAGTCGAATCAATACTAGCGAAGCGATTTTAAGCCAAGTACACACTGTACCCGATAACGGCAATTACTAGGCGCCCGCGCCAGTGAGCGCAGCAATTTGGCAGTGAACAGTGGTGTAATTAAATGTTGCTGAGCAGTGTGCAACCGGCCGTATTGCTAATGTGACTACTTGGATTGCTCTCAAAATAGCGCTAAGATGCGCCTGTATGGTTTGGGTACAGGTGATGTGTTTCTACTCCAACACTGTATACGACAAAATACGACCTAAATGGAAAAGAGATTGTGACTGTCTACGATCCAGGTTTTCAGACTTATTTCTTCCACCACTCTCTTTGGTAACAATTTATATCTGCCTCCCAATCTATTGTTTATCTTTAAAACAGCTACAGCTCAAATATAATTTTAAACGAGGATTGTAACTAGTTTTTTACTGGTCTCTACTGGCCCCCTGAAAGCCTCCAGGGCCCAGGCGACCAGCCTGGGCGGGATCTCGTGGTGACTATTTAATCTATGGGCTTGTTTCTTACTCTGATTGGAAGGGTGGGATGAAGATGGATGTAGCAGTACATGTACAGCTAGAAAAAAATACAACTTTGGAATGACTGTTATGCAATCACCATGCTAGGTGTACTCAACACCTAAGCAATGGTGACTTTAGTCTGACATTTGTTAATAAAAATCTTACTGCGATAATTTTGCCGTTCAAAGTTACAAATTAAACACAACTCTAAATAAACGTCGAATTTCCAAAGCAAATCCAAATCAATAAATTGGCTCATGAGTAGACCTAAGTTATCGCAAATCTGTTTCATTTATTACTTTGTGTATGTATTAAACGTTGGTTATTCAGTGCAAATATAAAAGTAATCTGCGAGGGGATTGATGTAAGACGTAAGGTAAACTGTATTCACTTCGGTGGGTCTGGGCAGGGCGGGGTGCCACACACAGCGATACACGAATTACCTATTTAAATTAAAAAATGTTAAGGGTATGTTTTGAACTGCGCCGCTTTCGCCATCAATTTAACATGTAAAAAGGAATCATTTTAAGGTTATTAGGTTTAGCTTAAGTAAATGACACTGATTATTGTTTTCAAGCTAATCATTTATGACACTAGCAAAAAAAAAGCGTAAAATAGTATTATAAATCTGTGAACAAGAACTAAAGTCTATCTCTCCTCCTTATCCATATTTTAAGATTTTGTGTAGCCAGATTTATACTGCAAGAGATTTTGAATATGAAACCCTCTCGTAGTGGTACTCCACCTTATTTGGTGCTTTGACCATCGATGCATGCCCATCCATACGATCAGGGTCCGGTATTAATTCGGGGCACACACAATCGCTTTTTTAATGTACACACGAGCTCTCGGCTTACGAAAATTAGAAATTCCTTTGTTGAAAAGTCTTTTGGGCTGAAAACTTTGTGATGAAAGGGCTGCGAGGCTACATAATTTTATTTTAGTTTAAAAAAAGGTACGTTGTAAATGCGTTTACGCTTTGGTTTTGGGAATAATTGGTAGATTTTTTTTAATAATGTTTTCTTAAAAACGTAATCATATGTTAAGACTATCTATTTTCTGTCATATGTATTATGATTTTAGTTATCTTTATCTTTTTTTCTCCCATTCATTATAATAAAAAAATGTTATAGATATTACTGCATTACTGCGTGAAAATGTTCCGGCTTCTGTCACTTACGTAAATATTAGACATTGAAATAAAGCAACTTTTTATGGACTTTATCGCGTTGTATTGATATTATTTAATTCACGACGTTTCGGATCCTTTACAGCATCCATGGTCACAGGTCGACTAAGTTGTTGGACTAATGTTGCAATTACTAACAGCTAACTTACATTTTTGTTAATATTTCAGGAACTTAAATATTATCCATACAACGGGATAAAATCTGTAAAAATTAGTTTTATTTCAATTGAAAATGTTAAAATATTTAAATTAAAAACCTGGGACTCGTGCACGTTTAGCATTATTCTAAATTGATAAAATCAAATTAGAATATCGCGTAGGTCACCAACATAAAATACAGACAAATTAATATTGAACTCTGTTTAAATTGATATTATATTTTGTGAAAGTAAGTAGGTATATTTTCTTTTGACCTGAAAATAGTGATATTACCTAATTGTTACTACCAGTTAGTGTCCGTATGTATGTATTATAATTAATTCGATGTGGATAGCTCGCCTATGTACGAGTACAAATAGGTTTAAAAGTTAGGACTGAACTCTTCACGATTATAAAAGTGAAACGAAGGTGGTAGGACCCTAGGTATACAGATAGAGAGTCTAGTTTACAATAAAAGATCGTTATAAATAGTCGACCAGAATCAAATGCTTTCAAGTCTCAATTCAAACACTAAGCTAAGTTTTCTGAGCTGTACATCAATGTAGATTACTAATGAAATGTATCAATACTTACGTATGCAAGCGCACGCTGTGCTCGATTGGCTGCACCGGAAAACGCGTCAAGGAAGAGTGGACGCGCTTCCGGTGCGCACGCGCATGAGATCGAAAAAATCCGGTTAAACTTATGTTTGAACCGAACAGGGCTCTAGAAAGTGCTTAGGTAACTGATTGGTTAAGTAAAAGTGGTTAAGTAAACAAGTAGTAATAAGGGTTATTCAATAGTAGATTTGGTAGGGTCGGTAAAATTGTAAGCATAGCACGTAGACGCAGGGCCTTCTGTTGAAGAAGGTATCTGTATTGTATACCACGTTATGAGTAATTCAGTCGTGATAACGTGGCATAAATTCCACAGAAAGCCATCTCCAACAAAAGATAGTTTTGATCTTAATACTCGTATTTTATTAATAAAGTGATTCAGTATGAATTTTTATCCGTTTAAATATACTGTATGTAGGTTAATAAAAAAAACTTTTTCCTAAAAAAATACATTTTCTCAGCTTACTTTACACGTTGTTATAAATCATTGAACAAGGTATATTGTTCAGAGTATCAGCCATCTTGTAATTACGCCAGCTGAATAGACAAGATTAATTATATATTATTAATGCTGTAAGTACACTATTTGCCTACTTATACACCAGGGTTACATAATATTAACTACCTGGTTATAATACTTGCCTTAGAATAATGAATACTTACGTGTGCAAATTTTGCACTAGCAAAATTTGTGTTATTGGTCCTTTGAGTCGCGGATTATTTTCCGTATCTATCAAAGAAGATCTGTTAACCTTTGTGGCACTAGACAATATAAATACAGTTTTCTAATATAAAACCGGTATATGTGAGTATAAAGCCCGTCGGTAGGGGTATTGGTACGTATTACATGATATTTTTTTTTTTCATAAAATACCGCATAACCTCGTTGCGTCACTTGCGCAATACCCTATGCCATTAACTGGTCACAAATTTATATTCAGACGGGAATCGAATGTAGGACTTGCGTAGCAGTTATAAACACCAGACTGATGAGACAGTTAATATTAACTATTGTTAACTACTAAGTCAAAGAGGCCCCGTCTATGAACGGTGTGGAAATCTTCCATGAAGTCCCAAACATAAGCCAACAACAAGCGTGGTGTTATAGCATATAACCATTATCCGAGCGCGATAACCCCCCGACACATTAGCGCAGCGCGCCCCGGTCTCCCGGACGCGTCGGCTGCTTCCGACCACAGACGACGGGTTATCCTGGCGACTGTGTTTATGCGGATTTAACAAAATGTTGCTAGATTTTGAACATCCGTTATTTGAGTTTTAAATTGTTGAGGTTACGTCGTTAGTACGTTAGTATTGAGCAAGGAAAAAAAACTGAGCTAGTTACTAAGTAACATAGGCTATATAACATTACGCTACGCCTCTTAGGAACGGAGCAGCGCGAGTATAACCGCGAGTGGATCGGTACTTTTTTTTATATATGAATAGGCCGATGTCGAGCGAATCAATCGACGTAATTACGTATATATAGTTTAAAGAACAAAGTTGACTACAAATCAAATCATTGAATTGTTCCTCAACATTCTCTAAGATTATTTAAAATACCCCGACCTTTCCCAAATATACATATACAAGCTTTCATGTTATATGAGTACGTATCCTTGATAACACAACATAAAGCTGTTACCGCGTATAGCCTTTATCACGTCAATATCTTCAAATAAACCGACATATTATACCCAACCTTCTATCGATATCTTAATATCGATAAGAACAGGTTGAGACATCGGGTATCGGGTGTTAACCCTCTGTATAAGACGGTGCCGCATGAAAGGCACGACCCGGATGTGCCACCTCTGAGCACCATGCGCCGCGAATGGGTTACAAAGTGATTAGCTTATAGCCGATATATATTAGCAATTTTTATGGGTTTTAACTTAAGATTACTAAAACTAAAACAATAAAATATCGTTACTGATTTTTATAGAGGCGATTAAAAGCAAATTCACTACTGAGCAAATCGTGCCAATTTTCTTTCTAAAACTTTTGGCTGTACAAGTGCTTAATTTATAGACAGTGCCCATATATCTGTCCACTCCTTAACACTACGATACATCGAACAAACAGTACAACTCAACCCGCATGGTTGCCTCACAGTAATAGCTTATCGACAGTAATTGGTGATATTACCCAGTTATCTCAAGGAACGTTAGCAGATGCGGAACTCAGGACCAACGGCTTCCTTGTCATAAACAAAGGTCCAACCTTCTATGTATGAAGGCCTAAATCAATGCATTTTTCCTCTACTGGTTTTATTTTGTTATATCGTCTTGCAGTCACGTTCTACCCATAGCAAGATAATATTTATGGGTAATTATATTATATTCGTGACGATAGCAGGAATATTTTAATGTTTTAGTACTTATATATTATTTGTTTAGCTGTGTTATAGGTAATATATATGGCTGAGCTAGTTAGATACTGTAGCTAGTTACCTGTCACATGTATTTTATCAACGTCTAATGTTTACTTAAAATACCTATATCAAATTCTAATTTAATTTGCTCTGTTCTTTTTGAGTAAATTATATAGACATTGATACGAGTTTTCAGTGTATATGTTGGTTACAAAATAGAACACATTAAACTTTAAAAATAAAATAAAAATTACTCCAATGACCTTCACTTTAGTATAATATGCCGACACTTTATCTAAAAGTACCTGTCCTTCTAAACATAAAATCAAATAACCTACATAAAACACAACTTAATTGACAAACAAACTACACCCTAAAATATTTAGCGGAACAATAACACATACATATTCGCGCTCGCTCCGCACCGTGGTCGAACAGTAAAGCCGGTCTAATGCCACAACAAAGGCTCGGAGGTACCCAAGTAAGAGGATTTACCGCTTCACAATGGACGCGGAGATGCAGGTTAATGTTACCAGATTATTAGCTTGATTTTTTTAAATCTTTTCATCTTAAAGCAATAATAGTGTATATGTATTTATAGTATAGTGTAGATGAGAAACGAAATTATAGTTCAGCCAGGGTCTATTTTTCTGAAATTCTGTATCCGTTTAATTTAGCAGTTCCTTTTTCATTCAGAAGCATGACGGATTAATACAGCAAATACTTATTCACAAAAAATATGAACGTTTTATAACTGTTTTTTGGAATGTTAATGCACATTAAACTTATATACGAACACAACATAAGTTTTCCTGCATTCTCTGATACTTATGGGAACAGATAGGTGTATCGTTACCACAATAATTAAATTCTACTAGATATTATATACATGACATATAATTACGTCATGTCATGCCTGACACGCGGTGGTACGAGTATATCTATTAAGAGTCTAAACTCAATCTTTGTCATAATAACGTTTGTTTTTCTTTGCAGGTAATTGAACACTATTTCTTGGGATTATTTTATGACGAGACTTAAAGGATGTTGCTTTAGAAGGTAAATAAATATTAAATCTAAGTATATACATTCACATGTGCGCGTCTACATTTATCTAGTTTTATAACATCTCCCTGGCCTTTTCCCAACCATATTTATGAATGACCCCTTGCTAAGTATAAGCATGATGAAATTGTCTTTACATCTAAACTTCGACTTCGACAAATCTTAATCAGTGGATTGTCATTCGTAGGGCGTAGATTAACCAAATGAGGGCATTTACGTCTATCTATCGGTACGACAGGTTGTGTCATGATGTGACAGGCATGAGGAATTGTCTTTCAACGGTGAAGGTGAAGATCTGATGGATTGGAGACGCCTGCCATGTGTTAAGCGGTGGCGGATAGCCATATGTAGAAGGAAAAATCGGGCGATTGTGTTAGATGTTATTGAGCTGGAAAGGAAAATAAATTATATTTCCTTAAGTTTCTTTGCGAAATCAAAGAAATCTACATATTTTTTAAAGAAAAGGAAGATTGTTTCACTTTAGTCGAAAATAAAGTGGGCTCGAAGGACCAATACTCGAAGTATAGTGATTCAAAAACTGGTCCTTAGAGTCAAGTCAACGTTTTGATTCCATTGAATGCCTTGGAAAAGACGATGAGACAACGGTCTATAGCTTACGCCACACGCGACAGACGTATCCTCTCTCCGTGATTAGTTCCCGGCGCGGCCATTATTTAAATTTGACGCGTCGCCGCCAGTGTCGACGAACCTTTGGGACTTATTGAAAAGTACATATTGATTAGACGAGATTAAGATTTCCAAGATTTAGGCTTCCATTGTATTGGGTATTGGGAAAACTAGGTAAAGTATAGAGGGTGGTTCAGAACACGTCCCTTATGGTTCCTATGCACTGTAATAATTATTGGGTAGTGCCTTACTAACGAGGTCTTTGACAAGAGTGATGGCAGCTTCACATGTTTGTAAGTGCAAAAAATAAGTAAAAAATTACACACAGACACTTTAGGAGAGTATCCTGGAGAGGAGAGAGGGACCGGTCAAACTATGACCAGACCACTAAAACTGTTTTTAATATTATGCAAACTATAAAATATAAAAGCTTGGATGTTTTCAATCAGGAAAAAATGACTTGAATAAAAGGCACACAGTTCATAATCTAACACAGGATACTTGGTGTCTAGGTTTTTTTTATTCATGATAGGCTTACGCTTGACCGCCACTTCTCCAGATTGGACACAATTCTGAAATCCACGCTGATGACGTAGCGGGAAAAGCTAATAGGTACATAAAAATGTTATAAGTATGTATTTAAAATGTTATATTACAATTTTAAAAGTGCAATGTCTGAGTGTAAGGATGATCTCAACATGTTTACTGTTTAGTATTCCTTTTATGCTTCCCAGTATATGACCTTGCATGAAGCCAAATGCAATTCACCTGGCTGCCTTGAGAACTTTAAACGAACTTTACAACGAATCTTTTGTAGTGTATTTTTAGAATCTGTAAAACAATAAAATATCTCTTGACGTTTATGTAATAACTTCGGGTTTCGTCGATTAAAAGTGTCGATGTTTTAAAACTAGTTTATATTAAAGCTTCTCATAGTTTTCTCCCTTTTCTACGAGTGTCCACAAACACCCATAACTGTGAAAAAAGTTACTCATACGTAATTTAATCTTCGTGGCTAATTTCCAAATCCCGTGGCCGTGACTATAGCGCATGGGTAGAAGTCCGACATACTCGTCCCTTTTCACCTTTTCACCAATCCATGAAGATTTTCTACACCATAAAAGATAGTATTTTAGTCTGGCGTCATGCTTTAGCACCACATAAAGGACCACAAATCTCCCAAAAGCGTCCAGGATCTCAGTACATCCACACTCAACGGAACACACTCATTTATATTAAGCTTCCAAATTAAGCCTGTTACGTGATGGTCCCAACTCCAGCCCCTGACAGATGCGGATTACATGTCTAATCTGATTGATGGTTCAGGCTGGTAAATTGAGACACCACTCCTGAGGATTTTTAGTAACGGGCCTGTTTAATTCTTGATTGACTGTGTACGTTGTAGGAACAAAAGTCGGAATGATGTTGATCCTAATATTAAGCGGAGTAGTACTTAGACAGAGTATTCTAATATGCGAATATTGGGCAAAAGGCAGTCAGAGTAAAGTAGGGAGTTTCTATAAATCGCCAGCGAATCATAGACGCATACCATGCCTTTGTGGACCTCTGCCGATGCAGAGTAACACATGGGCTTGAGCTCATTCCCGTCACCTTCTCGCCTCGGGCTAAATAAAATAATAAAATTTCAAGATACGAATTATCCTTCTCAAAAACTGGGAGCTTCAGGAAACCTAAAGATAACCAAGGAAGAAAGCCAGTTGTATAAGTCGGAAATCAAAGGGTCTTTTGGCGGCTATTAGTTAGTTTCTACCACAATTTGTCATTTATAATAAGACACGAGTTCACATGACGTCACCACATCTGTGACAAAGATGTCTTTGGCGTGCACAATGAGACGGCTCGCGGGCGTCGACTTCGCTATGCAAACTTGAGAGCCGCATTGTTTTGGGTCAATCACTCGACGCGACGGCCGCATGCTAATCACATATACACATACATTACGGAGTTTTTAGGTACATATTTATTTGTATTGTCATATCAGTGGAAAAATAGAGTGTTGACGTGGTGAGGGTTTTTTACTGAAATCAAATAAAATCACTACATAAGTTAACGAGACATTCAATACTTTCTGTAGCGCAGTGGGATAACTCAGTATATAATAGTGATTCTCGTTCCTCGCTTCCTGCAATTTTTGATAAATATCATTGTTTTTGTAGTGCACTTAGTAAATGCTGCAAAGTTTTAGTATACGGGAGGAACTCTTTAATTTTATTTCTCTTCAATATGCTTTAGACAGCTAGATATCATGATACCATTATATACCATCACGCCTGTTTTTTCCGAATAGTTAGGCAGCATAGGCGTACAGCCACAGTTCGTCGGTATGTTTAGGTTCCATGTAATAGGGGGCGAGCCTGCTGGAGGATTGTCATTTTCGGACATAAATCCCAAACTCCGAGCTGCTACTAAGAATTTCATAGAGAAACCCACGGCTCGACCTGGATATGGAACCCTATGGAGACCTCTAGCGTAACAGTCGTGCTTGGGACCACTACACTAATGATGCTATTACTACTACCATCTACATAGATATCATCAATACATGTATTGAAATATGTATTCCATAACCTGTCACACTGAATTTGAAGTCCTTTTCTCTATGAAACGTATCCTGAGCCCTACACAGAAACAGCAAACACAACTTCAATGGTGTATTTATGTATTGATGACGTCACATGAACCAGTTTAGTACTGTATTGTATGGTGATTTAGTGAGTGTAGCTATTGTGTTCAGTCTCTATGTACATATATAATGAGTGGTCTAACATCTTCACGCTGTGCCGTGGGTGAGAGTCAGAATTTTATTAAAATATTGCCCTGAGTGAATTCTTATTTATAAGTAGGACCACCCTAGTTCTCATAGGAGTCAAAAATTAATATGTAAGGGGCTTGTATAGACCGATTCTTTATCTCCAAATATAAGGGTGTAAACGTCCAGTGTTTAGAACTGAGTGCTAGATAACAGTACAAACTCTGCGATTTCTCAATAGCAGGACTCTTTTTGCGTTCCTGACGAGAGCAACTGACTCGTCGGATTATTCCTTTAGGTCCATTCCTTCAAGTAAATAATGATCATGTGCCAAGTCAAGACACTTCATCTCCACCATTATAATTTATAATTTCCCTTGCACGGAAGATGTCTACGCAATTGAATCTGCGTGTGCGTTTCCGCGTACGATTTAATTTCCATGGAGGTAAAGACACGGCGCTGAGCGATTAGGTAGCCGTCCAGCTGTGTAATTGTGCAGTCTGCTTCACGAATTTCCGTGCCACCACCGGGGTACACAGGAACAGAAGGTACACTCCCCGTAAGAAATGTAAAGAGAGCGGCTCCATTGGGCTTATCAAAAACAGGACCTAAAGTGGCCACTACAATTAATTCATATTTAAAACGCATGCCAGCAGGTATTTTGCAATTTTCAAATGTGACTCATATTAATCACTGTAGGAAGATCCAGAAAGCGCTAGCGGGATGATTTGGATGCTTTTCAGATAGGCTAACCCCAGATAACTGACATAATAGAGATCCGTAGGGGAGACCTTAGCTTAGCAGAATGGAATATACATAGGTTGGCAACAAAAAAACTGATTCATCAAGTTGCATCTGTATGAAGGTCGCATTACGGTTTGAAATCATCCGTACAAATTAATGCTACTCAAGTAAGCTCTTCTAAGTATGTATTTATCCAGTGCTTACCTACGTTTGACCCTAGATAAAACCTCTTTGAGTTTATTATGAGTTTCCCTTCTGTACTATCTAGTGTTGTGATAATTGTGCATCCTCTCCAATATCAGTGATCAATGATTTGTAATACGACGCGTATTGTACCTACTTGGAGTAGTGTTTTGGAGTTTGTACGTAAAAGATCATCAATATCGACTTACATTAATAAAACACTGCCCACCTTTCTAGTACAATCGCTTAGTCATATTACACCCACTGTATAGGACAATTATATACGAGTATTTATAACCGGAGACCCCATAGTATTTTAATAGACCATTATATAAAAATAATGTATTGAGTAGTCTGTGACCGGTCAGTAATCATGTGGGTGTACGTGGGCGACAGCTATACAAATAGAGTTATTAATAGATACTTTAGGACGAATCGGCTGTCTATAATAATGTTGAGGTAAAAGCTATCGCTCTATTAGCGCAAAAGCTGCTGCACAGTTCCATATCGCGGGTTTCAACAAAAACATACAAAATATTTTGTCTACGGCGGTTGTATTGGATATCTAGGTGTTTGCTTTTGGTGTCATATTTGTAAACACATCTGCCTAATATGCGACAACCTTGATTTGAAATAACTAATTATATGAAGAGTCCGGCGGACCGAATTTCTCTCACAAACGTAATACCGAAATAAAATGTAATTTAAACACAATTTGATCAAATTCTGTTATTATTCGGATTCTGATACCGTTAATCTAAGTTCCTACTCTACAATTTCGTCCAAAATATTTCACTGGAAATAATTGTAAACGAATGTAATTTTTGATAACTTTACCAAGTTTGGAACTATTTTCCGGCCTTTTATTTTCAGTGAAGTAGTAGCAGACGAAATAGGACCGTAGGAACCTAGATTAACAGTATCTAAATCCGAATGATAACATAATTTGATAGAATATTGTCTGGACTACGATTTATTTCGGTATTACGTTTTTGTGGACAATTCACGCTCCGCCGGACCCTTAAAACAAAACACTACTGCCTCTTTGTTGGTCTAACAATAGTTATAAGGGCGCTCATTGATGACGCGAGTTTTCGTTCGTTTGTTGTAGGAAATACGCGTATTCGCGCGGCGGCCCTGTGTCAACTTTCGCGTCATCAGTATGGGCCTAATTTTTCATTGCTTTGCCATTGCGATACCATCGAAGACAAGCCTCGTAAAATTTACACTTTCTAAGTCTGATTTGGAGTAAAGACATTATATAAGTTATGTTAACTACATAACAGTCTCTACATAGCGATCTTCTAACACCATTTGGATCTGGATGTGTCGTAAAACGGTCCTGTGTATGATGGGGGGGCAGCGGTTAAACTCAGCCGGTATCTGTTCTCAACAGCTATCAAGAACTACTTCCCGGGGTCCTGAACGATTGGAAACTATAAATATAAGTGGCTTTAGTTTTATTACTTCTATTTAAGGTATGATACAACCAGAGCGAGTAGGCTACGTTTTCCTTTGTCAGAGTTTTTTTCTTTAAATTATTATCTATCTAGGTAAATTATTGTTATTGGCTGATTTATTTCTATTGTTTCATTAGGTTTCTTAACACATCTTTCTTTAACTTCTTCTCTGTCTTCAACACCGGTTCTGTTACCACTACTTCTGTAGGGTCCCTCATTCGGAAGGAAGGAAGAACTCCCTCAAGGAAGTCCGTCGTGTTAGGAACCAAGGGATGGGCAAATTTTATACATTTTATCTCCCGTTTGTGGGCTTTCTTGCTGTTGCTACCATCAAGTATACGAAACATACATTGGTACTGTTACTTTAAATAATGGAATGTAGTAAGTTTATCGTTTCAAAGTAATTTGTTAATTACAGAATAAGTTAAAATAGACTACTATTATCTATTTATTTACTTAGATGTCGGTCAATGGATTCCCATTTCATTTCGCTCCATAGTTCAACGGATTATTTGAACTCTTGACATTTTGATCATCCAAATAGTCACGCATCGTCGTACCTATCTATTATTTTTTATTGACATAGCTTAACTGATGTGTTCAGATCTTAGTTGAGTTCCCTCATCCTTCTCAAGTCGCGTTCGTCATTGCTGAGGGTCGTGCTTTTCTCATGGTATCTTGTTTTTGAGTTTTTTTTTATGGATTAAGTCGGCAAACGAACTGAAGAGCCACCTGATGGTAAGTAGTCATCGTCGCCCATGGACACCGGCAACATCAAAAGAGTTGCTGAAGCGTTGCCGATCTTTAAGAGCCCCTACGGACTGCAGACTGCCAGAGCCGGAACAACCGAGGGGAACTGGCTCTTACGTGCAATATTCGAATCACACACTAAGGTGTTTACGACAGATTCCGAGGTCCTACCAGCGAGCAAGTAAGATATTTTCACGCCTCTTACGGGATGCCTATCAGAAAGGCAGTGAGGAACAGTATTCTAACCCGTCCCCACACGGGATAAATAGGGAGTTCTCTATAAATCTGTCATCACTTCTCATTTCATTCAACTGCCTTATTAGTCTATTGCCCCTAGATTACAGGAGTGATGGTATGTTATGTTATGTTTATGTTTCTACTAATCTCAATAACGTGGATGCAAAAAGGATTAAATATACATTACAATAACATAAAACTTAATCATTTATTAAGACCATCTTAGTTGAGTCTTTAGTAGGTAAGTAGGTAATAGATATAATTCGATTCGAACACTTGTGACCCACTTTTGGTTAACATTCTAGAAATATGTAAATTGTCACCGCAAGCTACTGGGTTATTGATTTAAATCTCAATCTTGAATATTATTCGCATTATAGATCTTTTTTTTATGGGATAGGAGGGCAAACGAGCAGACGGATCGCCTGATGGTAAGCGATTACCGCCGCCCTTGGACACCCGCAACACCATAGGAGTCACAAGTGCGTTGCCGACCTTTTAAAAGGGGATTGGACCTCCGGTAACCTCACTCACTCGGCGAAACACAACGTAAGCGTTGTTTAACGCCGGTTTTCTGTGAGGCCGTGGTATCACTTTTGTAATAAACATAACATACCATCACGCCTGTATTTCCCGAAGAATTAGTCAGAGGTGTACCAATGTACACCAGTAGTTTTTAACTAGCAATATGGGTCGCACATTACTAGTATCCCATTTTAACCCCACGTGCTAAGCTAACTGCTTGTGTTACGAGTGGTTTCACATTGGTAGAGCAATGGGTGGGTTTCGAATCGCCAACCCCATGATTGATGATTGCAACCGAAGCCCGACGCCCTAGCCATCAGGCTACCGCCGCTTTTTAAAGTTCGCCGGTATGAAATAGCAGGGGAGACTTACCACTAACCTGGCACATATACCAAACTCCGAGCTGCAAATTACCATCTTGCTCGAGCAGTCGCGCTTAGGACCATAAGGCAGGTCATATTGTAATAAGTCCTAAATTTATTTTAAGATGTATCTGCTTTTGTTTTTAGTTACGTCTACCTTCTTATACACTTTATCTATAATTATCTATTTTGAAACAGATTTTGAAGCAGTCTACACAAAATGAAGCATTGAACTTGGGTCAATTTATTGTATCGTTTTACCTCCATCACGTGCTTCCTCTATCTATGCTTGTATTCATTAGGACTACGAGTATATGCAGTGCGACCGAACGACAAACGCCACTTAGTCGGACCGTAACCTATCTTACTATTTTTTAAATTATAATAAGATGATAAATAAGCATACGAGAACGATCTTTCCTTTTGTACCCCAGAACTTCGGCTCCTCTAGAGGCCAATAGGATGTTTTATTTTAGTACACTCTCACACAAAACCTTTGTTAAATTTTCGCTTTTTGGGCGTCGGAATCAACTCCTGTCACTCGTGTCCTGACCAACTGATGTCAAAAGGCACGTAAGCACCCGAGCTACAAATTGGAGCGTTTTCCGCCATGGCGCGATGTGAACTACTGATAACTTGCACCCATTGCATTCCTATCCCTTTTGTGTCTCTAAGAATTTGTGTTTGTAGAAGCATCCACGATACGGGAGGAAATCATAGTGAGGGGAACCGTTTTTTTAAGAAAAGAAATAAATGCAGTTGTAGTCCAGACCAGTAGAGTTCCACCACCTCATACTATAAGATATCATTGATTTATTGTCTACAAATATAAAATCTCTTCAAACTTTCTTATCGTTTATCAAATTACATTTTCGTGTGGTGCACGTTATTTCTAGCTCATAAAACCAAATGAAACATATTACGAAAACTACGACGGCCATCAAGAGTTCGTTACTCTTGAATGATGGGATCACGCTTTCATTTGATGCAATCCACTGCTTAGCTGTAACATATAACCTACACAGTATAATATTTACAGCATTATTTTACCAAAATAATAACTATAAAAATATAACGTAAAGATAAACAAAAAAAAATGTCGTACCTAGGCGTCAAAGTACTCCTCCACATCACTGTCATCTGATAACGTACCCAGAAGACTAGCAGCATTGCCACGTTGAATGGCAATGCTAATTCTTTCAAGAATAAACCAGCCCTCTGATCACGCGAAGAGTCGACAAGTCTCTTAGAGATTTCCTTAAAAAGATGGCGCGCACTCGAACCCCATGGCCCGAGCGTTTCCACCCCAAACGGCTCAAAATTATAGCTACACTAGATTCTCACGTTGCTAAAGCTGCTGTAGGTACTTAATTTAAAAAGACTTAAACGCATTACCCTTCCTTTTTCGCACCCGACCGAAAAAGTATGAAACCATTGCAAACCTCTAAAATTGTCACTTTAGTTAGTAGGTAGTTGAAAATAAAAATTAAATTCCGTTTTCGGTATTAAATTACGTACAAAATAAATTCATGGCTATAAAAATTACGCTGAAGTAAACTTTACGGGATTTTGATTCTTAAAAGCCTGAATACCGTGTTGAAAGTATTCATTATATTCAAATGAAACCGTCATTCCAACTGTACCGCATTTATCCGAGATCAGTTACATTCATATTGTTTAAATATTACAAAAGAATGGCGGCCTTAATCGAATGTCCGTTTCAAATAATGCAAATAACCTAAAAACTGTATCACAATGAACTATAACATTTAATTAATCGTCACAATAATCTGAACTGTCGTGTGCTGTCTGACGGTCTGTCTCCCACAACTTCAATGGCGATTATTGCTCCATCTCGCTCTTTCGCGCTGTGTTGGCAGTAGAGAGAAAGAGAAGGCGTTGATGCAGTGAATCACGGTGCGCGTGCGCCGGACCGTTATCCGTGATTACTGCTGGTTAAGTTGTAAACTTTAGCGATGTCGAGTGCAATTGTTATTCAATTATTGCTTCTGTGTGGTTAACATTTTTAGAATATTTTTTCGCGCGTAGGCATGAGGGTAGACAATTTTTTTTTTATAAAACTGTGTCAATATACCTACTTGTCATAGATTTCAACTGCTAAAGTCAATTCAAAATGTCAACTGAGACAATTACACATACGGTTACACATATCGGTTACATAACCAACCGATATCTATTTTAAACCTAAAAGTATCTGCAGAATGAAATAAGTTGTGAAGTATGCTTTCTCTTTAGGAAGAACAAGTTCTTCTTCAAGAGAAAGCTGGACTGGACTTCGGTACCTACTTATTAACCCTTTCTTCCTAAAGAGGAAGAAATTAAGTATTCCGTAGTTTAACTGTTCCTCTTCTAATCGGTTCTTGTTGGTCGCTTGTAACTTATTCCGTGTCGGTATCGGTACCGTTACGACGTGTCGCTGGGCGGCCGGCAGCTTTGCTTTTATTTGCTCTTTGCTCGGCAGGTCAGCGATGTGGGTCAGATTATCCAGTTGACGATTGTACCACGTTTGATTAAAACAAATGTATGATTTGTAAATGGTAATATTTTGGATTAGGTGTTAGGTTAGATACCTATAGTAATATTTCTTTGTAGTAAAATTAATAAATCGACCGTGAAATCAAAGTAACTCGATGCAAACGTGTATCATATGAGGAGTAGCCACGGAATTGATGCACCTATTTTGTGATAAATGGTTTAATACTATCCCCAAATATTCGGGACCGGCTCAAAAATTTTAACATTTCATTAACGTTCCACTTTTAAATTAAATTACGTAGTTCATTGACTCGTCCATTTCCCGATGTTTCGTCAATTTGCCATACAGCGGCGGCGGCGGCGGCGGCAGAGGTAACCGCAGCCGTGGCAATAGAGCGACATCCTGATGTTCTACGGACTATATAAGCCAATGTGCAATGTACATATATTAATGAGTAAATTATATTAGATAAATGCTTTATACATTCAACTGTCAGGTAACATCGACAGCAAGGTCGTCGATACCTGAGGTAATGAGGTCCTAAATTTTTTATGTATTTTTCGGTAGTCTTGAATAGTTGTGGTCCTGTAAAGGTACCGGCGAACGGTAGATTTAGGTACCTAGTTATACATGAGTAGTGTACACCCCTGCTTAATCCTTCGGAGAACACAGGCGTGGTGTGCTAATTGTGGTATGTGTGACGCTGACAGTTAATAAATAAATATTTATTCACCAAAAGCAAGTGTAATTGTTGGGTTGATTACTGTGGTATACTAATTATATTTGATATCTATAGATAAAAATATCTTGGAGAAACCTTTATTTATGCACATAATTTAGTTCGGACAATATTTGTAATAAGACTTGCTTACCATTTCTTTTCATAGAAAACCCTAAAAATACTTTCAGCATTCGACTTTTCGAATTGGCCCTCTAGCATAGCCATCGTGTTTAGAACCCCTAGACTAAGGAAGCAAGTAAAATACGTGCATATTTAACCACCAATCCTAAAAGAACTAAGCCAATAGCACCACAATAGCCAATACCAGCATAATACTTAAACAAAAAATGCATGCAATCGATATCCATTGCCTAATTTCCGCGTAATTTGCCAACAAACAAACAGTTTTTATATTAGATTACTAGAGTACCTAACTCGTTACTTTCGCGTTGCCAAATCTAGATCAAATGTAATGGTTGTCTGATTCTTTCAGGTTTAGACCTTTGCTAGAAACCGATTTCGTTCCAGTGCTGTGAACGGTACATTTCTCATAGTTTTTGTTACTTTCAGATGATTTCGAGCGTAAAGTATCGTAGGCGGATACTTTTTGTGTATCCACAAACGTTACGGTTTCTAGATGGGGCTAATGATGATGATTGTATGACCATATCTAGGTTGGTTTGGGCGGAAAATGTCTGGTCTGTATTTTGTATCGGGTTCGGTTGTCATGAGCTCATGGTGAAAGCCTAAATATTGTTGCGCTGAACTAGCATATCCGAGGTTTTCCCAAAGAACCATGGAGTTCATCAAAAAGGGTGTACCTAAAGATTTTTACAGGGTCGGCACCGCGCGAGTGATACCCCTGGTGTTGCAAGCGTCCATAGGCTATGGTAACCGCTTTCCATCAGGTGGGCCGTATGCTTGTTTGCCACCTTAGTGGTATAAAATCCACTAGCTGTTGCATGGTTTCATTTGCGTCCCTAAAGCATTTATTATAACGGGACTTCTAGCCAGCGTGTCAAGATAAAAAATGCACCAGATTTGAAATTAAACTTCCAGCAATACAACTGTTACAACCGCGTGCAGTATTTTTGCGTAATGTGCGTATACAAAATATATATATGTTATACTTAAGCTCATCACAAACAAATTGTATTGTTTAAAATTTTTATAATTATTACCCCAATTTTGGATAATAATTGAAGTAAATAGGCCTTATTAACCTAATTTGTATTTTTTCTCTTTAACGGCTTAATAGTTAGTCATGAATTTTATACCAAAAAATTGTAGTGACGTAATTAACAATTTGTATTGTTTTTATTTTCTTATTTCTTCGAATATTTTGAAATAATAAAGAAATACCTGAAACCCCACTATCACCCCGCGTGAAGGACCCCCGCAAACCTGTGACTAACAATACTAGCCCAAAGACTAAGTCCTCAAGGTCATTGGGCTATGAAATACCCTTAATTGTTTTGACTTCTATAGCTAAATATTTCCTATGTACAGAAATCAGATATTTTTCAGACTAACATCTTTACTTTTAAATAAAAACCAGCTCGCATGTAAACCATAATCAACACAAAATATATATAATGTTATGTTTCCCTTGTAAGTACATACATAATTACAGTATTGTTCAGAGACAAAGAATGCGTTCTTATGCAAATAGTAATGTGAACTGATAAAATATTTGTTCGTCTGCGCGTCTGTTTGTCTGATAACGATGTTTTTGTTCTGACGAGTGTGTGATGTGGGGCAAGCAGCATTCTTTGTTATGTTTTGTTAATTTAGAATAAGTGTTTGAAATATAAATAATGTCAGCGGTTTTTTTTAAGATGTAAGAACTTGCTTCTCTCTACCACTAAACAATAATATGCTAACATTATTATGTTCTGGTTTGAAAGGCAATCTAACGGTCTTAAATATTCTGTACTACCCCAGACGAATTTATAAAGCGAATGTCATCGGTAGCATCGGAAGAGGTCGCCTTAGAACGTTACCCTGATCTTATTGGCGAGATACTGTGCGCAACACTCGCAACCGGCGCGTATGTATGAGAAGATGTATGAATGTGGGAGAAGCAAAAGATGTATGCAAGAAACGTAGCAATTGGCAGTCTAGAGTTTCTGCCTACCCCTGTTGGAGAAAGGCATGAGTGTATGTATGTATGTACCCCAGACAAACTCCATCGACAAAGTTCTACTACCACAATTTTTTTTTTGGTATTTAATGTTTTTTTAAGGTTACTGAGATACTTAATTCCTTTCTGAAGATAACGTTATATTCTATTAAAGGGATTAACAGTGAATAGGAAACATTCAAGTTGCAATTTATTTTAAACATGATTTCGAAAAAAAAACCACAAATAAACTAATCCCCATTCACAAAAATATAAAACGTCTTATATAAAGCCTCCTGTACCTATAATAATGTTTTTATTTCAATCTTATAAAATATCACGTTTCAAAACAAGACAAAACATATTATAGCTATAAGAAGTTTATAAGACGTTTTATATTTTTATGAATAACAGCGTAAATAACTAGCCGCTAAGTAAATTTTCTACTATATTTTATTGTGAAAGTCAGAAGAGACGTGAGGAATTCTAACAAACACGTGTGCACATACTTGTAACAAGATGAACGTTTCTAACGAGGTGGTCGCGTGAGCGCAGTTCATCACGGTATAATCATCCTTATGTCTGCTAATTAAGGGTTGCAATAAAAAATTATGGGGATTGTACTCCATCTTAATCTGTGCTAATCATTCGACGATTGAAGGGCACACACAGTAAGTAATGTGGCATGGCTATGTGCTTGATCTTCTATCAAACTACGCTGCTTCATCCTTAATGTAAAGGGGGAAATGTATCTAATAGAAAAATGGGCCATATGGCTACTTTTAGTAAATATTAGGTCGTATTGGTGTAAAGGTCGATGTGCAGGTAGCCCCAGGAGATCATAGTTTCCAAGTGGAAAGAAAATTGATCTATTTAACAAAGTTAACTTAATAGCAATATGCTCAAATGTCTCTATGAACGTCATCATTAATATCCTATTAGCCTTTCCCTTTATTTTCTGGGGTTGGAGTCCAGTCTAACACATGCGGTTGATTATCAGTGTTTAACACTAAGCTATTGCTATCAATACCCCACAACCATTTACCATTTGTTTATTGACGCATAAAAGTAAGAAATGCAAAAGAAGGTCTCTGATTAAGGCAGAGGGTCACGAGACGGGGCAGGCGTATGGTTTTAGCCGGTAGGAGTCCGGCACTGTTCAGGTTGGCTCATTCGCGAGCCAGCCTGTTCATTCATGAGGGATTTCCCATTCCTGCCAATACAAAAATCTCCGCAACCAAATTTTTGGTTAATTCTGATATCTTAGGGAGAAACTGGCCGTCATATTTATCGTTTGGCAAGAAGAAGTCTTGCTGTGCTAAAATATGGTGATCGAGACATTGAGCGCATCGCATATGATATGGATGCAAAGGCAGTGAATGAGTTAATGTCGCTTGTTAGAGATATGTGGAAGCAAAAGACACATTGCACCGACCCCAATTAACTTTGTAATGATGTAACATCAACATCCCTGTTATCCCTCCAATTTGCAACGCCTGTAAAAGGCCGCTAAGTTTTAAGCACCATTAATAATGTAATAAGACCTATACATATATACAATACATTTTTTTATTTATTTTTCTCCATCACACAGTGAAATACCGAATAATTTTGACAGTACAGAATTATGCTCACAATATATACATTGATGTAATGGAGACTGGAGCCTGTACTGGGAATACCTGTGTTATAGGTCTCCAGGTCTCTAAGTACCCGGACAAGCTATCACTATACAAACATCTGTTACTGATTGATGATAATGTTAGGATGGGGGACAATACAAATAATATAGAAAATACTAAATATAAACATTATTTGACGACAAAGTGGAGTGAAAGAGTGTGTGAAGGCGTGTGTGTGTATAAATTGTGCGATATATGAACACTTAGTAAGCAAATAAATGATTTGATTTGATGAGAGCATAGTTATTAGGTACTTAGTCAGAAGCTCCTGTATTTAAACTAAATACCCTATGAACTTGTAGCCTAAAATGACAATATCGTGTGCCTACGGCCTACTACTGAAAAAACTATATTTATAAAACAAAGCCTCGTGTGTCAGTGTGCGGTGTCCCCTCAATCATTCAACAACACTGCAATGTATAACGCAGTTGGCAACATGGCGGCGAAATATTGTATTGAATTGTACACGAATTTTAAGATATGGGAATATAAATGGCTTCTTATTGTAGAGGAGGCAGAAGAGCATACATGTGCAATTCCTTAGACGAATAAGGAGAGCAGAACCTGAAAGAGATGGTGCTGCCAGCCCTAATATACTTTACTTAGGAATGTATGGTTCTTGACCTTACTCTTTACCACTGATCTCTATGCTACTGTTACGCCGAGTAACTATTAGTACGGAGATGGGCCACGAAGATTCTAGATAAGTCGTAGAAGCACGTAGAACATTCGAAGAAAAGCCGGGTTTAAGGTGAATGACCGTAAACAATAGACGATCACTTTATCGTCTATTGTTTATAAGTAGGTACTTAGGTACTTACCTACTCGTATTTTGTGGACCTATCGAGAATGTTCGATTCTAGAATCTTCGTGACTCATATAAATACTGGTCGTGAGGGTCGGCCGAGGCAGTTTTAGTTCTGAACACGGTGAAGTGAATATCGAACTGAAGTTAAGTGATTACAAGTGCGACATTATAGTGCGATAAGTGATACTGTAGTGACTCTCTCAGTAATTTCTGTTGTGTATTTGTCAAGTTAATTAAAATATTTGTTGTTTCGGTGAAATTAGTGTTAATTAAATTTATCCCGAACCCCAGCTCGTAACATTTGGTGTCAGAAGTGGGATAAATTATGCCGGTTTTACCGAAGGAAGACACGGAAGGTATCCGTACTAGAAGTCAGCGGTAGCAAGAGATGGATCAGAGACGATTTGGAGATTCTCCGGCACTACCTGTGGGTCATCAGCAACCAACTATGGACCCAGTTTCTGGTCCATCTGGAACTTCTCCAGCACCAACGGTTGACCTGGCGGCCTTGATGGCAATGATGCAGGAGCAGGCCCGCCGTCAGGAAGAGCAGGCTCGCCGTCAGGAAGAGCAGGCTCGCCGTCAGGAAGAGCAGGCTCGCCGTCAGGAAGAGCAGGCACACCAACTGCGGGAACAGCTGCAACGCGATAAAGAGGAGCAGGCACGTCTATTGCGGGAACAGCTGCAACAAGACAAAGAGGAGCAGACCAGACGTCAAGAGGAACAGATGCTCCTCATAAAAGACCTTCATGGGACCCTTGGCAAACAACTTGGTGTTATGAAGGAGCAGGTGGAACAGCACGAGACCCGGATTTTAAAAACCGAGGAACAGATTGCTAACGTGACAAAGACGTTAGGTGACCTAAAAGCACGAAACTTACTTGCGGCTTCTGTGGATACTACTCCCATAACGTCCTCCCTACGTGGATTCAAAGTGCCACCATTTGACGGATGTTCGGGAGGTCATCTAGGAGTTAAAAGGACTTTATTGAAGATTCGAGAGCGATTCTACTGGATCCATTGTCGGGACGATGTTGAAGACTGGTGTCGTAAATGCACTAGTTGTGCATCTGTAAAAGGGCCTCACACGCGCAGTAGAGGTGCATTGAAAGTCTACAACATTGGTGCGCCCTGGGAACGAATAGCTCTTGACGTTGCAGGACCATTCCCGGAGAGTGAAAGTGGAAACAAGTACTTTATGGTTGTGATGGATTACTTTACAAAATGGCCGGAAGTGTTCGCCATTCCTAACCAAGAAGCTACGACGGTCGCAGATAAGTTGGTTCATGAAGTCTTCTGTCGTTTTGGAGTACCCTTAGAGATTCATAGCGACCAAGGAAGGAACTTCGAATCTCAAATATTCCAGGAAACATGTCGAGTAATGGGTGCCCATAAAACCAGAACCACCTCTTACCACCCACAGTCTGATGGAATGGTCGAACGGTTTAATCAGACCTTAGAGAGATATCTAGCAAAAGTTGTAGGAAGTAGGCAGAGAGATTGGGATAAGCATATCCAGCCATTTCTTTTGTCATATCGAAGTGCAGTTCACGAAAGTACGACGGTGACACCAGCCTTCGCGAACTTTGGAAGAGAACTACGGTTGCCTGCAGATCTCATCACCGGCATCCCTCCAGACACCCCCCGCTGTGTGACTGATTATGCGAACGACTTGCGTACCAGAATGAATGACATATATGAGCACGTCAGGCAGTCGGGCCAACAAACTTCTGAGAGAATGAAGACCCGTTATGACCGCAAGATGAACAATAAAGGCTTCGATGAGGGCTCACTAGTATGGCTACATAGCCCGGTTCGCAGCAAAGGAAAGTCACCCAAGTTACAGGCAAAATGGGACGGCCCCTACCGAGTCGTGACTAAGATCAATGATGTCACCTACCGGATACAAAAAGGGCCAAGAGGTGCTCCGAAGATCGTTCATGTGGATCGTTTAGCACGTTATTACGGATCTAATGATGCTCGGGACGAGCATGTCTTAGGAGGGGGTAGTGTTACGCCGAGTAACTATTAGTACGGAGATGGGCCACGAAGATTCTAGATAAGTCGTAGAAGCACGTAGAACATTCGAAGAAAAGCCGGGTTTAAGGTGAATGACCGTAAACAATAGACGATCACTTTATCGTCTATTGTTTATAAGTAGGTACTTAGGTACTTACCTACTCGTATTTTGTGGACCTATCGAGAATGTTCGATTCTAGAATCTTCGTGACTCATATAAATACTGGTCGTGAGGGTCGGCCGAGGCAGTTTTAGTTCTGAACACGGTGAAGTGAATATCGAACTGAAGTTAAGTGATTACAAGTGCGACATTATAGTGCGATAAGTGATACTATAGTGACTCTCTCAGTAATTTCTGTTGTGTATTTGTCAAGTTAATTAAAATATTTGTTGTTTCGGTGAAATTAGTGTTAATTAAATTTATCCCGAACCCCAGCTCGTAACACTACTATAGAGTATTATAGAGGTCAGTGCTCTTTACTCAACATATCTTTCTCACGCCCACTGATCTCCATATTTCTCTATGCTCTATAGAGGATAGTATCATGGAGGTTAGTGAAACCAAAATGTCATGTCAAAATGACGCTTGTGTCTTTCTGAGTTTCTTTGGAATTACTCAATTTTAATTATGATTTGTCAGTGTTTTAAAAGATCTATTTACAGAAATAAATGTCATTTACAAACAATAAACCCGTAGGATTAATATAGTATGTTCCGTGTAGGCATTGAATCCGTTATCTTCAGCTCAAAGGGCAAGCGCGTCATGTACACCGCCACTCGAGGAGTCAATTAGTCATATTTAATTTGCATAATAATAATTCCTTGAACTTGGTTCGCGTGTTCTCAGTAAACAAATAATGTGCTTTTCGTGTAAAATGAATTTCCTTATTTAGGTAAGTACTTCTGGACAAGCACTGATCTCTATGCTACTACAGTATTATAGAGGTCAGTGTGGATAAGCCACTGATGTCCCATCATAAGTCATTAAACTGCCTTTGACTTCTTGTATATGACGTCATCAATTCATTATTAGTGAATAGTGAATATATTATTATGCAAATTAATCAAGCCGCCTGGTGTAAAAGATAGAGATAGTGACACCGCCATTGATAACCATCTTAATTAAATCAGCATTAAAAAAAACTTCTCAGAATTTGTTAGATACGTTTAGAAGTTATGACCTTATAACAGACGGACAAATGCTTAAAATATACATTCCTCGTTTCGTGTCAGATAAAATCGGCTTTACGGTTATTTTAAAGGTCTGTGAATTTAGTTGCCTGTCCCCAAAAGTTGAATCCAAATAGACGAAACTGCAATAAACTCCATAGATACATTTTTAAAAGAAGCACTTTCGGTATAGTCTGCAACGGATATCAAGCATGACTATGTTAATCTCAATACTTCACTTAAAATTACTGAACTTGAGATCATATTATGTTGAAAAGTTGTGGCTTCTTCGTAAGTACACATACATATACAGAAGGATCACTCTAAATAGTGCGTGATAAAGCGTCATAAATGTCAAAAAAAAATCATCTCATTGACATGCAAACGACCGCGGCGTAAAACGTCAAACAAGTTTCTTCTGCAGTCTTTTAGTTTTATCTTATATTATCTCCTTCATGGATTATGATCGTAGTTAACAAGAGAGGATTATCTTTTTCAAAACGATTAGCGATGTTGCCAACATGTTTTAATTATGAAAACTCCGACAGGAGATGATATAAAAGTCGACTTTTAATAATTCTTCGCTCGACATTCACTTCATACGTTTCACTATTATTTAAAGTGAACCTTCTGTTTTACCTGTTGTCAGATTTTATACGACATGGTGTGCTGGGTTGGGTGTGCATAAAGCATAACTCTGTGAAATAAAGACGAAGTATGTAGTATGCTATGGATCAAAATATAACAAGTTATGTTCTTATCAAAAGGTATAGCTTCTATAGTGATGTTTATTTTATGAATTTTTACGTTAAATATGCTTATCATGACTAATGCTCTCTTTATTGTCCGTGTGAGGGTTAAAATATAGTTCCTCACTGCAATTTATATAGGGATCTCGTAAGAGGCGAGAACATGAGGTGTTACCACCGAGTAAGTCACATATTAACTGACTTGCTCGTTGGTAAGATAGTGGTTGTGGTAAGTTTGGTGTGTTTCGATTTTGCGCGTGACAGATGACTCGTCTGCTCATTTGCCGACGTAACCTATAAAATAAATTTATTGGATTAAAAAACTCAAATGGTATTTAGCTGGTCGCAAGGCGAAAGATAAGCAACATTTAATTCTGAGGCACCAGAAGTACCTACGCTGCAGAACGATATAATTGATGGATAACTCAGTAACTTGTTATCGGCTATCAAGGAAATAGTTAAAGCCTACAATATAGCGGGTTATAAAATAACTAAAAAATAATTGTACTTCTCTAAACGTTCGCGGAGATTAAAATCCTTGTGACTAAGTTTAAAGCAGTTAAAAAGTCTTTACGCATGATCGGGTTTGATATTTTGCAAAATTTGGTAATAAAAAGCTTTCAATTGTCAAATGTCAATACAAAAAAGATTGCCACTTTTCCTCTCCAAAAATACACGGAAACAAAGATCCAATCGGTCACCGTAACCGGCACAATGCTAAAAGAATAAAAAAATAACTTTCATCGTGTCGCTGCCGACTATCAATTGTGTTTGGTTGTCCATTCTGTGTGTGTACCGTGGTGTAATGGTGGCGCGAATGGCACACTTGTACGGGTGATGCATTGCTCTCGTATGATGTACCGCAGTCATTTGTCATCGCTGCGTCCACTGTCCAGAGGTACCCTAAAGAACAGGTAGGAAATATTCTAAACGATTTAATATGTATACGGTGTTTAGATCCCATGTACTATACGAGCCTATTGCTATTAACCGGGCACAAATTCAAACTTCGTGGTGAGAATTTACGATATAATTTCGCTTGACCGAACCCAATAACTCTAGCGCAGCATTCGTGGTACAAGCTCTAGACTAATAAGGCAGTTATGGCTTACTGTGGCAACCGGTAGGCTTTACATACATTGTAACGACAGAATAAATGGAACATCATAAGTAGTCTACTTGATATTAATATTTTCAGCCATGTGAATTGTGAATAATGATAAAAATTATTTTATCAACAAAGTTCATACGATAAAATTATATAACACTAGCTTTTTGCCCGCGACTTCGTCCGCGTGGAATAGTTACTTTGTTCCATATGAACTTTCATCCCCTATTTCACCCCTACTCTTAGGGGTGGAATTCATAAAAATCCTTTCTTAGGGGATGCCTACGTCATAGTAGCTATATGCATGCAAAGTCTCAGCCCGATCGGTTTAAAATTGACAAAATTTCATACAAACTTTCATACAACATTTTATCCCCTTGGGGGTAGAATTGGTCAAAATCCTTTCTTAGCGGATGCCTACGTCATAACATCTACCTGCATGCCAAATTTCAGCCCGATACCTCCAGTGGTTTGGGCTGTGCGTTGATAGATCACTATGTCAGTCAGTCACCTTTGAGTTTTATATAATTATATAGATTGCAAAACATGCCAATTTGTTGCAATATAATAATCACATGAGGCTAATGAATTAGTAACAAAAACACATTTTTTTAAAACATACATAGTTAACCCAGGGGTTATCAACTAACATAGGTCATGTTTTGACATTCTTATACAAATTACGAGAAGACCATTTTTCGGATATCGCATTTTTATTATAAGAGGGTAGGTACCGATATGTATAATAAATGCAAAATTTCAAATCCCCGTTCAGCTAGCATGTCTAGTTTGTCGAGTAATAGGTATTTTTAGGGTTCCGTACAAGAGAAAAAAAACGAAACCTTTATAAGATCACTTTGTTGTCCGTCCGTCCGTCTGTCTGTCAAGACCCTTTATCTCGAGAACGCGTGGAGTTATCCAGTTGAAATTAAAACCATATACCTACTCAGGTCTACAGTCCCTTGAAGCTGTAAAAAAATCAAACTTCTGACTTAAGAGTAGATTTTTGACAGTTTTGTCTACGGAATCTGACAGTTCTTATGTCATTTAGAGATCATTCTGATACAATTGAAATAGTAGACTTGCACCCCTAGTAAAGGTTGAGCTAGTTGCAGTTGGATGCAGGCGGGATACAAAAAATACTTGACTAAATAGTTGATGACTTCAGAAGTTCTATCAACTCCTCGCCGAGGTTTTACCAAAGGACTACAGCATGGGGTACTTCAAAAAGGGTGTGAAAAGATTTTTAAAAGGTCGGCAACGCGAGAGTGATATCCCTGGTGTTGCTAGCGTCCATAGGCTACGGTAACCGCTTACCATCAGGCGGGCCGTATGCTTGTTTGCCACCTTAGTGGTATATAAAAAAGTTTATATAAAAGTTTAGTTTGGAGCTTCCCTTTAAGAAAGTAATGCCTGTGTTGGGAAGGGCTCTTCCATAGCAAAGTAATACAAAGAAATCTGGGTATTTACACAAAACAATAGGTACAGAAGTTACGATTTAATCTTTATATGTATAAAACAAAGTCGGGTTTGTTACAACACTTATAACTCGAGAAGGGCTGGACAGGTTTTTAAAATAAGAAGAGCTTGCTTGCTTGAAAATCTTGTTGTGTATGATATGAACGATAGTAGAGTTTAATTTTAATAAAAATATTTAAAAATGTATACAAATACTTACTTAAGTAAAATTAATAAATGAATAAAATAATAATAGGAAATAATAGTAAATATACAACGAAATATGTATATTTCGTCGTAGATTTACTATTATTTCGACACAATTGCAATTTCCGCCGTATAAGTGACGTCATCACACGTTTTTTGATTTAATTTTTTTTCTCCGAATAGTCGAAATATAAAATATAAATAAAAATGTTTTGGAACTCAGGATAGGAAAACAAAGAAACAGGATTTTTGTTTTGATTGCTTAATAATTTTGAAATGTTCTCAATTGTTGTACTTGATTAAATAATTACGCACAGCTTAATCAACGCATTGTCAGTTTACTATTAGTACTAACATCAATGTATAACAAAATGTTACTACATTTAAACTAAACAATGTGACTTTTAATGTGCTATTAACCCGTTGAAAGCTTATAGCACAGAGTAACTAGTAGTACTAAGCATTATGTGTAGAGTCGGTCGTTTAAAAATGTTTGTGGGATCAAAGTGTTAAAAAATATTTAATTACTTACATTAAATTTTAAACTAAGTAAACATACTGGATTCTGTTTAGGTACATACATGTGTGAATGTGAATGTTTCTACATAATTATTAATTTTAAATGATCTTGTTTACTCAATTCAATTAAGCTTTCAATTTGAGCTAAACTTCACCAATAATAATTATTCCGCTTCAAATAATTTAGGTCCCACTATGATTACTAAAAATACTAATTTAGATTGAAGTCTGAATATTGAAATGTTTAATATTAATAATAATGAATAATAACGTAACATAATATTGCGCGTGTATTCCTCAAAGAGGCAGGCAGGCAGCAGTGATTAGTGTTTGTACAGTTGACAAAAGAATTAGTTTATGGACAGATAACAACATCTGTGTTTTGACAAAGAATATGTGTCAAAACGCAGGTTTTATTAGCTGCTAACTTACCAAACCCCTGGGCGGATAAGTTTATTAATAGCGCAATCTCTGTCAAGACGCACATGTGGAGCAATAAGCAGAAATGAAAGGAAATGGAGGAGGCTTTTTATGAGTAAAAGCCACGCGGACCACACATTGAAACGAATGCTTAATTACAAAAAAGATAAACAAAAAAATTTGGACACATAAAGCTATAAATAAACATAATATTATAGACCAAGTAGTATTTATTTATATACACAATTTCCCGCGTCGGTCCGTCTGTAAGCTAATCGTCCCTAACGGGATTGTCGATTTACATGTAACATCGAAACGCATGGATTATTCAAGGAGCGAAACATTCATTTTAACATTTGTTAAATTGTTGGTTTGGGAAAAAAATAAACGTATTGTGGTGGTTATATTTTTAATAAATGCCTGTAGGTTTTTGCAAGTAAAATATTAAATGAAATACTTACATATCAATGTTACGTGATTTTTAGGGCCACCTGCACCAATTACTTACTTAAATATGTTTTAATTTGAACATGTTTAAGAAATTGGTGCAAGTGTGCGTTAGTACACTTCACTTCACACTGTATTTAAAAACATATATATATTTTTATCAATTGCTTACAATAACTGTAGCTTCTTATAGCTCTTTTATGTGTATGTATGTTATGTTATGACAAATCTATGGTTTTCGGTCGAAAATACGAAGGTACTAAGGTGGTTAACGATGATGTGATGGTGGTAATGATGTGTTTGCGTGATGTGTTCCACGAGTATTTGGCACCGATTTCTACTAAAATACGTTCCACAAATTGTTTGGAAGATCGAAATCTCAAATCACTGCGTCATGTTATCTAGAATATCAAGTACCTTTTTTATGAAATAGGGGGCAAACGAGCAGACGTATCGCCTGATGGTAAGCGATTACCGCCGCCCATGGACACTCGCAACACCACAGGAGTCACAAGTGCGTTGCCGGCCTTTATACCTATAAGTATATTCGTTAATATGTATATGTTGTTAATACTGACGAGAATTGGAATAACTTTTCCCAATAGGTACACAAAAATAATGGTTTATATGCTACTAGCTTCTGCCCGCGACCTTGTCTGCGTGGACTTCAGGATTGGGTCCGACCTGGATAATAAATAGCCTATGTGTTATTCCAGGCTATAATCTATCCGTGTGCTAAATTTCATCCAGATCTGTTCAGCGGTTCTGGCGTGAAAGAGTAACAAACATCCATACATCCATACTCACAAACTTTCACATTTATAATATCAGTAAGGATAATACATTATGTTTTTATAAACATTATTTTTTAATTGTACTGTGGCACCTACCTATTCCTCCTTCTTCATCATTTAAGAATTGGCTATTTAACTGATTATTTTTTATGGTCTCACAATTTCTTTTTTACCATAAATAGAGGCAGTCAACAAGAACAAAATTGAAATCCGTTTAAAAATAAGGAGGTTATATAAGCATTTTAATTTTATGCTAGACAGAGAACGTACTTTACTGGTTTGTGACGTCACAAACCTTCACAAGGCTTCCTTTTTTCTCTCTTCCAAACCTCTCTGCTCTATGTAGTTTCTGGCCATGTGTGACTATACTATGTTTATTAAAAACAACAGATTCTCATTAAAATGGGCATTCATTATGAGGTTTCAAAGGATATTAAAATCTACTCAAATTATTTCATAATAATTTGTGACAGCCTACATTTTGATTACGTTGAACTATTATGTGAATTATTGTAAAGGCCATTTGACAAAGGTTATAACAATTTTGTTAAAATTACTTTTACATTTATGTTGAAATTGTAACCCAAAACTGATACTACACAATTATAACATTTCTATTTCCCAACCTATTTATTTTAAGATAAAATATTATTCAGAAAAACTTGGAAATAAACATAGAGAATAAGATCACATAAATACTTTAGATATTTTATGGGATAGGAGGGCAAACGAGCAGACGCATCGCCTGATGGTAGGAGACCCAATCCCCTTTTAAAAGGCGGGCAACGCACTTGTGACTCCTCTGGTGTTGCGGGTGTCCATGGGCGGCGGTAATCGCTTACCATCAGGTGATCCGTCTGCTCGTTTGTCACCCTATCGTATAAAAAATGAGGTAAATTTATTCGTAAAATGTAAGAGTAGCTGCTAAAATGTAGCCATAAAATGAAGTTCTATAACAAAGCCATTTAAAACTGGAACAACTTCTACTGTATAAAACCGACATAAATTAATTCATGTATCATCATTTCGTTACAGGTATGTCTACGATATTTTCGGCATCAAAAGGGTTGGTCCTTGGTAAGTATATAATACTAGCAATTGCCCGTGGTTTAACTCGCGTCCGAGAGAGCTTTCCAAAAAAATGTACCCTATGTCCTTTACCACGGTCCAATCTATCGTTGTACCAAAAATCATCAAAATTGGTTCAGTGGTTTAAGTGTGAAAAGGTAACAGACAGTTACATTTGCATTTATAATATTAAGTAGGGATAGCGTTAGGGATGCACTACGAGTATCAGGTCATTGGCATGAGCCAATACATTGATCCGGGTATTTCCTTTCATTCAATTACATTGCAGCTACAGGCTGTTAACAACATCCAATTATTTTTATAACTATTATTCTATTAATAGACAACAAGTCACCATAACTTGTTAATAGGCATTTCTGTAGATGTAAGGCAGTGCTTACAACGGGATATGTTGGAACAATTTTTGTCTATTCCACTATATCGTTTTTCCGCGTGGGGACGGGAATACAGTTAGAATAGAGTTCCTTCAGATAGTCATCTCGTAAGAACCGAGAAAATATCTGACCTCTCGGGGTCTAACTGGCTGGCGACCAACCTTACGTGAGTCTTTGGTGTGTGTTTCGACTTTTGCGCGTAAGAGCTAGTTCCCCCTCGGGTGCTGCGGCTCTGGCAGTTTGCAGTCCGTAGCTCTTAAAGCTTAGCAACGCATCAACAACTCCTCAGGTGTTGCAGGTGTCCATGGGCGGCGATGACTACTTACCATCAGGTGGCCCGGATGCTTGTTTGCCGACTTAATCAATAAAAAAATGTTACTAATAAGAACACTCATGTATATACTTAATTTTTTAATATCTAGATTATAACGATAAATACATTATTTATGAACATCAAAACAACTTTTTCCTTATTCAAAACTCTTCTAAAACTTCAATACTTCATACAACTCAAAAAGAGAATTTTAAACCGTATCTTTATATGATTTGCATTCTAAGCAGCCTGTAGCGTAGTAACTATTTCAGGACACTTGTCAATACATTTGCATTTTTATTGTGTGCACAATAAAGTCTATTTTCCATTGCAAATGTTATTGAGAATGCACTCTACGTTAGCAGTTTGAAGTATCGTGGATTTATTTGTGAATGTTCTAGTGTATTTCATGCGAACTCAAGTATTGATGTGTTTCAATCACTTAGTTTGCAACTTTTATTGGTATATAGGAGAAACCTATGTATACTAAATGCAATACTATGTGTAGAACTGATGATATAGTCGTAAATTATGTAGTATTTACTAAAACATGGGTCGAAGTCGGGCATACCAAAATTGAGATGGCGTACAGATCTTCACACTTCGATTGTGAAGTAGAGATGACAAAATTATATAAAGACCTTTGTCTATCGGGAGTGGACACACCAGAATAAGCGTAATCTTTATAGTATCGTGTTTTGGTAACAATATTTCGACGTGAAAATATATAATGATGATTCAGTAAGACTACAATGAAAAATTGTTCGACTTCGATTTAGTATATTTCGAACAGTTTTGTTTTTGATTTGTTTTTAAAAAACGTTGCCCCACACTAGGATTTTCTCCTGTGTCGTGGGTGCGTTTACAAACACAAATTGTCACATACACAAACGCCCAGACCCGGAACAACTACCTGTAGATCATACAAATATTTGTTCCGTGTGGGGATCGAACCCACAACACGTTGCGTAGAAGTCGATCGCTCAGCCGCTACGCCAAACGTGTCGTCGTTAGTAGTAGTTCCTAAAAGCTGTATCGGTTTGAACTTCTAATAAGTTAAGTTTCTAGTGATTTTGTTTAGACAATGAGCAGTAATAGAACTAATGTGTAGTGATTCTAAAATAATATTTAGACTCAATTGAAGACTGAAATCTGCATTACAAATTCTTTATTAGAATGTTAATAATTCGAAGTTCTTCTAAATTTCGACTGAACTTTTATTCTGCTTAAGCAAAGGTAACCAGGTTACTCTTGATTTTGGTCAATGCTGATTGGCTAAGTATTTTTTTGCCAAGTCGAAGTCAACTCTATAGATTCGAGCGTCCGTCGAAGTGTTAGAGGTTTGTGGTGCAGCTCGAACTGAAGTTAATCTGTGCAACGAGCGATCTTAACATGTCAATGAGTCCAATAAGTATAAATTAAGATACTTAACATAAAAGCTTTTGTTAGAAAACGTGTGTTCTTGAACTATATCTAATCTTGATGACGCGGCTTCGTTAATCTGAACAATGCCTGAATCTGTACATCTTTATTTGCAGAGCGTGTATTGATACCGAAATTGATTAACCATCGTTGGAATGATTCATGTCTATTTGTGATGTTTCAACTTAATCAGAAGCTAAAAAGAAGCATCCATATTTCTAGTGAAACTGCCACCAAAATGGGCATCATGTTTTCGATTCAAAGGGATCGATCTCGAGACCTCAAAATGAACAGTCAGAGACAACCTTAGGAGGGTTGTGTCCATTCCTTGCAAAAAGGAAAAAAAAACAATCTGTTAAAATCGACAACCCTAACCTCTGCAACCTCGTCATAGCTTAAAATATAAAACATTTAGAAACAGACGCGACATTTCATTGCGCGGCCACGTGTCACTCCGCCGACATTCGGCTATAAACCTGGCTTGATGCCCTCTGACGTTAGGTGAACGTTTTTATATTCGTTTCAAGTATTGCTGGGTTTTAAACTAGGGAATAAAAGAAGAAAACATTTTATGTGCTGTATCAACTTGTGTACACAGTAAAGAAGATTTAAAATTGTTTTTCTACTGAATCGTCATTTTGTAACATTTTTTTGTTGTTCTTTTTTCACAGATGTTACAGATAAATAACGAAATAAGCTATGAAAGGATGTTTGGTAACTCATTTTATGAAGTAACTTATTAAAGAAAAGAAGATTGTAGGTATAATCTTTAATAGCGAAAAGCGACACTTTTATCTGATAAATTCTATCTATTAAAATAAACAAGATGAAATCATTAAAGATGTTAAAATACATCCCAAAGACAGTTTTTATAGGGCTAGGCAGAAACCATAGAACGCCACATGCTACGATTCTTGCATATTTTTTTTTCTTTGTAGACGTTATACATCTTTTCGAACACGCGACAGTCGCAAGCACGACATACTAGTTACTATATAGCTAACATATAATCATACATAACGGAATTTTTAGAGCATTGTTTAAGAACTATTTATTAATTGTGGTTATAGAAAAGTTTAGAACCAAATATAATAATTAGATAACTCGAATTTGATAGTTTTTATTATTCAAATTAACAAAACTACACATATAGCAGGCAGCCCTATAAATTTCTCACATAGAGCAAAACATTTCTAGCTCACAAACTCAGTAATTTACGTAGCGAGCCATTCCTGACCGGTTCCATGTTAATTTTTTAAATTGCCCCGTCGTCCATCCAAGAGCAATTATGTCCATTTTGCTCCACAATCAAGATCTACCGCGTTATACATTCTACATAGTTTCAACTTTTTGCATCGGTAACTAGCCAAGCTCGTAAAATGGAGGTTATTTTTCAAAAAAACCGCGGACCATATTTTAATGAATGGCTTGGTGTTGATGAGGTTGTGCGGAATGACCACATCAAAAGAAGAATCACATACGTTTTTAACATTTGTAAACGAATTCATTTTGGTGTCGAAACTGGATTTGTATTTAGTGTTTTATAAGAGTTGAATTCTATTCTGTCGGAACTGTTGATCTTTAGAAAAGACACCACACGCTATGTAGTAAGAAACTTCACAAATTCAGACGGAATATACACCCCGAATCAAAACAAATATATCAGTGGAACTGTATACAAATATTTTTCCCGGAATGGAATCAAACTCACGACACATGGCATAACATGGAAATATAGATATGTTCCTAAATGACCGTGGGGACCAACTTTGGCCTGACGGTGTTGTGTTCAGGAGATACTGGGAGACTAGCCGAACTCGGAATAAGAGATTGCCAGTAGGCAGAACGATGCCAAATTAATTAAATTATTATTATTATGGATTGTGCAATAAAATTAGCGTCATATAATTGTAGATCACTTAAGAGGTCTATTCAAGAAATAACTCAACTTTGTGTAGAACATCAAATAATAGCTGTTCAAGAGACATGGTTGTTTCCTCATGATTTGAATATATTAAATACAATCAATAAACAATTTGGCAGTCATGGTGTTTCTGCAATTCATACGGAACAAAGATTGGTGAGAGGTAGACCGTACGGGGGTGTGGCACTACTGTGGGATAAGAGTGTGTTTCCATGCGCGGAGATTATACAGTGTGATCACGATCGCATGGTAGCGGTAAAACTCAAGCGAGGAGATCGTAGTTTGCTGGTGTTCAGTGTGTACATGCCTACCGATTGTGAAGATAACTTTCCAGAGATGACTCAGTGTCTCGCTAATATTAGTGCGGTAATTGAAAGCGTCGACATCGAAACTGTTTTTATACTAGGTGACTTCAATGCGCACCCTGGAACGCGATTCGGGAAAGAGTTGATAGACTTCTGTTCTGAAGAATTGTTATCGTGTATTGACCTTAAGTGGCTGGATGCTAATACGCACACATATGTCAGCGAAGCCAGTGGTTCACGCCGGTGGCTTGATCACTGCCTGGTCTCCGCGGCGGCTGAGAAGGTAGTCAGTGACGTGTACATCTCATATGATGCATACCTATCGGATCATTTCCCTATAATAATCGAGGTGAGACTTGAAAGTATTACTTGTAAAAGGCTGAATAATGATAATACACATATTTTAAAATATATATGGGGTAACAGGAATGCTGACCAAAGAGATAGATATTGTGAATTGTGTAATGAGAGTTTTAGTTTTATGTGCAATAAAAAATACTATAATTTGAGTTGTAAGAATGGGGTATGTTCGAATTGTGAACACCGGGGATTAATTGATTTATTTTATTGTGATTTAGTTAAGACGTTACAGGTATCTGCAGAACGTACTTTTCTGTCGAAAGATATATATAAGAAACGAAATGTTGCGGGTTGGAATTACAATGTACGACAGTATCACGTTCTGGCTAGGCAAACTTTTTTGCAGTGGGTCGGGGCTGGTAGGCCGTGCTCGGGATATTACTACGATCAGATGTCCATTGCGAGAAGAGAGTTCAAAGCGGCTATTAAATATGTACAAAATAATCAAGAAAAAATCAAAATGGATATACTGGCTCGCCATGAATCTTCTAAAAATTTTGTAAAATTCTGGAAGGAAGTCAAAAAACTTAACCGTAGTACTGGTACGCCTGTAAGTGTGGAGGGGGTGACGGACAAGGCTGCTATTGCAAATAATTTTAGAAAACAATTTGATGTTAAACCGCCCTTTCGGCAAACGCAACCTTGTCTGTCACAGAGGAGAGCTGTTAATGACACGGAAACTTTCCATGTAACTACCGATGATATTACTTCTGTACTCATGAATATGAAGCGTGGAAAGTCTCCGGGTCATGATGGTCTAAGTATAGAGCATTTAATGTACGCGGGTCAGTCTATCGGTGAGGTATTGGCTCAGTTTTTTAATCTGTGTGTGCAGCATTGCTACTTACCACCCGATCTCATTCGCACAGTTGTCGTGCCTATCACCAAGAACAAGACAGGTGACATCTCGAGCATGTCTAACTATAGACCTATCTCGCTCGCAACTATTGTGGCCAAGGTGCTTGAACGTCTAATACACAAGAAGCTGGGTCCATTCCTCGATATTGATGATGCACAATTTGGTTTTCGGCCGGAAGTTTCAACAGATATGGCTATTTTCTCCCTTAAACAAGTCGTCAAACAATACGTCCATCAGGAAACTACTGTGTATGCTTGTTTCCTAGACTTGAGTCGGGCTTTTGACACTATTAACCACGATCTTTTGTGGGAGAAGTTGGAAAGAAGTTATGTGCCATCTGATGTTGTTGGACTTATTCAATACTGGTATTCTAATCAGTCGAACAACGTCAGATGGGGGGGCTTGTTGTCTGAGGATTACAAGTTGTCATGTGGTGTTAGACAGGGAGGGCTGACCTCGCCGGATCTTTTTAATCTTTACGTGAATGACTTGATCGAGGAGCTGAGCAGAACGCCGGTAGGGCTCAGATTGGGTGATAGATATATCAACAATCTGAGCTATGCCGACGATATGGTCCTGCTTAGTCCCTCGATCAAAGGTCTACGGAAGTTACTGGTCATATGTGAACGATATGCTAAAGAACATGACTTAGTGTACAATGCAAAAAAAACAGAAATGATGATATTTAGGTCCGGGAGGGGTCCTGATCATGTTGCACCGGTGTGGGTAGGCGGCCAAGTTGTGAAGGTAGTTGACAGATTCAAGTACCTTGGTCACATATTGACATCGGATATGAAGGATGATGCTGATATGGATCGCCAGCGCCGAGCTCTATCGGTGGTTGGTAATATGATAGCCAGAAGATTTTTTAAGGCCAAGACGTCGACCAAAGTTCATCTTTTTAGAACGTATTGTCAAAGTTTCTACACGTGTCAGCTCTGGACTGAGTACACAAAGAGGTCCTTTGATGGCATCCGTGTTCAATATAATAACATCTACAGACACCTCATGGGGTTGGAACGAAACTGTAGTGCCTCCGGAATGTTTGCGGAGGCTCGGCTGAACACATTCAATGCCATACAGAGGAGACGAATTGCGTCATTTATGACCAGAGTTGATACGTGTAGTAACAGTATAATTAAGGAATTAGGAGATAGAATATGTACTACTAGACTATATAAGCGGTGGCTGGAAATAGCGGCGTAAAAATAAAAATGATAATTATATGTAGGTATAAGTAGAGTAGTTTTGTTAATATTTTTAAGTAAAAGTGTTTTTTGTTTTTAAGTAATATTGTATGGATCTTGAGTCTGCAATAAAGATATATTATTATTATTATTATTATTATAACGGTAGCGGCAAGATGACTTCCTTAACCACTACACAAAAGGTGCAATCGTTTTTTTTAAATTATTCGCCTATATCCACTAAACATTTGTTACACCTCTTATATGGTTAATTGAATATTTACAAAGAGTTGATTGACAACATTATTTAGTAATAAACAACCAAAATCAGGACATGAAAACGCTAGTAAAAACAGAATTTCACTCATAGAAAATCAAAATGAAAATGCAGACTAACAAACAGCTTCGTTTGATCAGCTCAATTCGCGGGATTAGCGAGTCAATTAGTGTCGTGTATTTAGCAGTCAGCTTCTTTGCCTTCTATCGCTTGATGTCCACTCTGCATACCTGATTTTGTTAGTATTTGTATCAGAAACGGTTAGGGTTATCCTTTAATTTAAAAATAGAAATAGGCACTATCGGTATCTATGTAATTATGATTTATTAATTTATGAAAAAAAAAAGTTTCTTATCTCAAAGTAGTATCCTATTATATATATTATAATCTGTGGTAATAGTTAACAAATTGTGTAATGTTTATGTAATTAATTTGTACTAGTTTAAGAAATAAAGTATACTTAAATAAAAAAAATCCACTTATTATTGTGAAGAAAGTGCTTCATTAAATTAAATATAAAATTAATGACGTGTTTTCATTCCCACTCCAAAGACCAAGTTTAAAATAATTGGTCCTTATTCCTTCATATATCAAAAACATTAATAGGTTTTAAAAATTTACTTGAGACTATCTTTATCCCCACCACCCCTTTCCTTACCAAGCAAACGTAATTAGTGATTATCGAACCGCCAATTAATATCGGCTTGGTAGACGACCTCCCCAATACTATATCTACCCGATATTAGGGTGCTCGGCTATCTATTGCGAGGGGTGTAAGGCTACCAGGCATGTTTGTATGGGCCGTTTGATTGCATGGGTTCAATTAACATCATTTCGGTTTAACGCGTCTAATCACTGTGGGGTCGAAAAGGTCATGTATGTTGTTTTTGTATAATTTCCATTTGGTTTTTGGGATAAACAAAACAACGCCAACTGGTCCCTCTGCAGATTCTGCCGATCGGAAAAGGAGTTAAAGGAGCTTTCTTTCTGTTTGATAGGAATTTTACCTAATAACAAATCATCATGGTTGTATTTCTCGAAGGGTAGGATAGAGGTGTTAATGTACACACACAGTTCGCTGATATGATTAAGTCCAATGTCATACGGAGCCAGTAACCGGGCCCAAATCCAAACTGAGGTTTGGCAATTTCATAGAAAATCCAAATAAATCTATTTGACCTGAGCATCAAAACCAGGACCTCACGCTCGGTGGCCGTGGTTGAATATTACCAACATGTTTCATTATTGTTATGACGATAACTTACCTAGTCACCGACTGAAACTTCACGGTGTTTCAATCTTCTTTCAATAGCTATAAGGTCAATGCACACCGAATCACTCATACCTCATTATAACCTTAAACATGCACAGCAAATGAAAACCTCATTGCATTTCATGAAAATTTTCAGCTCTTGATAAAATTTACCTCTTTATCACCCATTGTTTTCCAAACACCTTTAAATACATTACCAATCAAAAGTGAACTTTATGTCGTTAAGTTTTAAGTGGATTTGGAGAAGTAGTTGTTGTGTGTAGTACTAAGCCTAATGTAGTTTATCAGAAGGTAAACTAAGTTCTCGCGTCGATAAACAGTTTACCGGGTGCAGAGCGTTCAGTTACTTACCCATATATAAGTAACAGATTGTTTAGGGTTAATTAAGATTATTATAGCAGAGAATAGAATGTTTGTCGTCTCATTAGCTTAGTGGTGAGCGCGAATGCTACGCTAGAGGTCCTCGGTTCGATTTCCAGGCCGAGCAATGTGTTGTGTTATAAAAAAAAACAATTTTAAAAAGTACATTACGATTTTCTATCCACTCTGTCATTTCCAATTTTATTCATCTCCATTTTCTGATTTCGAAACATTTTAACAAAACACTTTATTTAATTACTGCGAGAAAAATATGGAAAAAAATACATTTAAAACGTTCGTTTAAGCGTTAAACCATTCAGTCGGTCGCAACCGCATCTCGATTGCGTCCCCTTTTTAATTTTAAAAAGTTTTTAATTTGAGCGCAGCATCTCTTTCATGTATTTTGTATTCAAACGGCGTTTATGAGAAATACGTCGGTTTAATTATGTGAGATTAGCGAGGATTTAATGTTCATTGAAAAGATATTGCTCTTCAATTAATATTGGAATTTGTTCGTACATTATATGTATTATTGACTGCCTTATTAGTCTAGTGGTCCCAAGCGCGACTGCTACGCTAGAGGTCCTGGGTTCGATCCCCAGGTCGAGCAAAGTGTTATTGAGTTTTCTATGAAATTCTCAGTAGTAGCTCGGAGTTTGGATTTGTGCCCGGTTAATGACTATAGGCTCGCCCCCTATAACATGGGACCTAAACCATATCAGGCGAACTGTGGGTGTACATTAAGTACGCGTCTGCCTAATCGTACGGCGTACAGTCGTGATGGTATGTTATGTTATTATTTATAATATTATATCAATAACAGACGTGCTTTTCAAGAAAAATAAATATCTATCATCAGTGTTTTATGAGGAATTTGAAATAAATGACCTGTATATACAGAGTAGAAAGTATGGAAACAGTTGAACTTTTTATGTATTAACGTAGGTTTTCCGGCTTCATATAACGATCCTAATTAGGTATGTACAACATATTCTCCCCGCAAAAATCATGACAAGTAACCCTTAAGTGTCATACAACACTCATGGAGAAGGACATCTCTAAAGTATAAGTAACAACCCTCAAACCGCGGTCCACTCACCAAACCGAGGGTTGAGCCGTCCCGGGCTGCGGTGACCGGAATTAGCCACCGTGTCCCGGGATTAACTCGAGTGCGCTGCATTAATTGAAGCACTAAATACTTTATTTAAAGAGATTTATGTGTCTGAAATTGTTTAAAAGTCACCATAATAGAGACTTAACTAGTGAAATTAATATTGTGGTATCGCATACATAATTCGTTACTACATTTGTTTCGAATTCGATTCCGAACCAAATTGAAGTGTCCCCAAAGCATTGTTCAGGCGTTGGAAAAAAATATATTTACGTAAGTCATAGTTCTCACACCTTTCCTAGATCTATTTTGTTTACATTGTGTTCTACAGGAGACAACACCATAAATAGATCAAAGTATGGGTAAAATTGACAACGCAGAACTCAACAACAAGGTATAATCCCGTTCGTACCAAAGGACCAAACGGCTCACAAAACCGCTGATACACTTTACAAATCGAACACTACCGCTTCACCCGCTACTATGTCCCGTAAATTGTACCTGCCTTCCCGGGGCTATTTCACACTAGAGCTGGCTTTAGGGACTTTGTTAAAAGAATTATTTACCCCCATGATCTTTTGCTTGGAGATACTAATGAGGATAAAAAACATATTGAATTTCACATTTGCAGTGGGCCTTTATTTTCTTGAAGTTCATATTTTCTCAAAAAAAATAAAACACGTAACATAATACTCCTACGCATTCATGCTCTTAATTAAACCCTTGGAGTTGGACCACTTATTTTCTCAACTAAATCCTTAATTACCATGTAGTCGTGTAATTTGTGACGTATTTGCACTTGTTTCTAAGGAGCGACCACAAACTTGACTCAACCCTTATAATTCAACCCCTGCTATTAGCTTGGCGGACAGTAGTCACGGCAAGGTTGGACAAAGTTGCTGTTCGTCAGTTTTTGTCGCTGCGATACCAAGTTACAAGAGGCTTCTTTGAGAGTTCATGGTTTTTGCTATAGGGCTCAGTCGGAGAAGTTAAGACTTTTCAGGAGTTTATACAAATTGTTTAGAGTATTTCTGTGGTCGAATAACAAGTATTTTGGAAGTTTGAACTCTTGAACTTTATTGCTACTTTGTTGCAATAGAAGAAGCATTATGTTTAGTCATTCTATGCCTAGGTTGCCAAAGATCGTGCTCAAACGCGTGTAATTTGGGATGCCTGTGTCGAGCAATGGATTGATCTAGTGGATAGTAACTGTGCTAGTATAAATGTAGTTAAGAGTAAGGTTATATAATAATAAATATGTACCAGTTCAAAGCCTAAACTGGCGACTGATCGTTATAAATGTTATACTAACGTACTTTTTTAAGTTATACGCCTTAATCAAAAAACCTTGACATTAATTAAACAGTATAATTATTCACAGTAACAAGTTTAACAGTTTTAGTTTTAATTTTTAGTAGATATGTATATAATTATGTGATATATAATATATGAATGTATTTATAATTATTATTAGATAATTATAATTATGGCGGTCAAGCGTAAGCCTATCATGAATAAAAAAATGTACATGTCTTACTGTAGCTGAAATAATATTAAACATCTACGATACTCAAACAAAGAACACGTTTAAGTAGAGTAAGGACTAATATACCACTTAAATCAGTGTGTCAGTATTTTAAATATTTTAATGTTCTCCATAAACCCGGCCGGCCCTTTCCTGTCTAAAGTAAAAGTGGCGAAATGATGGAAAAGATTGAAATAAACAAAGAACACGTTTTTGACCGGTCCACAAAAAGGCACAACTTTCACTTGAACCAGTTCCGTTCAATACCGATGTGTTCATGGGACCAAAAGGTAAAAGGTGAACTCGTTTTGGTGCTTAAAAAGGAGTATCGACGTTTCTCGTTTTATTTTGGTAATAAAATAATGCTTCATATCGCATACATGAAATGCTTGAATAAATTAAATTCCTTTGTGATATAGTGTTAGTTTCTGCGATCAAGTTAACGGCCGTAAAATTACAGTTTCAGTGTTGTTAATGAAAGCTTATTCTCGAAGACTGTAAGTAGACTGAATATTTCAAAAATACGTACGTAATAAAAAGTCACGTTAATAGTTACAAAAATATAAATAGTTTGTCATCCATGTCAAATTATCGTTTTATAGCCCTTCAGCCATCTTCAAACACGACCTCATCTGGCCAGAAATAAAAAAAAAGAAATTAAGTCTGTGGAATAAAGTACAGAACTTAATTACCGTATCCATCTGGTGTAAGGGCTCAGATTAGCTGGCATTAAACCCAGGTGGTCGCCGCCTGACCTTCGGGAACTTTCCGAATTCCGACGAAGTTCTGTATCGAATAATGTTAGTTTCTATTTAGTTGTGCACCACTTTGCGCATGGGGTTGAGTTCTAAGAGGAACAATATGTATGTACAGTCGGCATCAGATCTTTGGCAAAATATATAACTTGATAAAACTAGAGTATATTTCAATGATACAAGGAATGTATGAATGAACACACTACACGGCAACTGTTATTCGGACAGGAATTTTATGCCCTTGAGATAATGATTATTTTATTTTAATAATTTAGATAAATATTACTGGATGATCTTTACATTAATACTGGCTACGATCAGAACATACAAGTACCCATTTTCATTTCGATAAAGTTTAAAAGCGTAACTCCTATGTGAAAACAAACAAAATGTGAAAACACTTAATATTCGTATTTAGACATTTATATTATTAAGAAAATGTAGCTATCGACTGTTTCAAGCCCCAAATGTTAAAGTTTCCATCCAATACAAAATATGACTTGAAGATTATATACACACACCACAATGGCAAAAACCACTGCAGCCTACTGAATCGAGTATAAAACAATCGTCTCATTAAGCCTACCATCGGCTGTCCTCGCAAGTTTCAGTATCTCACCCCTGACCACGGGCGGGCGGTGACTTCAAACTGTGATTAGGGCAGTTTCACGCACGCGGCTGCGCTTAAACTTACATTAAGTGTCGGGGAAAGTTTGCCTCCGGACGGTCCACTCTTGTTTATAGAGCGGTTTGAATTAGACTTGTACGCTCGTGTGTGGGAGGCGTTTTATTGCAACCAAATTGGATTGGATGTAGAACTCTTCTGCTTTATACAATAACTAACTTCTGCGCGTAACTTTGTCTGCGTGGACTTCAGGATTGGTTCCGACCTGGATAAAATGTAGCCTATGTGTTATTCCAGGCCTTCCATTATAATCTATCTGTGTGCCAAATTTTATCCAGATCCGTTCAGCCGTTCTGGCGTGAAAGAGTAACCAACATCCATACATCAGTAAGGATTTATTGTACACAAAAGGACCAGCAAAATAAACAAAACTACAGACAAACGGAGCAATATTTTGATAACAGTCTAATAAACATTTTAATAATTCAATAATGATTTATTTTATTCAGAAGAAACTAACCAAAACTTTGTTACAATACTTATATCGAATGCTTTATTTAACACGTTAAAAAGTCTTGCTTATTCATTGTGCTTCTAAACATAACAAGAAGTAAAACAACAAAACAAAAACGTGCAGAAAATAATATCATGAATAATAGTCACGAAGCAATATAGTTAATTGCAAAGTAAGGAAGAATAATATCTCACAAAAGTGCATTTTATCAAATCTGGGACGTTTGAACAATAATGAAATTGCCGTTCCAAAGCGCTGCCATTTGTAGCTGTCGGCTTACAACCCTCATTTGCTAACTACTTGAGAATAATTTAAAGTTGCACAGCTTCGGGTAACCGTCCATTCCATAGGAAAGTTCAAATATGTAGTTGATATGTTATTTGATCCGGCTTTTCTGTCGCCATGTTAGTTTTTTTTTGTCTTGCAAGTTGCAATAAGAATCAAAGAAATATGATTCTCAAACATCCGTGTGTCATCTATTTCTTTTGTTGGTCATACTTCAATCTGCACATGGCATTATTGGGTTCCATCGATCACTTTTTTCATTTTCGGAAATAAAATCTTATTAGAAAGTTATATCCTGCATGTACTACCTGCACACAACGATTGCGATCATCAACTTTTTCAACCAATTGGTTTTATTAATTTCGTTACACTACAGTGGAAGTACGCCCTAAAATAAATAACACCAATGAGCGACTGAAGTTTATTTAAATCGTATCGTAGCACTAGGTTACGCCTCACTCGGTTTATGCCGAGAGTAACTTTGACGACTAATTAGCTAAATGTCACTGTTTTAGTTAAATCGAGTGTGTTCTAACTTTAAATAATCGAGATCCCAGTCCATTTAGTTAGCCTTTGAAATGTTGAGCTCCAATTCATCTTACATAGGTACAGGTGTTTCTGAAGTTTAGGTAAGTTTCGCAATATACTATGTGATAGCAATAAGAAATTCTTTCACGGTGATTAAGTTCTTTACAAGACCTGACAATTGTGGGTTTTATAAACCTATGTTATCAATAGAACAGCCCGTTTTCGTTGTCCGTGTCCCACTGTCGAGAATGAGTCACCTCTTCCAATCAGTGAGGTTAAGCCATAGTCCAGCTTGCTGGATTAGCGCTGAATTAGCAGACTTCATAGACCGTCGAGAAAATCTCTCAGACCTGCGGGTTTCCTGCCAATGTTTCCTTCATCTTTTAAGTTAATTAATTATGAAAAGGTACGCACATGATTTTGAAAAGTCATAAGGTGTGTCTGAGTGTGCCTTAATTTGAACTTGTAACCTATGACTCGGCCGTGCATCTTCATATTACTAGGCTATCAATGATTACTATTATTCCAAAGTATTCTGTAATATAAGTATATTTATTGATTCGTATTGATTTTCGACCTATCATAAAGATGTTCATACAACGATCACTCCTATGTTATTGCTATGACCAGACAGACAGGCGCTTTGCTCTAAATTACCTCTTGCTTGACATTTACTTTAACCACTCATGGTTTGGAAGAGCCAAATTAAGAGGATGCAGGATGTAATGATTGAGGTATAGGCTATTTTTTATTTGTATAGCTTTAGATCTTTCCAGCAATTGAAGAATATAGACTGATGACGATGATAAGTCTAAAAGTCAAAGGTTATTATTCTGAGACGAGTTTAAGCTTTAACTTATCCCAGGAATTGATATAGATATATAAATTTGATTATATACAAAGCATACGCTTAAAGCCGTCTCCGAATCTTAGCCTAAGACCTAGCAGATCTTATATATCAATTTATTATTTCTCCTTTCCATAGAAAGAGGTTCCTCATTACAGGTGTAGCATCTATGTATTGTAAAGGTTTAAATCTATTTACTTTCTCTGTGACTAAGTATCGTTAAGAAAAATCTTGAATTATTTATATTTTCCACTTCCTTCGTTTTGCTGAGCTCTATTAAATTTGAGCGCTTGAATAAGTTTTAATCGAAAACACTCAAACTTGAACCTACAGGACTCGAAAATAGATTCGGAAACGGAAAAATGGCAGTACAAATACTATTTTTAAAATTCACTGAGTAAAGCCCAGATTTGAGTGATTGCTAAAAAAATTGATGTAAGTGCTTTCTTCGTCTGAACAAATGTATTCAGAGCATGTTACCATTAACATGACAAGACCGCATACAATACATAATATGTTTTAGTACATTTGTTAAAGTATAAAGACAGAGTTTTTGCGGTTTCATTGTTGTTACATCATAAAATACATCACCAAATAAATCATATTAGTAAAAGTTCGTTTTGATAACGTTATAAATAATTTAAAAAAAAAACATACAGTTCAATTGAGAACCTCCTCCTTTTTGAAGTCAGTTGAAAAAATAAGTATAATTTATTTTAAAAAATCATACATTATTAATTTATCAGTTAATATTTGGTCCTTAGAGCCGTTACACTAAAGTAAGAAAGGACCACTCCATATTTTCAATCTCACTTGCATACCCTTAACTTATGTTACGGTTTTGTAATCCCAGCATTAATATGAACTTAAGTATTGGCCTAATTTAGTTAATACAATTAAATTTCGGTCTACGTATGTAAATTCAACAGTACATTACATGTGCGCTATTATGACGTCGACGTGATCCCGGCGCCTGTCAGATTTGTACTGCACTACGTTTTGATTCATTTAAAGTAAGTAAATTATTTTGTTACAATGATTACATGTTTCAGACGTTTTTAGGTCATATTAGGTCGGTCGTGGATTCACTTAAACTGAACCTCTTTGAAGAGGATTATTTCTAAAAACATAAGTATTTTTAGACAAGTATTCCTATTTTATGCGTTTTATCTTTCGGGACTTGTAAATGGCTGTGGGGTTATTGAGTGGATGTGGTTGGTAAATGAAGAAAAGTCATTACTTGATATATATGAACTTTACGGGTACCAGTTGAAATACATATTTATACTTATTGACTATGAACGACCTAACTGCGTGAGTGCGGGGTGACGACTGCCGCGTCGTGCAAAGTCTAAGATTATACAATCAAAATCTAATGCGTCAGCAGTATCCCTACATGGCTATTTTGACGTAAGAATTAGTATATGAAGCATGAAAATAATTATATATCCATCCAATCCATCGACCAGTCATAACAAACCAATAAGAAAGTTGTTTGAAACAATACACTAACGTGTCGGACTTGAAGTCCATCGCACACGTGCAACGAGGGACAATGGTTTCAACAGAGTAATTTAACTTCATCGACAGCTGAACAATGCAGTCTTAACAGTAAAGTAAACCAATCCCCCAACTGTACCTGTGAACTTGTGAGGTAATAACGCTAACCACACGTGCACTATGCAAATGACCTACCCCCTTGATAATACGTCTCCGTGAGTTATCGTCTACTTGCCAACTTTGAGTCATGAGGGAAAGATTGTAGAATTTGAGACTTACAACCTCTGATGCAGTAAAGGCTGTTTAGGGATGTGTCTTTGCCAAGGAACATACACAAGAAACTGTCATCTGAATGTCACTTTGGGAGTAATGAGATTTAGTACTGTTACTGAGACTTTATATAATCAAACGCGTTGATGATAAAAGATGATTGTGAAGAAAGGAAACATCAGATCGAATGCATCCGATCTTCAATCATCCGGCTGATAATTACTCTCCCAAGTAATTTTATGAATTTAATTTTCAGTCTTGAGCATATTCTACAACTTCACATTATGATAGGACCGCTGATGTTCAAATATCTTCATTCGGACTGAAGGACCACGGATAAACTGGACGTCGGCTACAACAGTGAAAATACAAAGCTATTGAAAATAAAAATTGAAAGAGTGGCTATGACTTCTTTTCATACAGCCTTTTACTATTTCAGTGTATTGCGACAAAATAGAAATGTCGCACCATCGTTCGGCGTGGACGGCGATCGATGCAGTTTTCAATTAACTCGGCTTATAACTCCGGCGAGATACATTCGGAATCCCATTTGTGCATTCGTTAGTGAGTTTTTGTTGAACACACCTCTTTATTGCCTGTGCTTGTCGTTTTCTGTCTATGAACTGATGCAGCCCGTGCCCAGCAGTGGGACAGATAATAAGTTGATCATCCTTTCAGGTCTTATATGTATCCTTTAGATGAATATGAGACTGTTGCTTGAGGGGAAATAAGGAAACCCGTTATATAAAATCAACCAGAGGATAGACGCAGCTATTTTGAATGACCACAATTAAATTTTTTAATTAATTACTTTGAAAAGAACCCTTCGGCATGCTGCGGTTGGCATGGACCTATGTAATTTCTATGAAATATCAGAAATATCCTTTAATTTCATTATTATATTTATTTTTATCAGAACCAAGATTTTGTGCAAATAATTTCCCGTTAAAATTGAAATGGGTTAGAATAATTTACTTCAAAATTTATGAAAATTAGGACGTAATATAAATATTTTGAGTTGTGTTCGGAAACAAAATTTCGCTTTCTCATTATTCGTTTGAGATTACTTGCCATCATTATATATTATTATTGTTCATAACATAATTGTTTGTAACATTTTTGACGACAATACCTACTACTTACACAATAATTTTATGTTTATCGAGCACATAATATACTATAGTAGTCTAAAAAACCCGACAAGTGCGAGTCGGACTTGCTCACCGAGGGTTCCGTAAAAAATTGTAGGTACATATTTAATAACAAATGTATAGTTTTCAGATTTTTCCTACATGTAGTATAAGACGGTATTACTTGCCAAATTTTATAGTTCTAGGTCAACGGAAAATACCCTACAAATTTTGATTCCCTTGAGAGTGTTGAAATATACGTTTATTTGCGGCATAAATGGCCGTATTTTTTACGTTAACTTAGAAATTTGTTTTTTTCACAGCTTCAAGGGACTGTAGACATATGGTTTTAATTTCAACTCGATACCTACACTCATTCCCGAGATAAATGGTCTTGTCTTGGTTCAGACAAGAAAAGAAAGAAAGAAAGAAAATATTTATTTGCCTAGAATACAGGTGGTACCAGATGTAAAAGTTGGTGGTTAAGGAACAATACCATATTCTGCTTATATTTATTTAGATAGACAGACGGACAACAAAGTGATCCTATAAAACGGAACCCTTCTGTTTTTCCTTTTGAGGTACGGATCCCTAAAAACAATAGAATAGGTTTATGTCTAGGGTTTATAATTCAACTAGATTGAATACATACTTACTATACAAATAATATAGCCAAAACCATCTCGAACATGTCTCCCAAATCCCTCCTCACAGTTTGTGAGTCTTTACGTGTTCAAAGTATAAAATATATTTTGCAGACGATGTTCCTAATGCGAGTTCTATGTATGTCGCCAGCGGATTGCACCGACAAATGTTCCAATAACTGTTACGAAGTATTCGTATTTTGTGTTTTTTAAAACGTTCCACGTTTTTTTTGGTTGCGGTTAAAGCAGCTTTCTGGGTAGGAAATAAGTGTTATGTTAATTGGATCGTGAAAAACTATTGTTCAATTCGATTCAATTTTGAAATTGTTATAAGGAATGTTAAAATGTGCAGTGATTTTATTTTAAAAGGTATGATAAAAAAACAAATAAATATATAGACTTCGACGTGTTATCTTTTCGAAATTTCAGAAAATATGTGGATAGTGTCGATGTGATTTTAATTTTAAATAACAAAGAGGCGCCCTAAGCTTATGGACCTTTATACTTCAGATTCCCCTGAGCAAACATAGATGAACCTGGGGTTACTTACCCTATATATAATCTACGCAAGATTATGTAAATCCGAAAAACTGAAATCCATAATCCGATTGAGATTTACCTCTTTCGCGATTTATGTTTTGCTATGAACATATTTTCTAAACAATAACATATGAATCCCGAAACTATTCGCTGTAACAAATAAGTCTCCAATAACGAGACAATATTGGGGTACAACATTGAGGTATTATAAATCGTGCATACAAGGGCTCCACACGAAATATTATTGTTTTCGTAAAAAATATTCAGCTAGGAGTCATACTTTTTTCATTAATTAGATTTTCCAATTTATGAACAGAAACGACGTGAGTGTTCCAGCTATCTATCATCTGGAGGTTGACTATTGTACTTTTTACTTTCAAAAAGTGCTAGGTACTTTTTGCCAAATTTGAATAAACTAATGCTTAAATACTGGTTTCTGACACTTACGCGAATATTAGAACATTGAAATAAAACTACTTTTTACGGATTTTATCGCGTTATGTTGATATTATTTGATTCCCGACGTTTCGGATCCTTAACAGCATCTATGGTCACGGGTAGACTAAGTTTACATTAAGACGATCAACACTACATTTTGTGTTATTTATTGGCGATCCGATTGACACAGATCGAGCTCATCGTATTCTTCGATTTTGATTTAATGGAATCTATAGTGCGGTTCCAAGCAGGTGGTAAGCCCCAGCCATCTTCTCTATTGAAATTGGGATATTTTTTCATTTCAATAGCCTCGCGAATCATCCTGGGAAGGAATCGGTTTTCTTTAACGAAGACATGTGGTTTATCAAATCTTATGTAGTGCTGGGCCTTGTCAAGAGTATATTCACAAACTGCTTACTTCTTGGAATGGCGGTGTTTGACATGGGCTGTAAAGGATCCGAAACGTCGGGAACCAAATAATATCAATATAACGCGATAAAATCCGTAAAAAGTAGTTTTATTTAATGCTTATATAGTTTTTTGTTTTATTTGGTCTCATATTAGCCTTAACATATTGTTACGAGCTGGGGTTCGGGATAAATTAAAATCACTAATTTCACCGAAAACAGTCACTTTATTCACCACACAAACACACAGAAATCACACGAACAGTCACTATACACTAGCACTTGTTACACTTAACGTCGCACTGATAATCACTTGTAACTTCACTTCGATCTTCACTTGGATGCGTCCAAAACTGAACTGCCCTTGCCGACGCTGTCGACCATTATTTATATGAGCCACGAAGATTCTGGATTCGAAAAATCTCGATAAATCTCAATAATGCGACCCGCCCGCATTTTTGAGACAATAGATGTTTACGTCCTTTATTCAACTTGCGAATAATAGATGTTTACAATCGCCATTGTTAATCCTTGACCTTGAGCCCGGTCTCACGCTATTGTGTTTTGTTTGTTTTTTCTTTTTATTGCGGGTGCCGCATTCTAGCATATTCCTCTTGTTTGTTTTCTACCTGCTTCATCGACTAATCCAGAATCTCCGTGACCCATCTCCGTCGTCCTAGTTACTCGGCGTAACACTGCCCCCTCCTAAGACATGCTCGTCCCGAGCATTATTACATCCGTGATAACGTGCCAAACGATCCACATGAACGATCTTCGGAGCACCTCTTGGTCCTTTCTGTATCCGGTAGGTCACATCGTTAGATCTTAGTCACGACTCGGTAGGGACCGTCCCATTTTGCCTGTAACTTCGGTGACTTTCCTTTGCTGCGTACCGGGTTATGTAGCCACACTAGTGAGCCTTCGTCGAAGCCTTTGTTGTTCATCTTCCAGTCATAGCGGGTCTTCATCCTCTCAGACGTTTGTTGGCTTGACTGTCTGACATGCTCCTTGCTTCCTTTTTGTATATCACTCAGCCCTGTTCTTAACATCCGCACGGGTACTGCTTCCTTAGTCTCTTGCCTGACTACAGAATATGCGTCATCTCTATTCTTCCTCCAGTTTTCAGAGCACGGTCTGCTCGGAAAACTTCCACGGGACCTGTTTTGCTTCGGGCAATTCATCCGGAGGTGGCCTCTTTCTCCACAGATGTGACATCTTGGGGCAGCCATAATCTTCCTTTCTCTATCTTCCTTTCTCCAGCAACTAGCTTGACAGTATCCCCGTCTTCCACAGATGTAGCATCTAGGCGATATTACACCTTCCCTTCGTACTTCGCTGCCCTTCTGGCAACCCTCCTGGGAATGGCCCTTTTCCCCGCATAGGTGGCACGTCGTTAACTCAACTTCCCGGATACGGTGAGCCCGATAGTCCTGCCTGACTACTTCCACTTCCAAAGCATGAGCTAACGCGTCTTTTATGGTCTTGTGGTGCCCAAGTGTCACAGCGGCTCTGACTTCTAGGTCACGAATTCCATCGACGAACGCCTGAACTAGATTTCCGTCGATAAGCGCAGGTGTGGACTGGTAGGCTTTCCGGACCATCTTTTCGACTTCTAGAGCCCACTGCTGTAGGGTTTCTGCATCGCGCTGTACTCGGTCCTTCAACTGGGCACGAAACACATATTCTAGATGTGCGTCGCCGTATCTTGAATCCAATGCTTCCAGTAGTTGGTCGTAGGTCATGTCCTTGCCGAGCGCCTCCAGTACAGTTAAAGCCTGGTCGCGGAGGCATAAGGTGAGTGCTGTCTTGGCTTGAGCTTTGTCCCATCCATTTGACTCCACATAAGCTTCAAACTGGAGTTTGTAAGCTGACCATGAAAAGGTTCCATCAAACGGTGGCATTTTAAATCCACGTACTGAGGGGGTCGTGGGAGCAGCAACCAGCGGAGCCACAATTCCGTTGCCTGCCTTTAGATCATTCAACGCCTTTTTCAAGTTTGCAATCTGTTCTTCGGCTTTTGCAAGTCGACTCTCGTGCTGTTCTACCAGCTCCTTCATTACACCCAGCTGTTTGCCAAGGGTCGCATGGAGGTCCTTTATGAGGTTCATCTGTTCCTCTTGGCGGCGGGCCTGCTCCTCCTCCCGTCGTGCCTGCTCCTCCTTGTCTTGCTGTATCTGTTCCCGTAGTAGGCGTGCCTGCTCCTCTTGACGGCGGGCTTGCTCCTCCTGACGGCGGGCTTGCTCCTCCTGACGGCGGGCGTGCTCCTCCTCTCGACATGCCTGCTCCTCCTTGTCTTGCTGTATCTGTTCCCGTAGTAGGCGTGCCTGCTCCTCTTGACGGCGGGCTTGCTCCTCCTGACGGCGGGCTTGCTCCTGCATCAGTGCCATTAACGCTGCCAGGTCAACTGCAGGTGCTGGAGATATCCCGGATGGACCAGCGACTGGGTCATTAGGTGGTTGCTCATGACCCGAAGGTAGTGACGGCGAATCTGCAAATCGTCTCTGGTCCATCTCCTGCTGCCGCTGACTTCTTGTCCGGATACCCTCCGTATCTTCTTTCGGTAAAACCGGCATAATTTATCCCACTACTTCTGTCACCAAATGTTACGAGCTGGGGTTCGGGATAAATTAAAATCACTAATTTCACCGAAAACAGTCACTTTATTCACCACACAAACACACAGAAATCACACGAACAGTCACTATACACTAGCACTTGTTACACTTAACGTCGCACTGATAATCACTTGTAACTTCACTTCGATCTTCACTTGGATGCGTCCAAAACTGAACTGCCCTTGCCGACGCTGTCGACCATTATTTATATGAGCCACGAAGATTCTGGATTCGAAAAATCTCGATAAATCTCAATAATGCGACCCGCCCGCATTTTTGAGTCAATAGATGTTTACGTCCTTTATTCAACTTGCGAATAATAGATGTTTACAATCGCCATTGTTAATCCTTGACCTTGAGCCCGGTCTCACGCTATTGTGTTTTGTTTGTTTTTTCTTTTTATTGCGGGTGCCGCATTCTAGCATATTCCTCTTGTTTGTTTTCTACCTGCTTCATCGACTAATCCAGAATCTCCGTGACCCATCTCCGTCGTCCTAGTTACTCGGCGTAACAATATCACATAGTATTTGTAGGGCTTACTCCACAACTCGGACCAATACTTTTTCTGTGGTTATATTAAAGTAGATACTAACTCAATATATTATGGCTGAATCTAACAAATCGCTCAAATCTGTTACAGGTACGTGTACGAGTCGGTGATACATCATACGTTTCATTACACGACCGATTTGTTCCGTCGCTCAAGTACCTACTTACTATGTAAGTTACTTTTATTTTCTAACATGTTTCGGTTTGTGAAGATTTAATGGAAGTTCCTCTACGTAAAATGCTCTTGCTCTTCAATGCGTATCAGGCTGGAAACGACACTAACATACTTGGTCTCTCTATAGATTTGATTTTGATTAGATATTGGAAGGAATACAAGATTTCTTTATAATCAACAGGCAATCAAGACTAGATTTCTCTATAATCATTCTTACTATGTATTAGTCTTGTTGGCGTCATCCGGTCTGTAGTTTGTTTTGTATTATTTTGTTATGTTATATAATATTTTCCATCTAATACATTTAGGTACATTGCTTTTGATTTAATCTTCTCGATGCACAATACATCTCATCTGCCACAATCTTATAGGGTTATATTTACTTGAATCTCGTTGTTCGTGACTTTATTTAACTAGTCTATCATTACTTTTGTCTATGATATGAGTCAGGCGGAGTAAGTCCGCGCCGGCATCACGTTGTTACGCTTCCCTGCACTGATGGTGCGCGTGAGACCTACTCGGTGATTGTCTATGCCTGAGAATTTATATGCATAACCACTGGGCATCATATTATTTATGTACGTATGTGTGTTTAGCTAGAAAAACAGTTATAACCTAAGTTGGAACTATCACCTCAGAGTAATGGAATCGCTGTATGTTATACAGGGTTTCTGATAGTGGCAACCAAGGGGTCCTTATCTTCCACAGCCAGTTTTCTCTTCAAACATTTATTTGGAAACTGTATCAGAGTAATTTTGGCTGATGAGATGGCCCGACCACACTGCCTCGCCAAGGATCCGCGGCATTTTTGGAGGATCACTGGTCCAAAGGGACTCGGTGAAGATCAATTTGTGTGATATCTGCCTGCCACCCTACTTGTACTACGGTTAATGGGTAAATCTTCCATTCTGAGAATAGCGCCGAAACCCCCCACCTGCGTTACCTAAGGCACCTAAGTCTTTGGGGTCGCGCAGAGGGGACTCACTGTTCGCCCATCATGTGACCCCAGCGAAGACGGTAGCACAGTAGTCACGTGTTGCCGTGTCCAGTCTCCCCAGGGATGTGCCTAAACAAGCATTGCACAGGGGGGTTCTCGGGTGGTCTTTTAAGACTGCACAGTGCCCCCTTCATGTGCTGATGGTGGCCACCAGGGATATCACCGATATCCAATATTGTACCAGCCGCTCGGCATAAAACTCGACACGAGAATAGAAGTTAAAATAAAGATAAATATGCCCACATAAACTTGCGTAACTTTGTAGACTCTTCATGCACAAAAACAACAGTGTTCAGTGTTCAACATAGTGCGGTAATCAAACTGTTGGCGCGAAAAATTCCCGTCAACGCACAGTGGCGCCATTGTCGTTTTTGCGGCATTATGCGGAAACTTGCTGCCGCATAATGGCCGTGGTTAGAGAGTAACTTGCATTTTTTTTACATGAATTCGAAAACAAAGACAGTCAAATGCTTGTCGTGTGTCTGATTCGTTTTTCTCCAGTCGATAAGCATACATTTTTTTATTGCTATTGTATATGCTACTTCTAAAACTCCACGAAATCCTTACTAATATTATAAACGTGAAAGTTTGTGAGTATGGATGTATGGATGTTTGTTACTCTTTCACGCCAGAACGGCTGAACGGATCTGAATGAAATTTGGCACAGAGATAGATTGTAGTCTGGAATAACACATAGGCTTTTTATCCAGGTCGGAACCAAATCTGAAGTCCACGCAGACAAAATCGCGGGCAGAAGCTGGTGTATCCATAAAATTTAGATATAGTTTGGGTCATCTGCCCCTGCGCCGTCACGCTTTTATTCCCCGCAAGTTTAGGCAGAAGTGTCTCTATTAATATTCACGATTCGCCGGTATGTTTAGGTCCTATGTAATAGGAGGCGAGTCTATTGACACTCGCCAGGTACCTATAAAGGGAAACTCCGAGCTGCTACCTCTTTCTATGAGAAAAACATAATAACACATAGCTCGACCTGGAACCTCCACAGTAGCAGTTGCGACTACGACTACGTATTATGCTAGTGACGTCACGTAGATATTAAGTAGGTATATTACGAGTATATAACACATTAATATTTTACTATAGGTCCGGTCACACGGCAGTTTGGTCTGACTGACAGCTAGAATGTCATATCTACATACCTTGAGCTTCTCTATTACCATATATCTTATTATTGCTATTACGTCAACAATGATTAGGTATACCTACCTGATTATCCAAATCTGTCCTGTAGTTTCCTATGAAATGCAGCTTTGTTAATTTACAGAGCACTAACACATCCGTAGAATTGTTTCAAATGTTGGACAATGCAATATGGCGCATTATTTCCAGAATAGGCATCCAACCAAAATGACCCCGGGGCGGGCGCAGTGGACATTGGAACTCCTTTGTACGAGCACGTTATAAAGCACGCATAATTCAATATTTTATATAAACTCGACTTAAATAAGTCAATATACTCGTACCTTTGTTAATCTTCCGAAAACCAGTTTGTTACTAGGTCACATAATTTAATTAGCTTATTTAATTAAGATTGCACTGCTAAAATTGAAAAAAATAATGATAACAGTTTTATTGCAAAAATTACGCAGTAAATTTTGAAAATAAATAAGGCATTTAAGGCTTAAAAGCATCAGGACAAAATTGTCCTGATATAAAGGAGATCAGGACAAAATTGTCTAAATACTAATAAGGATCGATACGATGAGGCTTTTATATTTAACTAGCTGTGGCCCGAGGTATCACTCCTGTATCAAAAGGATTCACTTACTATGTTAAGGCGGCGTACACACACAACAGCATCCAGTTTCGTGCAGTCGTTTATGCGTGATGCATGTACAAACATACAGATAGACAGTCAAAGAAAAAATCTAAAGATAATTGTTTTGGATTTTTTTACTCTTGTACAGATCCCTTATATTATATTTTCTTATATATCTTTTGTGTACAATACATACATACATCAGCCAATTTTATAATTATACAATTTTATAATTAATAAATAATATTAACTATGATAAGAGTATGTTATACTTATATTCTTCAAAAAATGTTCCGATTAATAAATACATAATATTTTGAAATCAGATTTCCTATAAGTTTTAATGTTTTGTTTAATTTTTTAAACTACATAGCTTGTCTACACTTACCTCTTCTTATTAGAAAATTATATCTAGTTACGCCGTACTTAATTTTGTATCAGTTTTTTGTTGCACGGTTAATTTATTCCAAAATTGTAGCAATACAGTGTAGGTACCTTTCTCTAAAAGTAAGTTTTCAAGAACAAACAACATATTTTAATTTTTGTAACGTAAACAATCGTAAATTCCGTAAATACGAAATGCTGCAACTGCCTGGTATAACATAAATTATATTTTATAATTGGTCAGATTGTGCCTTTTTGAGAGGCGGACTCCTTACGTATCGTTTTCGTGAATCGGTTTCTTCTAGGCAAGCGCGCTCCATCGTAGATCGCAGTGTCGCTTAACATCAGGCGAAATGGCGATCAAGCGTAAGCTTATCACGAATAAAAACAAACGTATATTGACTAAATTAGACCATGTTTTAAATAAAACAACATCTCATAAAACCAAAACTCTAACGATACCCCCTATCTAGGAACGCTTCCAAAATACGCGTTCAACCCGAACAATCCCGCGGGACTATTCCTTTGTGTGAGGCACGTATCTCGTAATTTAAACCCAACACGCTATTATTTGCAGTAGATTAAAACATGTCTCAATTTTTGTCCCGCAATTTCTACAAAGCAATGTTTACTATCGCGCCTTGCTCCAGAATACGCGTCCGAACCGAGCAGTCCCGCGAGGCGACACCACTACACGGCCTTTGTGCGAGGCACGTATCTAGTTATTTATGCCCTTTCAGCATCCTCCAAAGATGCAGTTTTAAACCAGTCGCGTATCGAAACTTTGTGATCGTGCTTAATATGATATTACTTGCTTAAAGGCATCTGCGCCAGTATGCGCCTCGGAATAAGTAATTTCTGATGTGTATTTTGAGAAAACATATTTTATAAGGAACTTATAACATGAACATGTTTGTAGGTTATCAGTATTATGACCCTTATTTACTTTTATCTGGATATTTCTTTATTGATCCCACTGTCATAGGCATATAACCTTTCAAGTCTTCAATCACCTGAACGACGCCCTAAATTATATGAGATCTCAAAACCAAGATTTATTCCAAAATGTTTCTGCGTTAATCTAGAATTATAATTAATCAACTATAATTAACTGAGTTACTTAGTATCTCCCTTTATAACCAACAAAGCATTTTCTCACATACAAAAGTATGTAAAGCTGAGAAACTTGGGAGAATCTTATTAATTATTCATATAATTAAATCTTAAAAATGCTTGCGAAGTTGTGCAACAATGGCATTGCCCAAGTGCACTGTGCGCCGATGTACCCAGCTAGGGACTTGCTCTGTTTACTTAATGATCCGTTTCTTACAAGTTTCAAGTGTCAGTTTTGAATTTATTATTATTGCTTAGTTAATTAAATGAGTTTTAATTAATCCAAGGTTATAACCAACTGTGTATAAGCTGATTTTCTTTATTTATTCACCAAAGTAGTTTATGTTTGACGTAAGATGACGTCCAATGCTATGCAATGCCAAACGTTTAATGGGAAAGAGAAAATGGGCACTTTTTTATGGATTATGTCGGCAAACGAGCTGACTAGCCACTTGGCGGTAAGTAGTCATCGTCGCCCTTGGACACGTGCAATACCAGAGGAATTGTTGATGCGTTGCCGATCCTTAAGAGTGGCTTAATTGCCTAAAGCGGAAGAACTGACCAGAAGACTAAAATCATACAAATACCTGCGGACACAGCTTTAGAGGCTAATTAGAGATCACTTAATTTGGCGGTGTAGCTTGTTAATTTTTTTTTTGCGTTGCACCAATCTCTCGGAGATCAATTTGGATAGACTTCATAAGCCTGTGGCAATTCCAACGACATCAAATTAGTTTTTTGTTTCGTCCTAAAAAATCGGAAATCGACAAACACGCGCATTTGAAATTAGAAGTGGTAGCTATAGTCATGAAATTGTATTGAAATGACAAAACAGATCCGGGTGACCTAATGACCTGATATATATTATAATTTTGAACCGGACTTAATAGATGTCAATTCTTTCTATTATTGGAGTGCGTGGGACGGAAATCAGGTTTAGTCTCACCTCGGTGCCCATGAATTTATTTATTATTTATTTATAACTAGCGGGCCCGGTAAACGTTGTCTCGCCCAGTAAATAAAAAAAATCATAAACCTCGATTGCGGTGCCACCTACCGGCTCATATTGTGAATCTAAACAACCTAGGGACCCACTTAATCACACGCAGAAAAACAATCAAAATCACATCAGCAGCGTTGTTGCGCAGGAGTTCTGAAATGCACACAACGCCATCGCCTTACCGAAAGAGCATACAATGCCATGTTCATTTGGGTCCGTGTTTTAATTCTGTCAAATCTGTCAATCCGTTCCCGATACAAAATGTATGAGAAAAAAATTGTCTTCATAATTTTCTTTCTCGTGAATTTGTCGATGTTTTAACAGTTATTCTGCTATCTTTTTGTGATTTTTTTGCATTTTCCATGCTAAGATTATTAAGTTATTTTTTAGTAAAGGAAAAAATTCAATCGCGGTCAGGATTCGAACCTGCGTCTTCTGGTTTGATATACCAGACGCTCTGACCTATAAGCCACCGCGAACACTACCCGCATGATTGAAATTTTGCCTTCACCTTCTGAATTTACGTCATAAGGTGACGTTGGTGACATCTATGAGAGGCAAGTTACCTTACTTCTCAACCGACACAACTTATTTTACAGTTAGTTCAGTGTCGTACGATGCCACCTTACCTTTTAACTATCTTTTTGTGATTTTTTTGCATTGGATTTGTGCCCGGTTAATGGCTATAGGCTCGCCCCCTATAACATGGGACCTAAACATACCGGCGAACTGTGGGTGTACATTAAGTACACCTCTGCCTAACCCTTCGGAGAATACAGACGTGAAGGTATGTATATAGAATTCTCGTGGGCATGATATATAAATTTATGGGTGCCGAGATGGACTAAACCGGAAATCAATTTAACTATAAAATTATAATGTCATTAACCTACCCGTTCTTTAAACACAGATTTTTCCAATTTGACAACTTTTTCAGTGACTTTTTCCATAAACTTAAAAAAGCACCGGTCACTTACATACAGGACGGCTGTTTACTTGTTGTTTCCAGATGAAAATTTACTATAGAAGATAACTTACCATCACACCTGTATTCCCCGAAGGGTTAGGCAGAGGTGTACAAATGTCCACTTACAGTTCGCGAGCGAGCATATTGTCATTTACCGGAAACAATTCCGAACTGTGAGCTGCTACTGAGAATTTCACAGAAAAACTCAATAACACATTGCTCGATGTGAGATCAAAACTAGGACATTTAACGTAGCAGTCACACTTAGGACCACTAGACTTGACGACACGTTTGGCGTAGCGGCTGAGCGATCGGCTTTTGCGCCACGTGTTGTGGGATCGATCCCCACACGGGGCAAATATTGTATGATCTACAGGTAGTTGTTCCGGGTCTGGGCGTTTGTGTATGTGAGAATTTGTGTTTGTAAACGCACCCACGATACTGGAGAAAATCCTAGTGTGGGGCAACGTTTAAAAAAAAAAGACTAATGAGGCGGTAGGTACTATATAGAAAGTAAATGCTATTAATCTACTTTTCAAACTTTAATCTAATATATACCTATCTGATCTACCCACGTTATACAATAAAACGAATCATATCGCAAAGAAAACGACCCACTTATAATCCACCTCCAGTTCATACAAAAGTTGGTAAGTACATACATTACATGCGGGGTCATCTTGCGATAGCATCTGTGATATCCGCGGGGTTTCTCTGAAAAATGCCGCGTTTGCCCGGATAATGTTGGCTGCAGGCATCTGTGCTAGTGCATTACTGTAATGGAACCTGGTCTGAGGCGCTTGCTACTTTAAAATATCTCTCGCATGAACCCACTGTTCTTGGTTTCACTTGTAAGATAAAACTTTTTAAGTGTCACTATGAACGAATACCAGGATCCTAATCACTAAAATAACGTTTATTAGAAATACAATGGAGCTGTGTCTCCTGAACTAGTTAACAACCTGTATCTCAGGAAACAGTGACTTACCTAATACATAGTAAGGTTTATATTTGGTATAGTTACATTATCTTTGTTTGATGGTACAAGGTATAAGACAGCGGTTACAAGTGTATGTTTTCAAAGATTCGTCGTATAGGAATAAAAAGTCCTGGTCATTCTTGACTTTAATTCAGTATTAAAGTCAAGAATGACCAGGAAGGCAAGAAACCTGCATTTAATGCATCTAATGCAGAAGCGGCGGTAGCCTAATGGCTAGGGCGTCGCGTCGGTCTGGTGATCATGTGGTTGCCGGTTCGAAACCGGCTATTATACTATCGACGTGAACCCACTGGTGACACAAGAATTTAGCTTAGCATGGGGGGTTAACAAGAATACTAGTAATGTGCGACCCACATTATTAGTAAGCTGTTTGTTTAAGAAAAATATGCTCAAATCACGAATACACAAAGACTTAACGTGGTAATCAATTATTGATGTACGATCAGGAATTAGTTGGAGACTTTTCCTATAGCTACAGCAGGACATAACTCAAACGCAACCAGTAATTTAGTTTTTCATACACTACATGAGCCAATTTGTGCTACATTAGCCAATATTATCATACACTACTTTCACTATATTACTCAAAAAACAATTTTATCGTTACCAAACATTGAGAATTGCGGGCAATAATTAGCCAATTAAACGAATACAGACCGAAAAACTGTCCAACCGAAATAATTAATGAACCGAAACATGTTAACATTACCACTACGTAAATACAAACTTAGGCCCAGAAGTACCACAGAATACTGTATGAAGATGGAGCAAGGATCCATAGAAGCTTCTTGGTTGAATATGTGAGATTCAAAGAAGACATTTCGAAATTTGCACTACCTTGCAGAAAATCGTAGACAAATAACATAACTCCGTGCTATGTTGTGTTCCTAAGGGTGAGCAAGATCGTCAGAGCTTCACGAGGAAGCGTTGTCGTTGCAGTGTGGGGGACCAGTGGTGTTTTGTTATCGCCGCTGTCATGTATGGCAGCATGTCTCCTATGCTGCCGGCCCAACTATTCCTCTTTAATTTACAGGGTCGGCAACGCGCGAGTGATACCTCTGGTGTTGCAAGCGTCCATAGGCTACGGTAACCGCTTACCATCAGGCAGGCCGTATGCTTGTTTGTCACTTTAGTGGTATAAAAAAAAAATTCAAAATGACATGTTTAGCATACGAGTTTTGTTTCATTTCCTAAAGTTCCTTTTATATCATCTCTAACTACTGTCATTACACTGACATAATGTCTGATGACATTTTATAGCTACTACAGCTTTTCTGACCGTCATATCTGAGTGTACTTATCACCTAGTATAATTTCATTTCCATTTCCATACTGTTAAAATGAGTTGTGTTAAATTTCGTGCACGGCCTGTAGTTGTACTTTTACTTCAGTAACACATCGTGACACTACGGAATGAACAACGAATTTATTTATACTGTAATATTATTCAATCAGCTTTTCCGGTATGCGATCGCTTTTTATTGTAGGTGCTATATTGTCTCACTTAGTGGTGGACTTCGCATCTAGTTAATTGACAGCATTTTCACCATCGTATTTTAAGTGGTTTCGTAGACTGGTAATTATTGTTAGTAGGTTTAACTTTTTTCTCAAATACAGCTGGTGGGACTGGAGTATAAGTGGTATATCCTTTGATGTTTTGTTTGGTAGATTATATTAGTGACGTAACGTTATAAGTTAGCTTCTAATATCAAAAATGTATTTTTTTTAAACGTCATTTCAAAAAAATCCTATGCCGAAAAATCTGTAAAAAAATCCGTAGACTTTTAAAATCATTGGTAATTAAAATTTTCACTGATACTATGATAAAAGCCTTTGTGAGGCATTACTGTTATTTTTTTTCTAGTTTTGCATTAACGCATGCTTAACATTTCCATTTATATTTAATTTCCAATAAATGTTAATGGAAGAAAATGTCGGTCTCAAGCAGGATTCAAACCTGCTGAACTATTATTTGAGTGTTAATAAATGATTTAGGCACATTACCGTTCCTTTTAGCTTGACCGCGGTCGAATAAAATAGAATAGTACCTACTGAAATCAGTAAAAGTCCTTGTAACTGTTAAAGAGATTGTACTGTCTCTGTGCTTACAAGCAATTGTCAGAGAACTGACCTTGATCCCACTAATAGATACGTGTGAATAACAGACGAATTGTAATACTTACTTCTTGCGGGACAAACATCTTTTCTCACACGTATTGATGATGTCCATATTTCGGTAAATACTTTTACTGAGACAGATGGTTGGCAGAAGGATTCTAGAGGTTTGAACCCAGAACCTGTGTTACATATGTGATTAATTATGTCTCCGCACCTCACACTAGGATTCCCTGATTCACACAAATGTTGTAACTTATTGTTACTACATACTTATTATAATAATTTGATTTTATAGTTATGTCTTGTGTTGTGACTTACTTAGAATAAACTTTCTTTCTTACCCATAAGGTCTCTTTTCTCATATCAACTACCAGTCTACCAGTACTTTTTATGTTCCTTATACCACAAATTAACTGTCTGTAGCTATTGCCTATTAATTTTTTTGTCAACCCTCCGCTTCTCTGCTCTATATTTAATGTCCAACATCAACCGGTAGGTACTTTTGATCCCATCACCTGGTGACATTCGAAAATGACTTGCTGAATTGTACAAATGCATTCATAGGGTTGAACAGTCGCAAGTTTTATTTGAAAATTTTGGCTCACTCAGAAATATTGGATTTATTGAATTCGTTTTTCCTATTATATAAGTTTACCAAGATCTCTGTAAGAGAATCTTATAAATTGTAACAATCTTTTTTATGGCAATTTAATGTGTAGAATTCCTTATATCGGTGTTTAATCCTGAGGATTTTTTTTTGGGAATCATAGAAAATGATATTACAGGTGATCAGTTTTTCCATAGTAGGTAGTAATACTCAATTACTCATGTTTAATAACCTATCAATCAACCGGGCTATCATTGTCCGAAGCAGATAAGCTAGCTTCCATCACAACACTGGTAATTAATCGCTAGCATCCAATTCATCCACTAAAATGTGTGCTACTTGAAACGCTTCGGAATCGGAACACGGGGCAGCCCTACAGATACCGGCCAATTATCGGCGCGCTTTTCATCGCACGACTATCGCATATATTTCGCGCGGAAACGATTGCGATTCCGCGGTATTTCGGCGGAGTGCGTAATCGTCCGGGGGGTTATTATTGTGGATGGGTCTATTATATTGTGTTATGTGCTATATATTCCTTTGTTTTAGTTCCATGTTATTTATTTCAGTTGAGTGGCATAAAGTGTGTCACTTTATTAACGCGATGAAAGCAATGACGGCATGATTCAGTCTGACTAATATATGATATATTTCCCTAGTATAAAGGCTAAAGAAAAAACATCGGGGGGAAACACGGATGCCATGTTGTAGAACCGAACACTCGAAGACATGAGACCAGATTGTCATGCGTCATGGTGGTCCGCAGTCAAAGTTAGGGAAGCGAGCATACCTTCACAATCAAAACGTATTTATTTAATAGATACGTTTTCCACAATAAATTGAACAAATCTTCTATGAGAAACTTACATAGTTCTACAAAGTAGAATAATAACTTTTCCTATTTCGTGGCTACACTGCATATTCGGGACTTTCAAACTAAACAATTATCATAAAGATGCCAATTGTCTGAGTTTCCTCATATTATTACTTAATTTTATGTTCGCGATATAGCTGTCTTCACATTTCCCTTCGTCGCTCGTGAGGGGTTATAGGTTGTCTGTGTACGTATGGAAATGAGAGAAAATTGACCCGTAATACATCATCATTATAGTAACTAGCTTTCTAAGATATCTATACCTTCTCCTTTACTTTAAAAACCTAACTGCTTCATCAGATTCCCAGGTTGAGGAAACTGTTGTTGGGTTTTTCTATAGAATTCTCAGTAGCAGCTGGGAATTTGAATCTACGTCCGGTTAATGGCAACAGGCTTGCTTTCTATTATATTGGACCTAAATAATCCGGAGCAATGTGGGTATGCATTAGTACACCTCTGCATAATCTTTTGGAGAATACAGAACTGATGGTATGTTAAGAAAATGTTGTCCAGCCCTAAGTCCTTATCATAACACATACAAAATTATTATATCACATGCACATGAACATCCGACTTGAAGCAGTACAGTTAAAAATATAATTCTGTCGTTCAGGAATCGAAGTCTCCATATATACATTTACCTGACTCCCACTGGGGTAGGCAGAGACTATAGTCATCATCATCATATCAGCCAATAGAATTTCACTGCTGAACAAGGGCCTCCCCTAAACATTCCACAGGGACCGGTTATATGCCGCCTGCATCCAACGACTTCAGAGACTATAGACTCGGCAACAATTTCCGGCTTTGACAAGATGACCGTGCCATCGATTGTAAAAAGCTTGATACACACATATAAACCTGAGCATCGTTTGGGGACGTTCGCAATTTGGTTGTGGTACATTCGCCGAAGGTCGGCCCCCTCCAACTCTTCTTTCCGTACTCCCCACGTATACTTGTTTTATCAATCGAATCATATATATGAATGAATCACTTAACTGCGGCAATCAATTCATCATGATAATATGTGAATGAGAGAAAATTGTCTCATGAGACATCATCAATTTCTCTTTGCTGACATTATTATGGCTATTTATGTGTCTTCAGCATAGTCTACATAACTCCACATAACTTTTATTGAAATACCTACCACAAAATCTTTAAGTGTGTAAAATATCCATCGCGCTCTATAGAAGTAAATCTCTCAATTACACGTAACGTAAAACTTTTCCTGAGCAAGATCCATTAAATCAATCAAGAATCGAGGCTACACTTGACCTATCACGCGAACGTCTTCAAATAATACCGTAAAAACTTAGATAGTGGAAAATTTTGACACAATTTAGAAGTAGGTACACCAAAAACGTGATTGTTTTGTACCCAAAAATTAAAACGCTGTAATCTTATTCAACAGCAAACAGAGCAGTTGTTACAGATAAGAATTCCTGCAACCTAGTCTATCCTCAGGATATATACGTCTTGGTTGTGGAGAATGTCACAAATCCCATGTCCTTGACAAGGGAAGACCTGAGCAAGGGTAGATGCGGTTTTGGTCAGCGCGAGTTCGACATACCTGCTGCTTCCCGAGGTCGCAGATGATACATGAGTATTTTCCACACTCCAAAAAAGGATATATAATACACGTCTTGCAGTAAATTTTGGGGAAAAGCTTGAATGAACAATTGCACCTCGTTTATTAGCAATCAGATTGACAATGTTCAACTTCGAACATAAACGCGTCTAACGTTTCAAGTAGCTCTGACTTAGCCAGAGCTATCACCAACACAAGTAGCGCAAGTAGTGGGTAGGCTAACCCGCTCGGTTGCGTGACGAGACAATCACACAAACCGAATTGAGGATGACCCGGAAACCTCCGCGACACGACTGCACCGCTCATCAAGTTATAAGAGACAGTTATAGCTCTAGTTTGTTGCTTAATTTTGATTTCTACAGAGGTAAGATGTTCGGGTAGCAACTGTAATACTCATGGGAGGGTTACTGTTGCTTAAAGTGGAGCACTTATGAGGTGAAATATGAATCTTATGATCCGAATATGAAGATAGTTTGCCTATAATTTCCTTTCAAACGAGTATTTTAGTTTAATTTCATTTTAATTTTTATTATCTTGAGATGCATTGATTTCTTCATACAACCTCGCTGTAAGCGCGCATTTCGCGCCCGCCGCTCATCGTCGTGTAGTATGCGCGCACGCATTCGTGGGAACACTTTCACTGCGCCACGAACCGCGATGAGTTTGCTTTTTGTCTGACTAACCTGCTTTGTGAAACTGAGCCATCTAGTCAGTTCCTTGATGGCTTTGTTTTGAAATCTATACCGGTTTTTGCGCTGCAGAAGAAGAGCTGTTATTAACTTATTATTTGGTGAAGAAACAACTTGTTTCGTCAATCTCGGTCATTCACCTGATGATAAGTATCACGCAGGCTCAAATGAATTAGGGCGTGCGTCCACGCCTTCGAAAAAAATCTCCACGTCGCAGTATTGTGCCCGTCAGCTGTCAGTTATTATTGAAGTCTTACTTTATTGCCCAATAATGTCCCAGATCAAATTCACAGTCAGATTTCTTCAAACGGAAGGCAACAGTGTTTCCACGCGGAGCAGAATATCTGGCAATGCGTTGGTACGTACTCAGAATCAGCTATAGTTCGACGCACTAGTCTGTGGGTACATGTTAATTTTTAAAATATATATAAAAACGGTTACAAACGTCTCAACAATTCCAAATCAGCTTCCTAGCCTTGTTATAACGGTGCAGGCAGTACACAGCGCAAGAACGATCATTTTCTACACAATTCACTGTTTCACAAGAATCTCATTTTATATCGACTAGGCTGACCTTTAGCTAAAATGCTAAAGGTCCTTGGAAGTCCTGGAATTTTGATAATTAATCTGTATTATTCCCACTTCCAGTTTGGATGTTGGCCTATCTTCATTTCTGGCAACTACCCCATTAAGCCTTATTGTCACAAGCGTGAGGTAGTTGTAATATCACGTTGGGCGAAGTGTTATTGGGTTTTCCTTCCAGCAAATTTTCAGTAGCAGCCTACAGTCTGGATTGTCTCATTATACCAAAAATCCAATAAATGACAATAGGCACGTCCATATGTCTTTTGAGCGGAACTCTTTCGGAAATATAAACCTAAAAGATAAGACTCATGATGAAGTTATAATATACTATGTCCTTAACACTTGCTTTTTTTACAGACGACATGCCATTCTCTAATATAAACGCTTACAATATCCATGACGTAGTGTTTCTTTATTTTTTTTATACATATTTTCAGATGATTCGATATATCGTTGATCAATAGATAAAACGTAATTCGTTTTTGCTATAATAAAAAGTAATAAAGTATAGCTAAAGTAGTTGGCGTTGATATTTTATAGCCGAGACAAATGGGTAGAAACCTTTTAGAAATTAACCTCCGTTACATTTATCATAATTATCTTTAGTCTGTAATTAAAAGGCATTAATTATAATGTTTCTGCTGTTCCACCTCTAAAAAAACTTTAGTTTTAGTTTCTAAATAACCATAATGTCATTGCTTTTTGCATACTAGCTACACGTAAGTTGTTTGATCAGTAGAGTAATTCATAAAAAAACGAGATAATTATTACGCCTCATCAGCGTATGAACAACATAATCTACAGCCTATCCGCAAACTCGCTACTTGTCAGGTCGTCCTACTAGTTGACCAACCGGTCCAGGTACCTGCAGGTCGACGAACTCCGCTAAATGTCATGAGAAGATCTCGGGGATATGTACGATCTAATGGCTACCTATGCTGTTTATTGACGCTAACCAATCGATTCGAATGTGGCTTGATAGTTGGTAAACCGTTAAAGTTTTCGCCAAAAGAAGCCACATATACATCCAATTTTAATTTCAGATATTCCTTAATATTTCTTGAATTTAGAACCTACAAATGAGTGCGCAAGTGTATAAATGTAATTCAACATAAAAAACCTTAATTAAAAATCTGAATTCAAATGAGTGCAGAGTTTTCATTAAACGTGAGTCGTTCAGATGCAGTGTACGTTAATAAACAAGGGAAACAAGTAAAAACGGACACCAGCTATTTATAAAGTCCGCTAAACGCTCCCGTAGGGGAAGCTATACCACTAGACAAGTGGTTTACAGAAGAACTAGCCTAGCGGAAGTGGGTCCGAGTAACCCTAAACCCGAATCTGAAATAAGTACAACATAAAATATTTTCTGTAGTAAGAGAAAGAGAAAGAAAAGTTTGGTACAAGTCTTGCCATATAGGCAAGCTGTTGCCCGGCCTGCGTTGCGTTGCTGTGCCTTTTTTTCGTTATAAACCATCCCAGGCATGGACTCAACAACTCACCATAGTTTCATAGCAATAGGATGAATGGTTTAGCAGTGCATAGAGGACAAACAAACAAACATTCATATTATTTATATAGATTGTTTATTGTTATATTATATTACTAGCTGTCCCCCGGCATGCGTTGCAATGCCTCTTTTATTGTTTTTTGGTTTACATTTTTTTCTGGATCTAGGGGTATGAAATATACTTTACGACCTATTCTCATACCTACCAAATATACATTAAAAATTTCATAAAAATCGGTCGAGCCGTCTCGGAGGACTGCGACCACAAACACCGTGACACGAGATTTTTATATATTAGATATTATTTATTACTATATATATACAAAGAAGGTACTATATAATTCTTTAAATGTACTCACGATAGATCGTATGTATGTTTGGTGTTTTACACCAAATTAAACCACTATGTGGTTAAACCACTTGTAGGCATTTCAGGCAAAATTCTACTGTATTTTTACTTGCAAAAGTCTCAATATGAGTTGTTTTACAGCGTTGTCTATGGCAACTGCCCTAACGAATGAAGGCAAGATTTGGTTTTAAAATGTATCTCTAGAAATTTTTTGGTGCGCTGTACTTCTTTCTGTTCCTCATTTTTCTGTGGCTCCGCGGGTTCCGTAAATCAAAGTTGTGTAAAAGTCGTAATTCAGCGAGCGACGCCGCGGCACAAGACTAAACTTTACGCGTTATCAAACGATGTAAATTTTATGCTAAAAATTATGTTCTACTTTTATGGACTCCGTTTGAAGTGTTTATCTTTTTTTAAGATTTTTGCCGGGAGCCAAATATGCGAAGTTTTTCAACAGGTACACAGAGTTACTTCAATAACAACAACTTGCTTCCTAAATAAGCTACATAGATCGGTCGTACATCGTGGTTGCAAGTAAGAATCGGTCTCTCGGCACCGTATCATAGGAATTAATAATTTATTATGAAGCCATTAGCTTTTAAAACTGCCCTATCCCCTTTTACATTAAAACCTCCCCATAAAGCTGCATGCCAAACTAGGCTATCAGTCGACCACAGCCCCTACTACAGTAGCCCTAACATTTTCACAGCATGACTAAACATTTGGCAACACGAATCAGTATATTTGGCGCCCAACGTGGGACTTGTTCATTTGCTAATATTCCCAAAATAAAGGCCCCGACCAACCGTATCGCGCCGGGTTCCGCAGCTGGGAACTTGTGTGAACAATATAGAACATAGTTCTCAGCTATTTTGTTAGAACTTCCAGCATTGTTTCGGTTTGTTTATTGTGTAGTTTATACCAAGATCCTGTTGTGTTTTAGTTTTGATAATAATCTTCATTATGCAGAATGAACTTCAACCCCAATTCGTCACTGTTTTCACGATGAAAAATATTTTAAATATTTATTTAATAAGCGAAGGTATTAGGCTAATTGAATCTGAATAGTTAATGTAGCATTAATAATTTATAAGTTCACATAATCCCAGCGTATTGTTTCGTCTTTAATGTACGTATGTGATTAATTAATCTGCGTGTTCAGTCTAACGATCTAATCTATCAAATAATTTTAATTAATGAAAATTACCTGCTTAAGATAGTTTTCTATTAATCAGGATTTCGAAAATCAGTTTACAAATTGGCATATAAACATGGTTTTGTCACATAAATTAATGAAGTACACTCAACATCATAAACTGATTTTGCTTTATCTGCGCTCATACATCGAAAGTCACATAATACCTACACATCGTTTGCAATTCGACGTGAAGGCTTTCTAAATGTCTTTAGTTCAGTGCCGTTTAATTTATCCTCTCAACATGATAAAAAAATCTGTGCACATACCTTTTAATTCTTAAAAAACATTAAAAATATTATCATAATTTTCTCTAATCGAATTTCAAAACTCGTTTAGCTATAATCATGTTACATTTTCACCCCTTTCTTTCAAGACATTTGCAAAAGCAATTGAAAGCTCCTATTAAGTGGTATTTTCTATAAACGCTACGGAGTGCCCGTGACATTTCCATTAAATTTTGCCGACTCTAAGATACACGACTCTCTGCATTATCTCGCTCATCGGCCTTTGTGCACCACTCAATTCTTATTTGTAGGTACTTCGCTTAATGACTGACTTCTATTGTTAACTGAGTTAAGATGAAGACTGGAGTTTGGTGATTATGTATTGTTCCTCTTAAATCTTTAGAAGTCTAGCTTCCGTCCGCGACTGCGTCCTGGGGTGTTTAGTAAATTAATTTCACACCTTAAAGATGTAGTAGGATATTCCTTTGATGATAATTTAAGCTTTTAGCCTAAAGCAACATCCAGAAGATCAGCTCATCTATTCTTGAAAAATTTATGAAAAAAATCGTTTTACATTAAGTTTTATCTGTTAATTAACACGAATATGGAGATCATTCCAATTATATGTATTTATATAATATACTCGTTATATTTTTTACATTCTTATAAAAAGGGTGCATGGCTTAAACCAGGTTTACAATCAGGTTTTCTTGGGAAAGCCAGATTTCCTTGGCTTTCCCAAAGTTTAAAAATGTAGTAGAGAGGAAGACGACATAGGAATCTTTTTCCAGTGATCGTTTTCCTTAAAAAACCAATGCCTTACATTCATTTCAAGACTAACAAAATGGTAAAACTTTACTGTGAATAATTGTACGGTGAATGCACAGTAATTCTATGAATTATTAGTACAATTTGAATAGTTACCTGATAGCTATGTGCGGATGACGTCAAACTTGTAGAACGTAGAATTCCCTGAAGAAAACAAGCAGGTTTTTCCTACCATTAGCGCGAATGTTTTTCATGTTCTTAAACATTCAAATGGCTGAGAACAGGTAATGGCAGTGCCTCATTAAAATGCATTTCATTAGCAAATGCTGGAACGTAGATAGAGTTGAATATGATAATTAATTATGTATGTATTTCTCGGTTCTTTTTTACAGTTTTGTTAAGGAAAAGGTAGCTTGTCTTTAATTCTATGAACTGCTGTTGGCTTGAATTATAAAAAAACTGGAAATTCAACTATTACTCGTGTAGAATATAACGCTTCGTAAAACATAACATCACGGCTGTTTTCCTGAAAGGGTTAGACAGATTGGTACTTAGGGACACCCACAGTTCGCACGTGTGTTTAGATCACATATAAGCCGAGCCAGGGTGACCCTATTGCCATTAACCGGGCACGAATTCCTAACTCCGAGCTGCCACTGAGAATTTCATAGAAAAATCCAATAATTCTCGACCTGGGAATAGAATACGTATTAAATTGAACATAAAAATCAAATAACAACAAACAAAACCTTTATAATATGTAGGTATATTTAAAGGTCATAATATATTATATAACACTCAATTACTTGTTAATTAATGTAATCAAATCTGCTGACGTCAGTCGGGATTCCCAGACATTCATCTAAATGGCTTTGAATACTGAATATGCTGATTAAATATCGATATCAATATTAAATGCCTGACTAATATAAGATGTAATTAGAGGCCTAGATTTGCTGTCTTAGGCTGCAATATATTTGACACTAGCTGTTGTCCATGGTTTTATTCGTATAAACGGGGGTGTTTTTACCTATCAAATACCACTCTATGTAAGTAATCCAATTTTACCGTGGTGTAATAATATCATTTCAATTATTTGAATATAGTGACGCCTAGTTATCACAACAACAGATTTGAATAAAGTACGTATAATTGTATTTACTGTCATAAAATTAACTTTAATATTAAACTACTCGCTCTAATACGGCTCTTTGATAAAACTCTTAATTCCATAATATCCTTACCCATAACCAATAAAAACAACAATCACATTAATTCAAAAAAGAATCTGTTGAATACTGCCATTAAAATCCGGATTATTTACGTAATTTACAGCAGATTTATATATAGGTAAGTAATGCAAACTTTAATTTGCGTTTCATAAAACGAAAATTTTATGTTTATGTATGAAAAATGTTGGTTAAAAGGTTGTAAGGACGGTAAAATCGTGTTTGCGGGCGTGTAAACCTGCTGATTTGTCATTATGGCGGTGCCAGCCGGTGCCTTGCGCGCGCGCAGTGTGTCTGGTGTTGTGTCTCGCTCGCACGCACCACGTGACCACAATACCGACGTACAACCTTGATCGCGCGTGAACTTTTTATGCGTCTACAAAGTTCTGTCTTCGACGTTTTGCGAGGATTCCCAGAAGAGGTTTTGTGGTGGAAATGTTTGAATTACGTTTCATTGTTTTTGTGTTATGTTTGGAGTATTTTGGTTGTTAATTTTGCTCTATGAAATAAATAAAGTTCTAGAATACATGCGCGGTAGTTATTTTTAGTTGCTGCTACTCATGCAGCCAGCATGCTCTCTCCCTGGAATAGAGACTGCTCATGATGTTTCTTCAGGAAGTTTACCAAAATATTTCTTCATATTCCATACTCCTCTTAACTAATATACTAGTATTTTTTTAGTAAAGGAAAAAATTCAATCGCGGGCAGGATTCAAACCTGCGTCTTCTGGTTTGATATACCAGACGCTCTGACCTTCATGGAAAAAGCAAAAAAAATCACAAAAAGATAAATACTAGTCGTTTTCGCACCCAGGGCCTAAAAAGGACAAGCCTATTTCCCTAGTACAAACTCCTAGTAAATACTAACAATTTATATAAAACAGTAAATTGAGCATAGGTTTCATTCCATCAAAATCCAGCTAAATATTAAATACCTGATCAGCTGATCTCTGATGTCATGTTTACCTGTTTACTTTTAGATCAATCTGACTAGGACCTACAGATTTTTTTATACATGCATACATACACTTACGCCTTTCTCCCACAGGGGTAGGCAGAAACTATAGACTGCCACTTGCTACGATTCTTGCATACTTCTTTTGCTTCTTCCACATTCATACATCTTCTCATACATACACGCCGGTTGCGAGTGCTACGCACCTGACCTTTTTTAAAGGATTTCGCCAATAAGATCGGCGTATGTCCTTCTAGGGCGACCTCTACCGGCGCTGCCGCTGACATTCGTATATACATTCTTATAAATTCCTTTCGTTAATCGTCTTTCATTCAGTCTTTCAACATGTCCAAACCTCATCATCTTTCAGCCCGCAACGTTGTCTTATCACACTGTTCCTCAATCTATCATTCCGAGTTACACCACACATACTTCGCAAGGAACGCATTTTTTTTTTCAAAGATTTTTTTATATAATTTGAAAATGTTAGCAAAAGCACCAAGTGGCCCGCATGTCGCATTAATACAAAATTTAATAATCCTTAACTTGTTTCAAATTTCTGTCATCCCAAATGGCAATTATACTAATGAAAACTTTTTTGTTTCAGGTACTTTGTCTCAAGTTCTCTTCTCCTAGAGTTAAGGGTAAAAAAAAACAAAATTCCAAAGTACGGTGCGACAATCTGCATGAATAATAATATTTGAATTATTTAAAACGAGCCCTGTCTCGGTGGATTAACGATAAGTACCGCGATGATAATAGATCTACATAAATTTGCATTGAACGATACGATTTCTTTCGCATTATCCCCGAGGGGATAAAGGTCAGGGTTCGAGCCTTGCCTCGGGTCTACTTTACGACCCTTGGCTAAAGTAGCAAGATGTACGAGAATAACATAACATATACCACCACGCCTGTATTCCCCGAAGGGTTAGGCAGAGGCGTACTAATATACATCCACAGTTTGCCGGTATCTTTAAGTCCCATGTAATTGGGGGCGAGCCTATTGCCATTAACCGGGCACAAATCCAGACTCCGAGCTGCTGACTGAGAATTTCATAGAAAAAGCCAATAACGCTTTGCTCGACCTGGGGATCGAATCCAGGACCTCTAGCGTAGCAATTGCGTTTGGGACCACTGGACTAATTATGTTATGTTGTAAAATATTGCTTGTAACCTTTATGGTACTCTAATCACTATCACTACATAGTAAAAAACTAAAGTCGCTGTCGCTGTCTGTCCGTCCCTACGTATGCTTAAATCTTTAAAACTTCGCAACGGATTTTGAAGCGGTTTTTTTAATTGACAGAGTGATTAAAGAGGAAGGTTTTAAGCTATTTAACATTATGCTACGACCCTTAGGAATGGATCAACGCGGGTGAAACCGCGGGCGGGTCGCTAGTGTTTAATATTACCTACGTCATTTCGTCGATCCTGCCCAAGAATGTCATAATATCTATTTAACACTGTTGATCCTGCCACTTGTCATACGTTGGTTTGTATCCCAATGTTTCACAACATTAATGCGAATGTTTCAACACCGATATATTATGTCCGCGCGGATCTCAAACTGAATAATTAAGCCATTGAATGCTTTATTAATATTTATGACTGATGCACCGGAAACGATTCCAATGGATTTCTCTGATGAATTATCTGGTCTTATTTTGTGTGGGTGGTTTTTTTAACTATTATCATCTTTTGTAATAATATAATAATCATTATTTATTTATTAATTTGACAACATTGGTTCAATGGTTAGTAAAAACTCACTCACTACTTAATTGTTAGTAGGTAATTCAAATTAAACTTATACCAGTTAGCCCTGCCGAACGAGCAGCTGAACAAAGTACCCTTGGCGCATCGTTTTTCTCGTCCAGGACTTGCAAAATGCTGGTGGCGCTCTCCCATGTTCTGCATTTTCTGTATAATATAGAAATGTCAGATTATTGTTAACTTTTGACAAAGTACATACGTGTACTCGGTTTTATGGATAACTTCTTATCGCAATAAATCAATTTATCGCAAAATACATTGCGTTGACAGCTCACTACATAATTTTTAATTCAGTGTACTTAAAACTTTAAAGTTATTTTCACCTACATAGTAGGTAATTCGTTCTGGAATAAAACTCGTCGTCCAAATAATGTTGGTCGCAGCGCTCAACTGCGTACCGTTGTACGCGTATAATAAAGTAAATAGTGAGCGAACATGCAGCGGTGAGCAGATCCGCGGGATACAGGTAAATATTTGATTTGTCCCGCGCTGGCAACGCGCCGTGCAACTTAAATACGCGGTCCTGAGAGACGAGTGATGGACGATCGCGGAGCGGTGTGGAGTTTTGAGTTATTGACGAGATATTACTACAAAATGCTAAATTCAATCTTATAACTAAGCCAGTATTTATAACAAATATTATTATACTGATATTTTACCATTCATCTCAGCAGATTTTAAAAATAAAAATTGTTTAAGCAATGAATATGTTACGGATAAGCATTACATTTCATTATAGCTGCACTGCGAATAAGAGAATATCGCAATTTTATCTTTTTAACAAGACTGTTATACTTATAACAAAATATCTAGCTTTGAGCAGGAAGCCTTTTAACGTTAGATCTGATGTAAATAACTATCATTCCTTTTTACGTTGTAATTATCTATTACGTGGAAATAAACAATGAGGAGAGGTGAGGTGTGACTGGAAGATCAAATAAAGCAATTGTTCTGGAGTTAATTCATATTTGAAACCTTCAGAGGCCCCTTAGCAATTTTAAAATGTGAATCTTATTGATTCATCGAAAGCGGCTATTTCGACAGATCGCTGTAACTCTTTGCTTGCACCATATAACAAATTTCTTTTGTAAACAAGTGACTCTATTGCACATGGCTTGTGCCAGTAAACGCGCTAATTATCTCACTGCTGTCGAGGCAAGTCGCGGTCACCTTTGACCTGACCTGTCCCGATCCAAACGTGTAGTGATGAAACACTAAAACAGTATTATTTTATATGTTTACTTACTTCATTGCTTATAATTACAAAAACTATTACCAAAAATACCAATGAAAAATATCATAAGTTTGGAACTAGTATATTTTACTCTTGGAAATTTATACATTAAATTAGTTGTTTTAAATAATTCAAAATATAAATCAATTAGTTTAAAACCCCAATTAATTAACTAAATCATTGTTGAATAAATCAGTTACTCAGACATTTTAAAGTAAATTAAATAAAAGTGAAAACATTAAATTATAACCTCACTCTATAATTAATTGATTACAGACAGAAATTATGTTAATTATCGCTATAACTCATCACTTGTTCCATACTGAGCAAACATACTAATTACAGGTCTGTTGGGGCCGTGGTTGGTCCTTTGACCCGAGCTAGTGACGACCTTTTCTTGTGGCCAGATTTGTTTTACGCGTTTTTTATGGCCCCATCAGCGTAAAGAGGATTTTGTTAAATAACCAACTTTGTAATGACTGTTAGCGTTTCTGAATTAGGGTAAGTACTACACTTTGACACTTTGGTCTTTCCATACAAATTTCAGTTTGAGGTTTATTTTATCGTTAAGTACTAAGTACTTAATTTAAAATAGACGTATATTTGATTTGAAAATGAAGTTTGCGTAATTTTTAGCTTGGTATTAATTCAAAGTCCATACGCCTTAATATTTATTGAACGAACATAATAAACGAACCTTCAACAAAAACATTTTTACCTTATTCTCCAAACCACGCTGCCTCTCAAGAAATGACATGATATGAAATGATATATGAAGGGTACGTTAACTGACGTCACTCGGCATGATGCGCCCGACTTCTGATTGATTTAATTTCCGCTCTCCCGTCTTTTGTGCTTTTTCCGTAATGCTTATAGGCAGCCGCTGAGATGCTTTTAACGCTAAAGAATAGAATTTGACGGCACGGGGCTTGTGTTTCCACACTCTGGAGATGGTATGTGTAGTAATTATGATTTGGTCCTTTGAGGCTTATGGTTAATGAAATAAATTAACTCCAGACTAATAAAACATATCATGAACAGTTTATTATGTTCGAGATCAAGATGTAATCCTTTTGAATGACTATTTTAGTTATAGAATTGTAGTTTTCTGATAACCTATTTATATTATAAATGGGATGGAATTATGTCTGTCTGTTATATTTTTACGCCTGCAGTTTAATAAATTTGAATGAAATTAGGTATCGAGATAGATTGGGTCATGGAGAAGGACGTAGACCTATATAAGTCCTTTGGGATACGAGTAAAAGTGCGGTTAACAGCTTGTATGTAATATGTATCTAATAAATACAACGCAATGTATACGATATTGGATTTTGAACCTTTAATTAAGGGAATATTATTTATTGTCAGCAGCCTTACTTATCCCAATATAATTACAATAAGTAGGAAAGCTGTCTATTTATGCGTTATATCCCCTCACATTTTCGATTCATTTTATCACAAAATGTGTTGTTCGCAAAAAACGAGTATAATATTTTACCTACGTATTGTCGTATAATATTGTAATTTGTGCGGGAGTGCCGAGGTGAATAGCCCACTGAGGATGTTTTGTTGGGTTTCTGCCTAACGTTTTAAGTATATTTTCATCTTTTCAGCACATACTTGTGAAGTTAATGTATTGGAAGTATTCACATGTATTGCTTATTTTCCAATATTCAGTTGGTATTTGGGAATATAATCTTTCCAATATTTTTCGATATTTGATCGGATTGTAAATACTCATACCAAGACGCCTTGAAAAACCCCAATACTAAGTGGTCTGACCTGAAAATCGGACCCAGGACCTCGCAATTAAACGCCGCAATTACTAGATCAATAAGACTGTCAATACTAATGAGGTTTAATGAATACTAACCAGCAAATTTAATTTATGAGAATCAGACATCTCTTGCTACACTCCAAGCAATATATTTCAAGAAAATCTAAGCGACTGTCAAACGGACTTTGTGTAAGAATTACTGCTATCGGAAAAATGGAAGTTGAAATCTGAGTACGAGATCAGATTTGCCGTGGTCGAAATAAAATTGCGAGATTTATGATAATATTTGCAGTAGAAACAAATTGCTCTTATAGACAATAAAGCCTAAAAGTTTCATGTTTCATCAGTGTTAACTTGGAGTCCTTTGTCCCAGGTTGCTAAATCATTTAAAAAGTATTTGTGCTGATTGATGTACCTATATTGGTTCTTAGATTGGACTTAAATGATTTTTTAAATAGTTCCTGTAGGACAAATCAAAATCTTGTTGCGTAGAAGGGCCGGCAATACAATATAAAAATAAGTTACGTAATCAACGTTTACGCAACTACAAATCCCTTCTAAGTTGTAGAATGTTGTCATTGACCCGTTTGTCACCTCGACGGGAAGTGGGTGTCCGATGATGGCCAGCAATTGGATTGATTGGACATCCGCTGGGGGACGGACTCTTCACACGAGTGTGTTGAGGAAATCTTCGGCTGGTCGTTTCTCGTACTCCCCGGTTTATTTCATAAAATATTTAAGAATTGTGCAATTGCGACGTTTCGTTTTGATTGTGATTTCGTTGTATAGGGCTAAAGAGAAAGGCCAGCCTTCTTTTTATAAGGGTCTTACAAACTTAAGCCTAGACACAACGTATTAACAAAATCAATCATCTACTTTGTAATATACTTTTTTTTTTTCTAAATTATGATTGTGTATTACGTTGGAGTTCAAGAATAGGTAACGATTATTTGTTTTTTATAGATCACATTAAAAATCACGACTCGAAGGACCATAAACTTATCAGAAACGATTTCCTTATTTTCTGTTGAGGACCAATCCTCAGATAAATATTTTGTAGAAAAACATGTTTTTAAACATTACCTTGGTGGGTAACGTTTTCCGTAAACGTTTTAAGTTGTTAGAATCAAATAATAATATGGAAATATTATTGTTGAATATTGTCATTACCTAAACAACCACAGACCTACTGACAATTGTGATTATTATTTATTATTGTAATTGTAATTAGATAAAGCTATGTATAAATATACGACAGAAAGCTCAGTAGTTAATCGGTTTAGTCAACATTTACCAAAATATTATGGCTGATTATCCACTTAGTACCCAATGACATATCACAAATAATTAATTACAGGAGAATAATATGTGTAAAGGGTTGACATCACCCACTGAAATGAAAATCTTCTTAGTAAGGCACCTACGTTCCACCTTAGATATTTATCACGCTTAAGCAATCCCGCGGTTCGCGCCTAACATTTCATATGGAAATTAACGCGCTTATAAATCATTCAAGATGGCAGCTTTTTCATTTGGCATCCCGCGTTATCACCTGAGAATTATGAGCTCATAGTAATTTTGAACGTGACGGGACGAAATTAAATAATTTTGTTATTGGTAGCGCAGACGAGAACTTAGAAATCAGGCTATTGAATTTAACTTTTACTTTCTTGAGGATATGTGAAATACTGGTTATAATTTTATATACATTTATCCCGTGTGGGGACGAGTTAGAATACTATTCCTCACTGCCTTTCAGATAGGCATCCCGTAAGACGCGTGAAAATATCTGACTTGCTCGGTGGTAGGACCACTTGGGGTTAGACTTGCTGGCGACCACCCTTACGTCGGAGCCTGTCGTAAAGCACCTTGGTGTGTATTTCAACTTTTGCACGTAAGAGCCAGTTCCTCTCGATTGCAGCGGCTCTGGCAGTCTGTAATCCGTAGGGTCTCTTAAGGGTCGGCAACGCAACAGCAACTCTACTCTAGTGTTGCAGGTGTCCATCAGTCGGCGATGACTACTTACCACCAGGAGGCACGTCAGCACGTTTGCATAATCAATAAAAAAAACACATCCCATCACGACTGTATTCCGCGTAGGATAAGGCAGAGGTATACTATTGTACAGTTCGTATTGTATATTTAGGTCCCATGTAATAGGGACGAGGATTTATAGTAGGACTAGCTCTAGCTTCGCGGTGTTAGCCGCGATAATTGCGTTTTTCCCAATCCCGAAGGAATTTCACACAATCCCGACTAACCTGCGTACCTAATATAAGGAACTGCAGATCCAATGGTTTCAGCTATCTCTTCATATACCTACGACATCACGTAATAGGTATGCGTATTACCGCACACATAGCCAGTATCATTGTGCTGTTTTGTTAATTTGTCACGGATAGAGCAATTAGACATGACACAATCTTGTTGAAGCATCGCTTTAACAAACAGTACCTAGTTACATATTTGCTGTAAGTTTTTGTTTATTTGTAGAGGGGCGAGGTATTACTTGTATTACTACTAATAGGTAATTTACCAGAGAAAATCCCCAATAAGCTGCGTTTGTTTCCGTCGGAAAAGTGCCTATTGTGGATTGTGGACTTTTTCCTCGCGCACCGCTCAACTCTGGTAGAAACGCAGCCCTAAGTTTATCTTTTCCTTCAAAGAGAGCCTTTCTCCTGTCGGTTTAGCTGATGCAATTTATTTTTGTCTTTCTAGATGAGCGACGTGGCCTACGTTTCCTAAACAACAGAATTCTACTTTAGCCAAAGCTAATACTCATTTGTGAATTAAACTCATTTCCTCATCCATCTTATTTCTTGTTCCATCTTCATCTGTTCTTAGAGGGCTAAAAAGACCTGATCGTGCAATTTCTTCTAGAATCAAAGTCATATTTAGAATTTTCTTACATGGGTTATGTATATTATGATTAATTACGAGCTCATTGCAGTATGACCAACGTCACCCATCATGTACATAAGCCTTAACACTTTACTGTACATACTAACTCGATACAAGTAAATGACTCGTGTCCATCTCAAGCGATGTCGCCGTCCTCGCCGTCTTAGGGTGTCTAAACCGCAATGGATGGTTGGCTCGGCAATATCTCCGCCACCCAGGCACACGATGCACCCCTCTTGATAACTGCAAGCTATTATCGTTAGTTTGTTTCCGAATGATTGAATTTAAGTGGTGCTACATAGATAAGAAAACGTGACATTATTTCTAAAACAAAGGTGATTGTGTTGATGTCTTAATGTTTATTGAGTGAATGAGAGAAATGAAAGCGCCTTTTGTATTAACAGGGGCATACATAAGAGGTTTTTTTCAATTGTAATAAGATGACAAACAATTGCAATAGTATCATCGATATCAATAGTATAATTAGTGTGTTTATTATCTTGTGTCACCTCAGTTGTCAAGTCAAATATGTCCAGTAATTTCACTGGTTACTTCTTCAAACCGGAACACAATAATGTTAGCACATTATTCTTCATAGTGCATTCCCGCCTTATCTTTTTGACGGCGTGTGGAGTCTGCCAACCCGCTTTTGGCCACCGTGGTAGACTATACTCGTGACATAATCCCTCTCATTCTGACAGGAGACCCGTGCCTGTAGGGGATTGATTATACGGCACGACTGGTCAAAAAACACTGTCATTCCACTAACGAATAAATTAACGCGCTCATCATTTAAATAGAATAAATGCTTGCGCAACTTTAACGAAATTTGCTCATTTTGACCTCAAACGTCAGCAAAAGAAATTCTCCCCTTAATTTGTAAAAGGAACATTGTAATGGTTCAACTTACATTTTGAGAAGCCAGTTCTAAGTAAACAGTAGTCAGTCCAATTAAGACGTTCGTTTGAGCGGCGCCGGATAATCTCAGCTAGCTAGCTAACCATAGAACCTTTAGACCTTTTTTTATAATGTTTCATATCGACATAAATTGCCACGCGGTGTTCCCGAGTGTTTTGCAAAGGTGTTCTCCAATATAGTAAGAGGCGAGCCTTATGCCGGACATAAATCTAAAACTTCGAATTGCCTGGCTTGAAAATTTCTTTGCAAAACCCAATAAGTAGCACTTTACTTGATCTCTTAATCAAATCAAGGACCCTTCATTCAGCAGTCGCGCTTAACCGCTAGACTAGTGAGGCAGTTCAAAAAGTATTTTTCATTTGTATTGATGTGTGGGGACATGGACGCTATGGAGAGACTTGTTGTCCAGGGTAGGTCGAATGGCTCAAGATCCAGAGGACACTCCCCTTTGCGGTGGACTGTCCATGTGACGGCTCTCACGGAGTCATTGCTAAATCTGTGCGTTCGGAATGCCTCGAGTTGGCAGGAGACAATAAGAAAAGCCGTACAAAGATCCCCATGACGACGATTACTCTCCCATGAGTATATAGAGAAGTATGAGTATATGAGAAGAAGTAGGAACAATATTTTAGCGTCGGTTATAACTATTTTATTGCAAAGAAAGGTACTGTGGACTTTGTGATGGAATACTTTATTCATGATGTAAAATAATAACTTTTTACCACGAGTTTGACCCGTCCGTGATTGACCTATTGACCTCTCATCCAATTAAATATTAAACTAGTCAAAAGTTGTGGAAACATGTCAATTAATTAACTTGCTCAATTATTTACGAATGTTTCGGTTCGCATGCGGTTTGCACTGTGGCCACTCGTCAGCTAGTGATGCTCAACATTTAATAGGATTCAATTTGAAGCTGTTATTAATATTTGATAAAGCAGGTGTTTTATTATATATTGCGACTTATAAACTGTTCTTTAATTTTTCTTATCAATTATTACAAGATTACTAGCAATTTAGGTGGTGCTAGTAACTCTGTTACCTCTTGATTAGCAAAATATCCGTATGTTGTTATGGTCGAACTCGCAATTTGTCGCTTGCCTGCTCCTTGGTCATTTGACAATTACTGGTTAATATTGAATAATTCGTTTCATCGACAGAATTCAATAAAGGCACGAGTCAAAATATTGTCATTTTAAGTTAGCAATGGATTCTCGTTATAATATATGTGAAGAAGGAACTTGTTTATTCATTAATATTATGACATGGTGTCACTTTATTCAGTCAGCAAATAGCGCGTGTTCTCCTGCGTTTTCCTTCTTAGAATAACGAACACTACAAAAGTAGGGTCAACAAAAACTATCCAAGGTCGAGAGTCAGGAAAAACGACAATTAAACGCGCCATTAACTTTTTGCGCCGACCGTACCGCTGTCGTCTCTTTTTGTGCGCACTGCCCGACCGGTCCAGACACCCGCGTGATTAGCCGTGTTTACAATGAGATAATTGATAATAGTGCACGTCAGTTGACCTAATGACCTTTCATTCTTTTGGTGTATTGGAAGGAAAACTAAAGGATAATGAGAGTTTTTATGTCAGCCACATTTATTTTTGTAGGTTTTTTTATGCCCGTACCGCAGGACCAGTCTTAATAATACTGTACCGTTCTACGTAGCGCTGTAGAGATACCAAATGAAAAGTTCTTGGAGTCCATTGTCCAGTGCCTTAAAACTCTCTGTGTTGTGTGACTGAAAAGTAAAACATTTTTGTATTTTAGTTTTAAGATATTTTTCCATGGTTGCTTTAATTTTTCTTAGCACACCTCATGCTAGTAAATTAATAATAACTGTACCACATTTAATCCAGCACCCTAACCTAAAAACGACACATGGCTCATAACTTTGTTCTACTCACAAATAGTTTTAAATTGCAAATGCAATTATCCGAACTGACCGCGTCGCGGGCAATGCTATGCAAGTTTTAATTACCAACCCCAGCATAATTGCACCAATTGGAATGGAGTGCTCGTCTCGATGTGGACGGGTTATACTCGGAATATAATATTTCATGGATTAACGGCGGTTCTAATTAATATTATGTTCATATTGGTTAAGGGTCCATCTAGGGGCTACCCTTCCACAAAAGGCGGCATTGCCTTATTGTGGCCAAAACCCGGTTTTCGATTGGCTGCAGTTTGATTCCTGATACAATTAAGGATAACATATTTATCTCGTGTCTCGTTGCAACTCTAATTTTGCACCTTTAACTTTTCAACTTCCAAAGAAATAAATAACTTTAAACGCAAGCTCATTGTTTGAACCATCGCAATTATATCCATTTATTATAATAATTTCCAGTTGAATAAACTTCAACCGTGTACAGTATTCAAATTCTTCCACGTTTTAACTTCTGAACAAGCCTTTAACGTAGATTTAATAACTGCAATACTGTTCAGAATATCAACTATCATTCGTAGATAACGAGCTGACCCAATGCATTTCCACTGGCTATAAAAAATAACAATGTTAGACAAGGATGAGGGGGTCTTGATGTCTGATAGTGTGAGAGGGATAGAAGAATTGGTAAGGGTGTTAAAGCTCAAGTTGCGGTGTACCCATCGACATCATGCGACGGTGAAGTCGTTGGCTTTTATGTGCTATGTAATGAAAATGAGCTAGTAACATGAAATATAATGAGGAATAATAATTTCATATTTTATTTGGGATAATCTGTTCCCGCTTGAGACAATGTGAGTTACAAAAAGTGAATTTTCTTTGAAGTAAATACAAAACTCACTGTTAGTTATTTAAGAAAGTGTAGTTGCTTTTTAGATCTTCGTTGCTTTCTTTTGCAGAACAACCGTAGGGAAAACTACAAGTAACTTGCACAACACTTGCGAATCTACTTGTTTGGGACAGGAATCAAACTCGCAGCCATCCAGATATGCCTACATCTTCCATGCTATTTACATTCACACAGATCGAGGTACAAACACGTGAGGTCACGTGACCCAGTAGCGTGACGGGAACGACACGAGGTAGATTATCTCGATACGTGATGTTTGTCAATAACAGAAGGCCCCGTAGGATGCGTGCCCCGTGCTCGCACATGATATCACATATCATGTTCAACATTGTTGTAGGAAAAGCTATAATTATTAAATATAATTTTATCATTTATGTAGTGACTTTTGAACATGAAATACTGAGCATTTTACTGAGATAAAATTCTGTTAGACAAAGTTACTTTCGCATTTATAATATTTAGTTTGGGTTCGCACAAGAATTCGGAAAGGGATGCTTAATTGTATGCGTAATTGCCTTTGTATTCATACGGAGGTTATTAGTGTTTTAAAATATATAAATCATTTTTACAATAACTGTAACGACTTTCATCATCATTTCCTTGCATCAATAAATCATACAACAAAGCCCTGAAATTCCAATCTACCCAGCATATTGTGTCAAAGAATAATCATTTTTGAATGGTGTCCCAATATTGTGAAGAGGAAGGTAGCCGAATTATTCTTGTATATTCAAACAAGATCATTACTGTTGTCAATGGGCGACATAATTTATTTTTCGCTCCTTCACGAGAGCTTGCGAAGGACTGACAAAGAGGCTGTGAAAGAGCGCTGCCGAGTGGTGCAAGGCATGAGGAGGTTACGAGCTAGGAGGTTTGAAATTTTTTCATTTCCTGGGAAGTGTTTATACAAACGCAACATAGACAACTGGATCTGGGAGAATTGCTTATATAAAAGGATCTACGATGGTAAATTACGTGAGCTTATGAGGTAGGCTTATGGTACTTCAAAATTTGTATGTTTCAAAAGGCATTATTAATTTCCATTGATGCTAAAAAAATATCACTAAACTGTAAATACACAAACGAAGGTGCATTACACCAAGGCGGATTACCGTCACCTTCGTTTCAAATTAACGTTATATTTTTATTTGTTACACAGCTTTTAATCAGCTATTATCTAACACTTGTTGTTACACAAGGCTGCGCAATTTTAACATTAATTTTCTTTTTAACTTAACATAGCAATATGCCTGTATTCCTTGAAGGGTTAGGCAGACGCGTACTAATCTACACTCACAGTTCGTCCGGTTAATGGCAATAGGCTCGCTGGTCCCATGTACCAGGGGGCGAGCCTATTTCCATTAACCGGATACAAATTTCATTTCATAGAAAAACCCAATAACACTTTTTGTTAACATTTTTTTGTTTAATGCCATCTATTTGAAAATCTTAAGGATCAAGCACCTTCTAGCTAAGGAAACTCAAGTCTAAATGGCTACTATTGCCTATAATACTCGTATAAACTGTAATAGGCGCTGTCGCTCTACACTTGGCCTATAGACAGTCAGTATAAGGGGCCGGGATAAAGTCCCATTGAGTATAGACCTGGCAGCGTCCGCTCAATGAGCTCACTGACTCACTGCAGCCTTTGTAACTGATCTTCTTGCGCCTCTTACTGAATTTGCTTCAGATTATTAATCGTATGGGGGCAGCCATTTTTATTTCACGTCTGGACACTTCTATTGACGGAAGAATTTGAATAAGAGCGATTTCCTTTAAAAATATTAGATACATTATAATTCTTTTGCTTCACTCCGAAATTTGGTTTACAATTTCAAGGCATATAGGATCAGGTTTAGGAGATGTTTAATCATTGTCGTTGTTCTATGTCTATATTTTTCATTATTCAAGGCACAGATTTATCAGACGATCTCTGTGCTGAGTCTTGCCCTTAAACGAGACTATTAGCTAATACGATTAAATTCGTAAAAATGTTAGGCTCTTCTCATATTTATTCACACCATAGACTTAAAATATCACTTCTATTAACTAACAAACAATAACAGCATCAAATCTAGGCCATATCAAACACAGAATTTAGTTCCACTCTTATTCTTCCCCTACCATACTTATGAGCCCGTAATACCATGGCATTTTAACTAATGATCCGGAAGTCTTTTCACAAGCGATACAACGTTCCCTTTCACATTTAATGGTTGCCATACGAAGGATCCTATCATGCTGTAGTCGCAAGATTAAAATTTTGCAAAGATGGCAGAAAGCATGGATTTGTTGTTGATGTTTTTATTTAACCATGATTAAAGTGTATTGGAGACAAAATAAACTAACCACTACGAGGAAATGTTTACATTCTTCGAAATAGTGTATCCAGATTTTAGGACCCTATTAAATAATGACGATAAATAAGTACTTAAACTGCAGGAATATAATACCAACTTCAAGTATCAACATAAGTAGCTTTTAATAACTTTTCGGGTCTAATTATCGCCTTCTCGAACATGTGTATGCAAGGACAAACAGGGGATTAACCTAACACATAAGTCGCCTAATGATGTCCAAACGAAGACACCATGCAATCCCTTTACCAAATGAAAGGCAAAACACCAATTTCCCACGAGCCGGCGCGTACGCACGGGTCAACGACCTCGCACCTCCGTAACCTAGCAACGGTACCCGAGCCTTTACCTCCTTGAACTATTCCTCATACAAAAACAAACCCTAACCTTAAAACAATAGCGCTTAAGTTTCTCTGCATTAGCACTGCTGTTTCATGCGTAACTAAACAACCTGTATTATTTTATACGACTGTGTCGGTATCAAAATAGAGGTGATTTTTGTTTGCAGTTGTAAAGCGACTAGTCCATTGAGTGAATGCGTGATTGACAGAGATATAGTTTATGGTTTCACTTTATTGTTTTAAAGATGGATTGCATTCGTGTTTCACGTGCGTTAGTTAAGACCCCATTCATACGAATGTATCGTATACGCCGAGTATTGTATCAGATCTGATTCAGAGTATGGAATAATCTAGAAATAAGGGAAACATGACTTTTTATCATAACTTATAATCTTTCCATTTCAGTAAAATATAGATTTAATTTTCTCCTAAGATGAGGATGTTTTGTAGCCAAAGCTGCGACAATAGTAAAAATGACGTGTAGTACTTGTCTATCCACAGAATATATTCGTAGAAAAAAATCAAGAAAAGGGCTCGGTAATTTTTAGGAAAGTCGCATATCAAGTATCATATGTATACCTACATATCAATCTTGATTTTTTTTTCGTAATTAATCTACTATAATATTGAGGCTGTGGCGGTATTCTGTGTACATACTCTAGTTCTAGAAAACTAGACTATTGTTACAGACCCGAATGAACCTAGGTACCGTCTCGTCGCCAATCTTTGCTCGGTATTGTGTCTCAGATCATGTTCTAACAATAGCTTCGGCTTAGGATTCTTTAGCGAATATTCAGAGAGGAGTATAACATATTGAAGCTTTCGTTAAGCCCCAGAATTGTCTATAGGTTTATAGAAAGTCGAGCTTATTTCGAGCAATTTTATTTTTTTTATTTTATTTTTCTTTATTTAGAAAACCAACAGCGATACATATAATGTGTTACAGAATATATATAAAACAGTTTTGCATGGCTAATAATAGGTTTCCCTGTTTAAATTAATTTATATTTAAACAGGGAAACCTATTATTGTATATCATGCGAACGGATTACAAAACAGTTATTAGAAATTAAATATAGATTCTAATCAGGTAATTTTTTTTTTACATAATGCTAACAGTCAATTATTAAATATGAAGTAAACGCTTAATGGTGAGCAGAGCGCAGTGAACCTAAAGAAGCATTAATATATTCATTCTGTTACACGGTTTATTTAGTTTATTTTATTAAAATTATTGTATGTATTTGTAGTTAACTAGAAGATCAAGAGAATAATTATGTATAACCAAATTTCTATTACTTCAGTTTCAGCAAATGGCTACTAAACCTATTGAACATACGATAATCTTATCAAAAAGTATTTCTATCCTAAGTATTTCCCGGGCACAATCCGTTCACTTCCCGAACGATAATGAGCATATTACAGTGTAATGACGTCATAACTCAGGCGGATCAGAATATTATCATAAACGTGTTAACGTCAGCGCCGCGATTCATTAGCCACATTACACTAGGAGAACGTACACACTTGCCTTATGATATTTCCCATTTGTCAAAATTGTAAGTACATGTTACACTTTACTAACTTTGGCAGATTATGCTTTATAATCTTAGTCCCATGATATAGAGGGCCAGACTAACTGGTAGAAATTCAAATTCTGAGCTGAGCTACTGAGAATTTAATTATAAACCAGTACCCTGGACCGCTAAGCAGTAATTTCAGTTTTATTCATTAGCAGTACTTTATCATATTTTTTCAGACGAACTATTCTACTAAACTTCATATTTTTGCGGAAAAATTATTGCGACTTAGACCGAAACATTTACCAAAGATACGCGACTTAAAAAATTGCAAACTGTATTGACAGCAAAACGAAAAGAAACGCCAGTCATTAAAAGAACCAAGTATTCTATACCTCTTTATTAACACAATATTACAATATTCGTTATTGTTTCAATATTATAGTTTGATACGCACCGACGTCAGGCGCATGTGAACAATGCTCTTTCTACGTAACATATGCTACACTCTTTTGTTGCGCCAACTTGTTTGCTTGGTAACCGACAGTTCACAACAAGTACTTGCATGGCTAAATGAAGTGTAATGATGTCATGATTATGTTTAGATTCACAGCTATTGATAGGTAAATATGAAGGCAGGAGGAAATATGATGTTAATTGAGATGGGGTAAGCGAAATGCTGGCGGCAACAAAACAGACCTTGTGTTGCGGGGACCTTTACAAATATACAATCAACTCAAAGTCCATAAATAGTTGTTTTGAGTCTATAGGTAGGTACTACTAGAAACAATGTATTTATGCACCACAAAAATATTTATCTCAGCTGGGATTCGAACCCACTATAGGTGAGGCGAGGTAGTAACAGTCAGATGGGTTAACAATCTGCAAAATATCGCCTGAAAGTTCTTGAACAGATTACGGAAGAAATTTGGCTTGACTTTAAGATTTCCATAAAATGGTTCTATTAATGTTTCTTTCAGAAGTAGAACTCTATTTAGAATTGTTTCTTGCAGTGTAAACGTAACGTAACAGTGACGACAATTAGTGTCGCGAATATTAATTGTCGCGATGTGGCGTTGACGCGGCGGCGTATTCGCGGCGTCATTCATGCCTACCATTGGTTTGCAGCTATAGAACCTTCATGAATCTACCTTACAGGGTCAGCAAAAATTTTAACACCTATCATAGGAGCTAGCGCAAAACATTTTATATGTGTAATTATTGGTCCTAGGTTACAGGTTAAACGACATGATTGGCGTAGCGGTTGAGCGAGCGGCTTCTGCGCTACGTGTTGTGAGTTCGATCACCACACGGAGCAAATATTTGTATGATCTACAGATAGTTGTTCCGGTTCTGGGCGTTTGTGTATGTGAGGATTTGTGTTTGTAAACGCACCCACGATACAGGAGAAAATCCTAGTGTGGGGCAACGTTTAAAAAAAAACAGATTTTATATCATAACTGCAAAACACGCCAAACATGACAAATAAGCCTTTAGTGACAAATAATAAATTAAAAACAAAAAAAAGCAGTATAAAAATATACTGGATGTAAATATTGGACTGGATTCATACCACATTATGATAAACAAGTTGTGTTATGATGGCATTAACATACAACCCTGTAGACCTTGGACCAGTCGTGATCGCCGCTACCTGCCTTGTCCACCATGCGACGGAATATTTTACGTATCAGATATCGATGGTGTTATTTGTATCATTAATTTTTTTTTTTATGTTCAATTATATTATAATTATATTATAACTTAAAGCTTATTTTTGCAGACCCATTCCTCCTAGCTGAGGGAATAGCTGGGTTGCATAGAGTTTAAAAAGAGGATAGAGCGGGCAATGGGAAAATGTTCATACAAAAACTTTAATCCCGATTTGATTTATTTCTTTGTCAGGTTGATTATTATTATTAAAAGCCCATAGTGTCCCACTGCAGGGCAAAGGCCTCCCCACTCTCCTTCCACTTCTCTTTGTCTATTGCTCTTAAGGACTAGTCTTTTTGAAAAGAGTCCAGCTTATCCCGCCCATCCGTCTGGGCCTGCCGTGTTGGTGTCTGCCATTAAGTGAAACCCATTGAGTTGTCAGGTTGATTTGACTATGATTATTTACCTATGGGTAACAACTAACAACAAGTAGTAAATTACGGTTTTGTTTGTGATGTCCCGTCTGTTGCTTATAATATTTAAGTCTGGCTAGATGGTACGGCCGACCCTACGGAATTAGTGAAATCTACACTTTATAAAGAGAAATGTCTTGATTTACTCTTTCAGCAACGCCATGTCCATAACTTGTGTTAATTGTAAAAACTTAAATGGGACTGGGCAGGACATGTCTGTCAACGAGCTGTGGGCCCGGAAAGCTCAGGATTGGTGCCCTGAAACAGCGATACGGGGTCGCGGCAGACCACGAAGGAGATGGCGGGATGAACTGGATGTCTTCCTTGAGAATTGGAAAGAAGTAGCGCACAATCGCGACCGTTGGAAGGAATGGAGGGAGGCCTTTGCCCAGCAGTGGAACAGCACGGGCTAATAATAATAATAATCTGGCAACACTAGCCACGTCAACATCAAATTTTAAGATCAACCTTTTATAAAAACCAAACATAAATATTTACAAGCCTATTACTAAATAATCACAATACAGTTATAAACAATAGTAAAATCAGTGAATTCAATAAATTATTTCGACTCCAAACTGGCCAAATTTTAAGTAATGCATTAAACCAATAGAATAAAAATGACAACTTCAAAACAGATGTCATATGCATTAAATAATTTTATTTTGTACTAGCTTTTGCCAGCGACTTCGTCCGCGTGGAATAGTTACTTTGTTCCCTAGTTCTTCGCCCGTGGTTTCACCTGCGTTGCCCCGTTTCTAAGGGTTGTAGCGTGATGATATATACATTGATAGTTTGAAACCTTTCCCATGAATCACTCATTTTCCCAACATTTCCCTTCACTGCTCTGCTCCTATTGATCGTAGCGTGATGAAAAGTACACTATAACCTGTGGTTTGGGCTGTGCGTTGATAGATCACTATGTCAGTCAGTCAGTCAGTCAGTCACCTAACGTAAGAGTAGACAAATATAATCAGAAAGCTCCGAACTGCTAAGCTATCGGGAGTTACACGTGTTATTGTGAGTCAACCATAAAAGATAGACATTTGCTGTCGTGGAATATTTTTTATATAATTTTAAGGAGAACATTTCCGTTATACATGATTTCTATGTAGCTTTAACCATTAAGGCTGCACACGCGACGGAAGCTTAAAAAATAGAGTAAGTTCTCCTGTTTTCCCAACATTTCCCTTCACTGCTCTGCTCCTATTGATCGTAGCGTGATGAAAAGTATACTATAACCTGCCCAGGAGTATGAAGAACAATTGTACCAAGTTTCGTTGAAATCCGTCGAGTGGTTTTTGTTTCTATAAAGAACATACAGACAGACAGACAGACAGACAGACAGACAGACAGACAGACAGACAGACAGACAGACAGACAGACAGACAGACAGACAGACAGACAGACAAAAATTTTACTGATTGCATTTTTGGCATCAGTATCGATCACTAATCACCCGCTGATAGTTATTTTGGAAATATATTTCATGTACAGAATTGACCTCTCTACAGATTTATTATAAGTATAGATGAGAAGATTTGAATGTTGACAAGAGCACGCGCCCGATATATTGAACACCACACACGCCTAACAACTCCGGACTCGTCGCCAAGCTCCGCCTTGCAGCAGCCGCAACATGGAAGAACATCACCGGATGCTGCTGCAACAGCGTCGAGCTCCAGCGACGAGTACTACTCTCCACCGACGTCGCCACCACCTGTACGCCGGCGGGGAGGTCGCCGGCCACCGGACCGCTTGGGACCACGAGGCCCACTGGCCTCTGGAGGGATCCCCGCTTCCGGTGGAAGTGTGCAGCGCATGAGATGGACACAATCGCTGAATGAAAATGTCATGCGCGCATACTATGGGGCTACAGAGGGGGGAACTAACCTGACTGCGTACCGTGGTCGGATACTCTCTCTGTTTCAGGCGCTTGAACCAACCATTGACGTATCGACCCAGCGATTGTCGGATCAAGTACGGGTTATCCAACGTAACCATATGTTGGATGATTCCGTGCTTGATCAGTTACGCTTGGAAGTGCAAAGTAGCCGTGCCATTGCTCACCCATCGCAATCTGTGGCACCATCAGCGATGCTGCCACAAACAAATCTTGCAGAAGTGGGGAGTGATGACAGGGTTACAAATGTAAGTACCCAGTACAATGAGAAGCTGAGGAGCGCTTTGGAGGGTGCGTTTCGGGAATATCGTTCTTCACCACCTGAACTTAGACCGCGTTTACCTCGTTTGCCCATGAATAACAAGAATTTGGCGCTTGTGTGTGCTCTGGATTCACTGTTGTCAGATTATTTTGACAGCAGTGAAGATCTTGCCGATACCCAATTCGATCCTGTACTGTGCGGCTGTTGCTGCGTGTCGTGTAGCTCATGTGAAGTTTCCAGAATCTGATAGAGCTACACGACCGAAGCCTATGATACCGGCTTGGCAGTCTAGGATTGAGCAGCGTATCGGCGAGGCCAGAGCGCTCATTGGCAAGCTAATCTGCTTTAGGGAGGGCAATACCCGCCCAAGAGTGATGCGCTTTGTGAGGCAGGCATTCTCGGGGACTAATATTGATCCCCGAGATTATGCATCCTGCGTCACCGAGCGCATAGACTTCCTGAAGCAGAAGGTTTATACATGGGCAAACCGTATTCGCAGGTATAAACGTCGCGCGGAGCGGTATTCCCTAAATCGCACGTTCCAAGGTGACCAAAGATGGGTGTACAGAACTTGGGATCGTCCCGATAACGGTGTGAGTGACGTGTGCAGGCCGAATGATGACGCCATGAGTTCGTTCTGGCGCAACATTTGGTCGGTACCCGTTAATCATACCGAAGATGATTGGATATGTGACGTTGAGCGGGCGTGTGAGTCTCTACCAGTCATGGAAGAAATTAATATTAGCCCCCAAGATGTGGCCTGTGCAGTCCATTCTGTGCCGAACTGGAAAGCCCCGGGGCCGGATGGACTGCATAATTTTTGGATAAAATGGCTACGTAGCTCTCACGCTCGCTTGGCGTCTCAATTCCAGTCATCATTAGAAAGTGGGACGCTACCCCAGTTTTTAACCACTGGAATCACCCATCTGCTCCATAAATCTGGTGATACTGCGGACCCTAAAAATTATAGGCCCATAACTTGTTTGCCGACGGTTTATAAACTTCTTACATCTATTTTGAGAGCAAAAATTTGTTATCATATTGATGAAAGTTCAATTATGTCTGCGTCTCAGAATGGATGTAGGAACGGGTCTCGCGGTACTAAGGAGTTGCTTCTCATAGATATGACCATCAGCCAACAGGTTCGCCGACTCCGAAAGAATCTGTCGACATGCTGGATAGATTACAAGAAGGCCTATGACTCTGTGCCACATACATGGCTCATGAGGGTGCTAGAGCTATATAAGGTAGATGTTTCTCTACGCACCTTCCTGCGGTCGTGTATGGGGCAGTGGAGGACAGTGCTTCATTATCCAGGATGTCGACAAATTCAAAGAATCAGTGAACCAATTAGGATTGCGCGTGGTATATTCCAGGGTGACAGCTTGAGTCCTATGTGGTTCTGCTTAGCCTTGAATCCTCTCAGTACATTACTAGAGGAATCAAGGCTAGGATACCGATTGAGGCGGGGAGGTCAAGTGATATCCCATCTACTTTACATGGATGACCTAAAGCTCTTTGCTTCCTCTGATTTGCATCTGATGGAGTTACTAAAAATAACGAAAAACTTTAGTAACTCCATCAGAATGGAATTCGGTGTGGAGAAATGTGCAGTCATGCATGTAAAACGAGGGGGTTGACATATGTCGGGCATGCCACCGGCCGGGAGAGTCTATCCGACATATTATCTCTGGGTGTTCGCGTCTAGCGACTACTTGCACAGACATAACCTGGTAGCCAGGATTATCCATCAGCAACTTGCCTTGAAATACAATCTTGTGGAATCGGAGGTACCGTAACTACAAGTATGTGCCCGACCCAGTTCTTGAAAATGGTCATGCTACATTGTATTGGGACCGCTCTATCATCACTGACAGAACTATTATTGCCAATAAGCCTGATATTGTGGTGATAGATCGATTAGAGCGTCGTGCAATGATTGTTGACATCACCGTCCCGCATGACGAGAACCTCTTCAAAGCCGAAAAAGAAAAAGTAATAAAGTAGCTTGATTTGGCACACGAGGTTGTCGACATGTGGGGGGTGGATGCGGCGATCATAGTACCAATCGTTGTGTCTGCCAATGGTTTAATAGCTAAGAGCCTCGACCGACACCTAAGGAGGCTCTCATTAGGTGGTTGGATCAAGGGTTTGATACAGAAAGTAGTACTTCTGGACACGGCCCGCATTGTTAGGAGGTTTCTCTCTCTGGGACCCTGACCATCGGTAGCTTGGACCCTGCTCCCGATGCCGATGGGCTACTATTTTTTATATTTTTAAATGTTTTTCTTATTTTTATAAAAATATATATAAATAAGTTAAAATCTATACTTATAATAAATCTGTAGAGAGGTCAATTCTGTACATGAAATATATTTCCAAAATAACTATCAGCGGGTGATAAGTGATCGATACTGATGCCAAAAATGCAATCAGTAAAATTTTTGTCTGTCTGTCTGTCTGTCTGTCTGTCTGTCCGTCTGTCTGTCTGTCTGTCTGTCTGTCTGTCTGTCTGTCTGTATGTTCTTTATAGAAACAAAAACCACTCGACGGATTTCAACGAAACTTGGTACAATTGTTCTTCATACTCCTGGGCAGGTTATAGTATACTTTTCATCACGCTACGATCAATAGGAGCAGAGCAGTGAAGGGAAATGTTCGGAAAACAGGAGAACTTACTCCATTTTTTAAGCTTCCGTCGCGTGTGCAGCCTTAATGGTTAAAGCTACACAGAAATCATGTATGACGGAAATGTTCTCCTTAAAATTAAATAAAAAATATTCCACGACAGCAAATGTCTATCTTTTATGGTTGACTCACAATAACACGTGTAACTCCCGATAGCTTAGCAGTTCGGAGCTTTCTGATTATATTTGTCTACTCTTACGTTAGGTGACTGACTGACTGACATAGTGATCTATCAACGCACAGCCCAAACCACAGGTTATAGTGTACTTTTCATCACGCTACGATCAATAGGAGCAGAGCAGTGAAGGGAAATGTTGGGAAAATGAGTGATTCATGGGAAAGGTTTCAAACTATCAATGTATATATCATCACGCTACAACCCTTAGGAACGGGGCAACGCAGGTGAAACCACGGGCGAAGAACTAGGGAACAAAGTAACTATTCCACGCGGACGAAGTCGCTGGCAAAAGCTAGTAATAAATAAATGGATAATAATAATAATAATTGTAAAAATAAGCTAGTCTAGTTTGGAGAACAGAGGATTCACATGTATTGTAGGAACCCTTTTACGTCAATAAATAATTTTTATTTATTTGTTTAACATTTTTACGTAAAATTATGTATGTTCAAAAGAATTACGTTTTCATAACTCCCTTACAAGATAAATCATAAAAAGCAGTTTCCTAGAGGTCACTTTTATTTCTCGTCAGGACGTAATAATAGAAATATAACACGATAGAATCCGTAAAGTGGGTCTATTTCATTTATTTTTCGAATTTTTGACTCAAGTTTATATGTACATATTTGTGACCCGCCCGCGGTTTCACCCGCGTTGCTCCGTTCCTAAGGGGCATAGCGTGATGTTATATAGCCTATAACCTTTCTCGACTATCCAACACAAAAAGAATTTTTCAATTCCAACCAGTAGTCCACTATCACTATCGTACGACCAGAAGCACGAAAAAGCGTCATCGATTCACGGTGGACATTCCAAAAGCCCGAACGAAACGCTTTAAGTCCACTTTTATAATGCGTACTGCTGAAATATGGAATGCACTTCCCGAGTGGGTCTTCCCTGATAGATATAATCTGGGTGTCTTTAAATCACGAGTGAATCGGTTTCTTCTAGGCAAGCGCGCTCCATCGTAGATCGCAGTATCGCTTAACATCAGGCAAACTAGCGGTCAAGCGTAAGCCTATCACGAATAAAAAAAAAAAAAAAGTAGTTCCTGAAATTAGCGCGTTCAAACCAACAAACTCTTTAGCTTTATAATATTATTATAAATTGAGACGAAAACATATTCAGTCAATATCACTAAGTATAACTTAATATATTGGATTTGTAAATAAAGTTGTACCGTTCTGTTTCATGCTAATTCACAGCTGTGCTCTGTGACGTAGTTAAGCTTAACTTAATATGCGTTACTGAAGTTGTACCACACGGCTGTCCATTCGCTGCCAGCTTCCATCTAGCTTCTATAGATGATATAACATTATAGTTTTTTTTACAGCTTTTATTACAGATTTAACTCACAGACTTAAATAAACGCCTATTGATGCCATTATCTTAGGGGTCTTTCATGTTATCATTGATATTATTCGCCTGCCTATTAGGCACAGGGGTACCGACTACTAAGGTTTTTAGTAACCTTGGAATAGGGGGAGAGACTAATTAGATACAGTAGTTAAGTTAATTAATTAGACAATTAAAACTTACATCTATTAGACGCAACTCAACAACAGCTTTATCGTGGGAGAGCCATGCTTCGGCATGAATGGGCCGGCTCGACCGGAGTGATACCACGGCCTCACAGAAAACCGGCGTAAAACAACGCTTACGTTGTGTTTCGCTGAGTGAGTTACCGGAGGCCCAATCCTCTTTTAAATGTCGGCAACGCACTTGTGACTCCTCTTTTGGTGTTGCGGGTGTCCATGGGCGGCGGTAATCGCTTACCATCAGGGGATCCGTCTGCTCGTTTGCCCTCCTATCACATAAAAAAAAAAACACTCAAACATCAGACCTCGACGTGACGTATTTTTTAAAAGGAATATATTTCGAAAATATTTTAGTTTTAGCTGCAATTAGAGAGATTATATTTGAACATACTGTTAAAATATTTATGGGTCGTAGAAAAACCCAATATAACTTTTCTCGAATTGAAAATCGAAGTAAAAATCTTGTTGCTTGCCAACTTAGCAGTCAGTCTTCATTTTTGACAACTTCTAAAAGAACCTTGAAAATGATGATGACTTAGTAACCTCTAGATATGATAATACAAAACGAAATAGCTGTCACAATTAGTCTGTTGTTTTTGTTAAGATTTCTTAAAAATGTATAAATTATTTTAATGGTCGACGATTATCGTGTTAATAAGCTTGTTTGCCCAGCTGAAACACATTATTATTACCAGAATTTTGTTTAAATAAAAACTTTGTGAAGCAAGTTATTATTTTTGTTATATAGAATGTTCTTGAACTATTTTGACAGTGGAGAGCGTAATTGTCGTTTAGATTCAATTAGAAAATCGATGAGGACTTAAATATCGATGTTGCGATGGTCTAAATTGAGGCGAGAAAGTATGCTACTGCAGCTGTTGCCTTTCCTTATCGATATAAATATTACAAAATATAGGTACCTACTATACAAAAACACATATGCACCACCCAAACCCTGTACTTCAAAATATATTTTCAATGCCATTGATAATACTGTTTATTGTTGTTATAAGTTTATAGATCCAAAATCCACCGTTGATACTTCTTCCATAAGTTTAACAGATATTCAAGTAGTTATTGTGTTGAAATAAAACTACTTTTTACGGATTTTATCGCGTTGTATTGATATTATTTGATTCCCGACGTTTCGGATCCTTTACAGAGAAGATGGCTGGGTCTTACCACCTGCTTGGAACCCCATTATAGATTCCATAAAATCAAAATCCAAGCCCAAAACTGCAAGACCGAAGGATACGGTGAGCTCGTTCTGCGTGAATCGGATCGCCAATAATTAACAAAAATGTAAGGTAGCTGTTAGTAATTGTAACATTAAGACGTCCAACAACTTAGTCTACCCGTGACCATAGATGCTGTAAAGGATCCGAAACGTCGGGAATCAAATAATATCAATACAACGCGATAAAATCCGTAAAAAGTAGTTTTATTTCAATGTCTAATATTCGCGTAAGTGTCAGAAACCAGTAGTTATCGTGTTGTTAACAACAACATCGTATTTAAATATAAATTATTGCTGTTATTTATTTATTATGTATTTGTTTTATTATGTTTTATTGTAATTGTAAGTTTATGTTCCTACCGTGGCGACACCAAACCGGTCTTGTCGGAAGACCAAAGTCGATACGATTCGATGTAATTGGAATTATGCTGAGACAGGGCGGATTTGTAAAATACACCTGGGTACCACAGAAAAATTAGTATTCGTAGTAGTTAATTATTACCTTATTTCTTTCATTTATTGAAATTTTGACACCTTTTTCTGAAACCAACAAAATATGAAAATAATGAAACAAAACCTTTAAACTGCCATTCTGACACAAAAAATTGCATTCGCACAGCTTATGGTACAAAAAGTATAGTATCTACTTGGTTGTCCTAATAAACAAAATATAAAATTCTACAAAGATTTTTTGGTCTCTATCACTATAAAATAAAGATCTGATCGAAAGTTTCGGCGTGACATTAAATTAGATATAATGTTATATTCAACATCTCATCATTCATAATATCTGTAATTTTTCGTTGATACTATGTACGAGATCTGATGGTCCTTAGGTACGCAAAATGTTCAAGTTATGGGAAGCATTAATTTCCCTAAAATATCTTGCTTAATTTTCGTATCATTTCATGCATGAAACTACTTTTACTTTAGAAAGTAACAAAAGGCATTTTTAGGATTGTAGCACAGCGTCAGCTATTGCTAATTTAGATAAAACAAAAGTCAAAGGGCTTATAACAAGTCATTGTTACGTTGTATTTATATGTATAAACTTTGACCTTTTACAAAGAGTACAAAACGAGATCCGTGTTTAGATCAATCATTTGCTGTCACAATAGTAATGCTTGTCTTGTCATACGTAACTCTTGCGCAGACACGCACACAAATACCGTTAGTTCACATATATGCGTTAATTCAATAACTACAACGCCTAAGTATTGAAGTGACACCATTCTTTGTCACACAAAAATTAATGTTAATCAAACAGCTACAAAGTTGAATATCGAATGAAACAGAATTGGGTCATAAATGTGTGAGTGTGAAGCTTATGTAAACCTGTGTCACGGTCACTCCTTTTTAGATCTTATCGGTTCGATTTTAAAGCTCATTTTTAGTGTACTCACTCTTCTCAATTCAAGCTATGATTTAGATTGCTGCATAAGATTTCAGACTTTATTTTGTGTGCGCTATGATTGGCTTCTGGTTGGGTAGTGCCATTACCGGTCCGTACCACTCCGTGCCAGGCGTCGTAAGAATGCGTTCGAACACCGAGTAGGTACAGTTACCTATCGTTCGTCTGTTTATAACAATTTGTTTGTCTAATTTTTTTGTTAATTTTCGACCTTGGTAGATTCAGTCATTTTTCTATTACAACTCTATATTGTGTTTCTATTGCAACAGAATTTCGAGTGTTTTTTTGTCGCTTAAAATCATCATCATTGTAGGTAGGTATATCGTTAATATTGAGAACTTGTTAATTAGGTATGATTCTGCTAGATATTCATCATCTCGTATCGGGGAATTTTCATTAATATTATTTTTGCAAAAAAGCAAGTCTATTAGGTACAACGTTTGCATCATTTCCATTTTTGAGGTCTCTTGGGTACCTATATTTTGATCACAAATTAATTTTATTGGTCACATCTAAATTGGGCTTTGACATTCAAAAACCTGAATCTCAAAATGTGGGTCTCCGGTTAGCCAGTGATGTCCTCCATTAGGCTGTTGACACACTTCTTAATATCGATAGGTACTTAATTTGGACATGGTATTTATAAAATCACTTCTTCAATCCTTTCGCTTTTTCGCACTGATTCACCTCTGGAGTTCGCCTGTCATCGCAATGTGACTTACTCCAATTATACCTATGTAGGTATATCTGTTATAGTTTCATTACAAATACTGCATAGCAAAGCTTATTATAATATTATAATACGAGCTTATCTAGTGCTGTAACAATCATAGACATTAGGTTGTCTGACATTTAAAAACACTAAATAGTATTGGTTCGTGAGATGCATATCGTTGCCGTTAATCCTTACGAAATACGCAGCTGAATGTTTTAATCATCCGATCTATTATTCAATTTATCATTCAAACTTATTCAATATGTGTAATAAAATCATGAGGATAAAATGATTTAGTACTAGATTATAATATAGATAGATAATTTTAGCTATTAAAATCCCGAGTAAAATTGAAGATTATCCAAAGACCAATGTTGCTTAATTTTGGTCCTTTTACCATCAAACAACCATCATCCAAAAGTTTACTGCTCTTCACATCATCATCATTGCTCTCCTAATATTCTTGTAAGTAAGGACCGACTTCCATACTTCTCGTCTAACCAGATGCGTCAGATATAACCCTGTACAAACTCGAAGACGTAACATATTCCGGAACTTGAAGCTTTCAATTAATTGCTCAGAGCACCACACAGCTTATGAACAAGCATCACAGAGTAAATTTAATTAACTAACGGGGAAAATTTATGGGAACTTTGGGCCCAGGCTTGGGGACCCCTGCAAAGGGGTCTTGAACGCGTCGACGCGTTAATAGTTGGTTATAAGAGGTTTCTATTTTTTTTTAATTGTATTAACCGCAGCCTATAGACGCCAGAAAATACAGTGATATCTCGGGCGTCGGCATCGTGGGGATCTATAGGCTGCGGTTGCCGCTTACCATCACGCAGCTCATATGCTTGTTTGTCATCTTAACTTATTAACATAATAAAAAAACTAAAATCTTTACAATTTAAAAAAATGGTGCCTGCCATTTTTGTTTTCCAGGTACATACTTAAAATACACACATCCGCGGCTTCGAGTTTAAAAGACAGGTATTAAAATTAACATACTTAATTGTTTGTTTGTTTTTTACTTGACTTACAGAGTCGGAAAAAATAATAAGGAAAATAATCTTTATTGATGTAAGCGCAAAAAAAGCGAATAGCACATATCTCATATTGGAAATGCCCCGATGCAAGTACTGACTACACATAGTAAGGATCTACACTTGGACTGTAGTGTAAATATTCATGATGTCATAACATTGATTCCCGGATCGATCAGAGGTGTTTTGTTAAAAACTTCTCATAAGAGATCGTATATTTTGTTCCCGGTAAATAGCCATAGGCTTGCTCCCTCATGCAAGGGACCTAAAATATACACCACAAGCAAAGCTTCTCAAAATAACTGTTCGCAACACTTAAGTGATTTAACTTAAGTGTTCTTATGCAAGATTTTAGATATAAAATGTACCTACCACTGCAAAACTACTTGCGGAAAACCTAAGACACACACAGTTATTTTGATCGTTTGTTGGTAAGCAATAGTACTGCTTGACGTCTAGGGCAGTGAATGCGTGATATTATATATAATGAATTAACCCTGTGGCAAAATCATCCTACGTTATTCGGTCATCATTATATTTCCATAAGGTCATTGACACTCGCTATCTCCCAACACAAGCACAAGGTCATGGACTAGTGTCGAGGTTACTAGAACATTCGCCCACTCAATGTCATGTCATTTCGTAGGTAAATTGGGTACTTGTATAGATTTACCTAATCATGGCTTATTTGAGATTGGAAATGAGATTGAAGTGTTTATAGGTGCGTTACTATGCGTAAGCATACACATTTTTTTTAATTTGTGATAGACATGCTTGACTGCCAGTTCGCCTGATGTTAAGCGATACTGCGATTGACGATGGAGCGTGCTTGCCTAGAAGAAACAGATTCACTCATGATAAATATATATTTGTTTGTGTTAACGTTTTTAAGATGATTTGCATGGTATAGTTAAAATCACTAGATAAATACTTACTTGACTATTTCTGAAACATAAGATACTTCTTATGTATGTATGTATGTATGTATAGGGTACTCCCTATTAAAGGCGATGATGTATTGGTCCTAAGGTACGAATACTTGGTTGGATACCAAATTTCCAGATTCTATATTCTTTCACTGGAGGGCAGTCTTGCATTCCCTTGAACCAATATGTAGCAACAGTTAGGTGGAAGATCATTTTATCCTTTATAAATATGTCAAAATTTTCCCTAAGGTTATTGCTATTATCCAATAATGAAGATAAAAAAAATTACCTACCCGAATTCCGAACTATCCAAATCTTACAACAATCTAGTCAAACTGCTATGTCTGGTATCTTGAGGTAGGTAAGTTCCTTATGACGTAGGTATTTAGGTAAACCACAACATTGGGACAACTACACCAGAGCCAGGTAACGTTGACTTTGGTATACTAAGGCTCATAAACAAAGACTAGGTTCTAAGCGTAAACTTTTGCTTCCCTGTCATGTCTCTTCATTTTAGCCTAAACATAATGACATAGCGTGAACTAAAGTTGTTATAACTAAATATAGATGACTGATAGCCAGTAACTTATTAACACTAGTTCGTAGCTACTTAAATGATTATTCAAATCCATTCCGTGTAAAATTAACGTAAAACTGTATTGTGGTGAATGTCGGCCATTTGCGACCTTGCTCTTGACAATGACTGGCGGAACTAATGCTGTTTGAACAAACGCTGTAACCAATCGCGAATTTTAACTAGCGGTTACTTTAGGAGAACGCCATCTCTTAGTGGATACTTGAACTTGTGATATTTTATGTTAAAATCAAAATGTTTTTGTTTGAAAATGAATTTTAAACTAGGCTTACGGTTTCAATTAGTAGATCTTAATAGAGTAGAACCAGAACGTAACTCCATGTAATTTTATTTTCATAAACTGACCCAATTTCTTTTAAAAATGATGTTCTTTAAATTCGCCATTACCACAAATTCTAGATATCTACAAAAGGGTCACTTTGATGACTACCTATTTATATTGCGAATTCGCGACTTAGCCTCTGCCTACCACCAATTTCCTGTAACGATGCTCGATATATCTCAAAGGCACGTCTTTAAGGAATCTATTTGGACCTTCGGGGTCAACAGGTAGACCCCAATTTGTGAAGGTAATGACGTGTTCCGGAGTGATGCTTCATTGGTTTGATTCCTGAGTAGTGTATTTTTTTCCAATAAGTATAAGTGTGGGTTGCATGATTTTGTATATATTTGAATAATTTTATAGTGATGATTGTTTTTTTTTTACGTTGTCAATCTATAGTGTGTCTTTTACCTTCTCCTATTATAGAAAAGTAATTTACTCTGGCTTTTATCTAAATTCCATATTAACGACAACAGATTGATATATTAGAATTATGAAGAGACGAATTACAATCCGCAGTCTTTCGCGCAAAATTCAATTATTCCTTTTGCAATTTTTAAGGATTCTTTCTCTCACAAAGGTTACTTCTCTAAGAAAATTTTTTACTCAATTAACTGTAGACTCTTTCACAGCAATCCTTTTAAAAACTGGAGAAATATATTTTCTACTCATTTTTATCTGGTTGACATTCAGTGCGCCTAGTCCTTTGAGACTATTTCCAGTGAATAAATTTACGTATCGCAGAGACTGTCAAAATATTGTCTTTTGTTGAATGGCTCCTATTTATTTTAAGCTTATAAAATTAACACAATTAGTCTGCCCATAATTTTCTTTAAGCAGTGGGGTAAATAACCTTACATTTAAACCACGTAACATCATTAAGCAAATAATAGTTAAAATAACTTTAATGGAACTGCAACATAATAAAAGTAATTTAAATAAAGATAAACTAATAGGTACATGAATTGGACAAACCTAATCTAATATTAGTGAAGCCTTGAATATTTCACGAATAGTATCTTTAATCGGCACCAAGATCACTCTATTCATTTTGGAATCCATCCAATCAAAATTCAGCCTTTATTCCACCTTCCAATTATCTGCAGCCATCTTACTCAGTCCATCTCGTAGATAATTCAGGAGAGCCGGAGATGACGTGGTCCCTGCGGTCCATTTCTCCAGCATCCTGGCTAGCTGCTACAGATCTCATATGTGATTAGTACAGGGGATGATTGCGTTTTGGCATTCAGAATTAGGTGTTACGCTTCGTTGATTAGTAACTTGATTGTATTATTAGTATTATAAAATGCAATTAATATAACCTATTGGAATTTATTTAATTATCATTTCTTAGATTTGTAACATATATAATTATTCATATGTTTATTGCATTAGCATTATCATAACATTCATGTTAATATGTTTAGCAATCTTTGCAATCTTGAATAAATATTTATATATTTCCCTTATTATGATAGCAATGTAATGAAGATACACAATTTAGGAGAAATAAGACCTGTCCATGATACCACAAAGCATGAACAACGTATAAAATTTTCTCTGCTCTTCCACTTCATAAATTGAGCTCCAGATATGGGTTGAAAATAACGCAGGAAAATGATTATTGAAAATGGAGTAGTGCGCCAGTATTGTGATCAGCGACAATTGAAATGGCGGCGACTGTCAGTATATTAATCTGCGTACAAAAGCAATATTTCAGTGTGACGATATTCGGAATATCAGCATGGTATTGCCGAATGACAATAACTCAGTTCCAGCGATACTGTCCGATACAATACGCCGCTAACCATTGCACTGAGATATAAAGAATATATGGAAGTTTTGGGACCAAAAAAGTTGGTCAGAAAATGTTTGGTCCTTGGTTACTGATTAGGTTCTACATAACATTGTGATTGTTTTTTTATTTCGTGACAAGTACTAGTTTCCTCAACCATGATCCTCTCAACATTATTCACAACCGCTACCATAAAATAATCACAAGATGTAGGTACTTTAGGCTCATAACACTGAGTTTAACAGCTTTCGATATGATTTTTCATTTGTTTGTTGATATCAGAATTTAATAAACCGTGGATATGTTTGTGATTGTTTTCATATTGCGTCGTGTTGCGGTAAAGTGTGTCAAGGATCATTTTTATAGGCAAATTGAATCATTCGAGGAAATTGATTTCAGTTGGTACTTAGCTACTGCAAAATCAATCAGGTACCGTATGTAATAACTTCGTTCCTTGTTTAATTGTCCCGCAAAATACAATTTCTAGCTTAGTTTTGGGAACAGATCAGTAATAATGGTGCAATACAGCAATAACAAAAACATAATTTTAAATCCTACAAAGTTACATGTTGTTATACAATATAGCTACCCCGGGCAAAATATGACTTTTTGACTACGCTTGCTATAATTAAATTGGGTTTAATATAATTATCATCATTCTTAAGGTTTGTATAATTAAATTAGTTATTTAGTGTTAGTCTTCTCAAGAATAAATATAGTCCATATAGAAATTTTCCTTCTAGCATTACTATGTCAGTGTAAGGATGTTAGACGCATCTGCAGCAGATTTATACGCGGCACTCCCAGCGGATGCGGTACTAATGCACTTTTCTTACTACCCTCACTTTTTGTTGGCGTTAAGAAAATGATTTATGGGCTAGTGTACTGGGGATTCCGTTTCGTGTTTGGTTTAGATCGTAGGATGTTATGTAAAGAAATAACTTTAGATTGGATCCCAGTTTTTTCGGTTTCGCACTTGTATATTATTCTGGTCCTTTTATTCGCAATTTCTTCGCAATCTTTCGCACAAAATAGAGTACAATGTTAAATTTTCTTTGTATATTTTGTAATTTAATATTTTGGTTTTTCTGACTTCAACATTTTCGGCGTTATAAATAAAAGAAACAACCAAATATCAAAATCATAGCAACATAATAGATGCTAGTAATATTCCAGAAGTATATATTAGTATAGGTGATATCACATTTGTAGCAGTAATAAGAAGCTTAAAGAAAGTGCCTCTTTCTCATTTCCCAAAGAAAAAATATAAGTAGGTACCTATGTTTCGTAGCATCGCACATGCTATCTTATAAATCTCCACTCAAGCTATACAATATGATTCAGCAAGTACTACACACAGGCAAACATCGCGACATTCATATTGAGACACGATTCTACCGCGAGGCACTCGGGACAGGACAATTTTAAAAATTGCGCGCCGCCACACCGTTTTGCTAACATTTTCTTCATGGATGGGTTTTAATATTCGCTCCTTGTACTTGGATGGGGGCGGGCTTAGTGACGACGGAAAAGCGGACGTAAAGCAATTGAACGTTTTATCTCCATCACCTGCAGGCAATGGAAGATTAATTGTAATTAGAGCGCGGCGGCCTCGTGATAATTGATAGAACAAAGATATTAAGAACATGGTTCTAAATACACAAATAACTTACATAAAAATGTTTGATTTGATAATAACGTTTCTAGGAGACTATAATTACCAAGCTTAGTGGAGTTAATTTTAGAATAATTATTTTGATTAATTCTATAATGGTGAGTTTTTGAATAAAAACAATCTCCGCCATTGTAACTGATTTTCAGAGACAAGATGACAATAAACATTTAGCGAGAAAGACTTTATTGAAGATTTCATTTTATTTTATTTCGTGGAAGTAAAGGTATCGTATTCTATTGATTCATTAATATTCTTAGAACGTTATCAGTCCGAATGTTGATTCACAAAGTTAATAAACAAGGATAAACGAAAACTTTTGACATTTATTACACTAACGACCTAATGATTAACAAACCTTGTAACTTCTTAGTGTATATTATGTTAAAGGTAAAGGAAAGAGCAGAATATTTAACTTTGAACACCATACATTAATATTAAATTGGACCAATAAAACTTTCTCACCGTCTGTTACTGGGTATTCTTGATAAATATTTAGATAACAGCCTGGATTTGCGATGCATTCTACATTACACTCACAAAATAGGTTCCTAAAGTAGAGAATCAATTCCTTCTCGACTAACTAAATCGCCCCCGCTTATGAAGTAACTAAATCGCTGTCATTTAGCCCCGTGCCTTACGCGCAACATAGGCTTGTCGAGTCGTTCGTAAAGCCATTGCGTTCACTGTGTCGTTGTGTATTCTTTTGTCCTGTCATTCATTACCATGTCACGTATAGAATGCTTAATGGGAAATTCTGATAGTTTTTTACCCCTGTAATATAAACCCACTTCGCTAACAAGTAACATATAAACATTATGATATCATAATGGTTTTTGAGAAAAGGGACTTATTTTAACATTGTTTTGTGTCAACATAATATTCTAGAATGAAAGATGATCCTAGATAGATCTGTCTCTGTTATGATTTGTCAATAGTTAATTTGTAAATAGTGGATTGAATGACACCAAAATCAAATATTATATCGGTACGAATACCGCCCACGCTCATCAAAAAACCGCTCAAGTTCATCACTATGCTATAGTCTGTCATGTTAAGGCATATTTGGCATTAGCGTGGAGTCGCACAGCGGGTGCATCGCATTCTTTCGTCGCGTCATTCATTACCATAACTGAGTAATAATGGAAATTCCTAACATTTTCTCAATTGTTTTATGAAGTAGTTGAAGGTATGTTTTTTAATTTTTATATTTGAATTTATGTCGTGCCTTGGATCCTATAGATATTGGTCCTTTTTTGTTTTTATGGGAAATAAACTTAATGATATTACTACGCACCAGTAAAAAGCTTTTTTATCATCACAAAGCAACATTATTTTCCTTGAAAAATACATATCAAATAATATCATAACTGCGTGTTCTGCGCGATTTTTATTCAAGTACCTATTCCCCGCAAGATGAATATATGGATATAGTCGAACCATCTAGAATTAATTATATAACAACATCAATAGGACACAATTTCACGGGCACCTCACCTGTTTACATGGCGGTCGGCAATAATCGTCGTATTTATCTTGCCTTTTGTCGGCATTTGATATCGTAATGAGTTTCCGCTCATGTGTAGATCACACGCGGATACTGCGCGCTTCCGGCTTCTATTGTTGTGTAAGATTTGTTATTATTTTGGTTAGAACTAAGCTGTTTGTGGTGCTGCCCGTTACTAGTGATAAAGTACAAAACGACAGGGTTGTGAATTTGACAATCAGTCCTTCGAGATTTCGAACCTAAAAACGGTAGGATATATAGCAGAACGGTAGAAATAGGTACGATACGTAGACGACGATATCCTTATTCACCTAGGCTCTTCTTTTTAAGTTGCACCAGAATACCGTTCAAGGACTGAGAAATTTGATAAACAGACAAATCAACAATTCCAACGAAATTTTTCAAAAATATGTGGCAGGTATAGTTTGACTCGTGTGGACCCCGGGCTGTAGAATAGGCCACCCCTTCTCCTCCTATGGGTGTCGTAAAAGGCGACTAAAGGATACTAGCCGGGATATAGGTACTAACATCTTCCCATCCATTTTGGCTCCGGCAACCGATACATGGCGGTATAACCATGAATCATGGAATGGAATGCTCCCAAATGCCATACCTGATAGTAGGCAGCAGTACTATCAGAGAAAGCATTCCAGGAACTGCGGTCACCAACCCGCCTGCCAAGCGTGGTGACTATGGCAAATCCCCCCCAATGAACAGCATCCCAGATTTACGGCCCCCAGTTCCCGGTAGCTGCACTATTCCTGGCCATGGTACCGGCCACGGTAACGGTGCGGTGGGGGGTGCTAAGAATCCCCGGGCGACGGCAGGGTACCAACATCGTAACCTCAACCTGGCGACGTTTAATGGACGCTCTCTGCGGCTGAACGAGCGCCTCGTTGAATTGGAAGTAGAGCTAAGTCGTATCAACTGGCACATCGTGGGTCTGTCGGAGATCCGGAGACAGGGTGAGGAAACGATAACCCTCGATAGTGGCCACTTACTCTACTTCCGAGAGGGACACCAACCATCCCAAGGTGGCGTCGGATTTATGGTCCACAAGTCACTCAAGGGCAACATTGTGGAACTAGGCAGTGTGTCGGCAAGGGTGGCATACCTTGTACTTAAAATAACAGAAAGGTACTCCTTGAAGATTATACAAGTGTATGCCCCAACCTCCGCACACCCTGACGACGAAGTCGAGGCTATGTACGAAGACATAGTGAAAGCAATGTCTCGTACCAAAACATTCTACACTGTTGTTATGGGTGACTTCAATGCTAAAGTGGGAGTACAAGAAAGCGGCGAGTCGAGAGTAGGTCCATTCGGCTATGGGCGCAGAAATCACAGGGGGCAAATGCTGGTAAACTTTCTCGAGGCTCAGGGGCTTTTTCTGATGAACTCTTTCTTCCAGAAGAAGCCTCAAAGGAAGTGGACCTGGCGAAGCCCCGATAACGTGACTAAGAACGAGATCGACTTCGTTATGTCTAACAAGCGTCAGATATTCAGAGATGTCTCTGTGATCAATAGGGTTAATACCGGAAGTGATCACCGCCTAGTAAGAGGCACTCTGGATATTAAGGTTAAAATCGAACGAGCGCGTTTAACGAAGTCGACTCTTAGACCAACGCTGCCCCAGGTCGAAGCCGTTTGCGAAAGCTTCCAGTTGGAACTGCAGAACCGATTCGCCGCGCTGGAAACCACAGAGGACATAAATGATGCCACCGATGGACTGGTACGTGTCATCCGCGAGGTGGGCTATAAACACTTTCGACCTAAGAGACATGGACGTAAGTCGGTACTCTCCAGCGAGACTCTGGAATTGATGAGGAAACGACGAGAACTTACGAATGCCACACCGCTGGAGCGCCAGGTAGTTAATAGGGAGGTCAAAAAGCTGATAAGACGCGACAATCGGCGCGCGAATACCCAAGTGATTGAGCAAGCCATAGTGCGAAACAAGGGCTCAAAAGTATTCGCCAAGCAGCATACCTCCCGTTGTCACCTGACGCAACTACGTACGTCACAGGGCACTACCGTCACCTCGAAGCCAGAGATACTCGCTGAAATCGAAAAGTTCTACGGAGACTTATACTCTCAAAAAACATGCCCACCTCAGGCCCACAGCGCGGATGATCCACGGGCCAGACTTACACGCCACCTCACAGAAGAGCTTCCCGACATTAACATGGGTGAGATTAGAATAGCTCTCGGACAGCTTCATAACAACAGAACTCCGGGGGATGACGGGATAACCACGGAGCTGATCAAGGCAGGAGGAACCCCTGTCTTGACAGAGCTTGTTAAGCTCTTCAATTCCGTCATCCACACTGGCATGACACCGGAGGCATGGAGCAGGAGCGTAGTGGTATTATTTTTCAAAAAGGGCGATAATACGCTTCTTAAAAATTACCGCCCCATATCACTCCTGAGCCATGTTTACAAGTTGTTTTCGAGAGTTATCTCGAATCGTCTTGCCCAAAAGTTCGATGACTTCCAGCCACCGGAGCAGGCCGGGTTTCGGAAAGGCTACAGCACCGTGGACCACATACATACCCTCAGGCAAATCATCCAAAAGACCGAGGAATATAATCAGCCACTCTGCCTAGCGTATGTGGACTACGAGAAAGCCTTCGATACCATCGAGACCTGGGCTGTGCTGGAATCAATGCAGAGATGCCTTGTCGACTGCCGATACGTCGAGGTTCTGAGATGTCTGTATAAGGCCGCAACGATGACCGTCCAAGTACAGGGTCAGAGTACAAAACCAATCCAACTGCGTCGAGGGGTAAGACAGGGAGACGTCATCTCTCCGAAACTGTTTACGAACGCGTTGGAGGACGTTTTCAAGATGCTTAACTGGAAAGGACGAGGCATAAATATTAACGGTCAGTACATCTCACACCTTCGATTTGCGGATGACATTGTCATCATGGCAGAATCTCTGCAGGAGCTGGAGGCGATGTTGAACAGCCTTGGCGATTCTTCAAGGCGGGTGGGTCTTGGGATGAACTTGGATAAAACCAAAGTCATGTACAATGACCATGTCACCCCAGGACCCGTTTACGTAAATGGCGCTGCCCTCGAGGTTGTGCAAGAATACATATATCTTGGCCAAACCATACAACTGGGGCGGCACAACTTCGAGAAGGAGGCGACCAGAAGGATTCGCTTGGGCTGGGCGGCATTCGGGAAGCTGCGTGATATCTTTGAATCGTCGATCCCTCAATCCCTAAAGACCAGGGTCTATAACCAGTGCGTTCTACCCGTGATGACTTACGGAGCCGAAACGTGGACACTAACCTTGGGACTGGTCCACAAATTCAAGGTTGCACAGCGTGCAATGGAAAGAGCAATGCTTGGAGTTTCTTTGGTGGATAGAATTCGCAACGAAGTCATTCGCCAAAGAACCAAAGTCACCGACATTGCTCGAAGAATAAGCACGCTGAAGTGGAAGTGGGCCGGCCACGTCTGCAGACGGACAGACGACCGATGGAGCCGACAAGTGTTAGAGTGGAGACCGCGTTTGGGCAAGCGTAGTGTGGGACGCCCTGCGACGCGATGGACCGACGATTTGAAGAAGGTGGCTGGCAGCGGATGGATGCGAGCTGCTCAAGACCGGGATGGTTGGCGCTCCTTGGGGGAGGCCTACGTTCAGCAGTGGACGGCAATAGGCTGATTTGATTGATTGATTGATAGTTTGTATGTGTATAGTTTGTGTTTGTATTGTAAACTGTATATTTTTTAAATTTCTTCTTTCAACAAAATGCATAGTCTCACGGGAAACCCCGACAGACTATCATTCCGTATCAGGCATATGATGATGGCGGCTATCATACAATCATGCTAATTTGCAATGATTGCATCTGTTGTTATTTACCGTCACGCTTGCTGATCAAGGACATGCCGTATAGCTACATATTAATTATGTCACTCATGCGGACAGTGAAAATTTCCTAGAATACAAATTAGAAGAAAAATACAGAATTCCTGAAAAAGAGAATTTATAACAAATAAACATAACTTATCATACCAAGAAGCCTATTCCGAAAGTAAAACTAAACTAAACTGATGTATGCAAGCTGCTTTTTAGGTACGAGTCTCATGTGGATTTTCCACACTATTAGGGTCATTAAAAACCCGATCGTCAGCCATACATAGACTGAGGCCTCACCCAACGATTTTAAAATTAAATGGGTTTATTTCATGTTGGTATTTTCCAGGTAAATCAAAATTCACCTAATTTATATCTTTTGTTACTTTGTTATTGATTTGACTTCCTTAATTTTAATGTATCTAATTTGCTTAGCTTGTTCTGTACAAAAGGACCAAACCACTCTTTACAATAAATAATTCTAACACTTTTAGCCGTGTTAAGTTATCCCTTTTTATTCAAAAGTTCTTGGCTGGCTATCGATGTTAGAGATCGGACCGCCACTGTACCCTTAATGGTATACGGATATCTTTACACTAAAGTATGTTTCTTAAATACTCGCTGTTGCTCGCGGTTTCACTCGTACTCCAAAGGACTTTTTGAGACATAAGGTGGCCTATAGATGTCCTTCCTCAGGATGCAATATACATATCTCTTTGCAATTTTATTGAAATCTGTTCAACGGTTTAGGTGTGAAAAGGTGACATTCAGACAGAGAGACAGTTATTTTCGTAATTATAATGCAAATAAGTATGGAATACAAAATTTTAAATACAAAAAGGGCAAGAAATCAGTTCTCAGTAGTAGGTCTAATAAAGAAGTGCGTACAAAAGCTCCCCGATAAATCACAGACAAGAATTAACGTTGCAACCGCGTCGAAATGTATAGCGAATAATGGCGCGTGCGTCGGAGCCGAAGTAACGCTGACGTGTGACGCAGCGCCAACTCATTTCCGGCCGGAGCGTCAATACCCGCGAGTGATTACCCGAGCCTCATTTACTCGCAGCTCTCGTTGCATGGCTTCTTTATTGACGGCAGATGGCGCTGTTTTGTTTTATGCAAATATGTTGATTCTTTGAAAACATATTGGCGAAGTATTTGGTTTTTGAATTCGTGTAAGAAATAAGTTTTTTGGTCATAATACATAGCAATTAACACCTAATCTATGTTAATTAAACTTATACCTGTTCGCTATAGAAACGTCCTAAACTTATGACTTTAAAAGCATGTTAAGCTATTCACCTCGCACTAGTCTAGTGCGAGTTGACTAGCTTAACATCTGCGTGCCCAGCAGACGAACACATACTTATAATATATTTAGAATAACGTACTAACGCTAGTTAAGAATATTTAATATTTAATTTAATCCAAAACTACGAGTAGTACAAATATAAGCCTTCCTCAACAAACATTTCACACAAACACTAAACAAATAGGTGTAGTTAAATGAAATACTAAAAGGTGATAACAAAGGATAAGTGTCCGGACATTGTTAGTATCTCTCGCATAAACACGTAGGAACACACTTAAATCATGTTGGCACAAAGTTGGCGAGGTGCATTAATAAAAGGCACAATTTCGCTAGCGCACGTACTCTCGTATCGTGGCGTGTATTGAATAACACGCAGGGATGGATTTAGGTCCGTAGAGGGTGCAAATCACAGCACATCACGGGGGAATCACTGATTTCAAGTGCCTAGGGATTTGTAAGTTTCACACCTTTTTAAACCAACTGATACAACTGATATGGGGAGGAAGGGTCACGGGAGAGATGAGAACATTTAAGTGTCATTTAGTTGGTAGTTATAGCACGTGTGTAAGCACATTTGTTTTTTTTTTTTTTTTTTGTTAATGGTTTCATCATGCAATCAGTCCAATGACTATGAGCAGATGTGTTGTCTGAATGAATGACTTGCAGAGCCAATTCCCACTGGAAGTGACTCTTTATAAATTGGTAGCCTTATTGCAGACTATCCAGGTGCAGAATTTTGCGTCTCTTAAGGCGGTTTAGTGAGTCGGAAATAGTGAGCTGAACCGCAAGTGGATTTATATGGCGTTGGAGACGTTTTTTGTAGGTTTTTGAAGAGGATCTTATTTCATCCTTTACTGTGTTCAATCTCAGGTGATGATGAACCTCTGAGTTCTTTATGAACCAGGGAGCGTTGATGATTTGCTTCAAGATAGAGTCTTCTGCCCGTTGTATAATATTTATGTTGGAGTCACAAGCGGAACCCCACAGCTGAATACCATACGCCCAGATGGGCTTTAGAATGGTCTGGTAGATTAACAGTTTATTGTCCACTGAAAGTTTGCTGTTTCTGCCCAGTAGCCAGTAAAGCTCCCGATATTTAATATTGAGCGCATCTCTCTTGGCTTTAATGTGTTCTCTCCAAGTCAGCCTACGGTCAAGGTGCATTCCCAGGTACTTAACGCAGTTATGGTGCGGAAGCTGTTGTTCGCAAAGTTTGACTGGTGGACAATTTTCTCGTCTAAGGGTAAAAGTTACATGGACAGACTTGGATGCACTAACTCTAATTCTCCATTTTTTCAGCCAGTGTTGGATGTTTGTTAGACCCTTTTGCAGAGTTATGGATGCGTCTAATGGATCTGCACTAGAGCTGAGTATAGCCGTATCATCTGCAAAAGTAGCCACTGTTACCCCAGGACTCTGTGGTAGATCTGCTGTGAATATGGTATACAGTACCGGGCCCAGGACAGAGCCCTGAGGCACACCAGCCTCTATGTTATGGAAGCATGATGTATTTTCACCCTCTCGTACCTGGAACAGTCTTCCCGACAGATATGACTCCAGAATTCCATAGTATTTGTGAGGAAGGAATACTTTAATTTTGTACAGCAAACCTCTGTGCCACACCCTATCAAAAGCCTGCTGAACATCCAGAAATGCTGCCGAACAATACTCCTTCTTCTCCAGTGAAGTCCTGATGGTCTGGTACACTCTATGGATTTGTTCAATAGTTGCGTGTTCTCGTCGGAAGCCAAATTGGTGATCCGGAATTATTGACGTCCCAGTTATCGAATGCAAAAGCCTTTTCAGCAGAATTTTCTCAAATAACTTCGAGACGATGGGCAGCAAACTAATAGGCCTGTATGAGGTCACTTCAGTGGTTGGCTTACCTGGTTTAGGTATCATTATTATTTGGGATATTTTCCACAAAGTCGGATAGTGGCCAGTTCTCATAACTCCGTTAAACAAGCAAGCGAGATAGACTATTGCTTTGCGTGGAAGCTCCTTGAGTACCATTTTGTCAATGAGATCGAATCCCGGAGCCTTTTTGTAGCACATTTGTAAAATAATTATTGTTGAGATTTGACGGGTTCTTTCACTTCGATATACGTGTATGAAATCCTTAGAGTTCGAGGTAGGATGATCTTCCATTTGCTTTGAAAGAACTTTACACCTTATTTTGTAGGGAAAAGATCTCAAGTTCAAGAACAAAATCAATTATCTTTTCCTTGCAAAACAGCTACTATATTAAGTCCACGAGTTCGGTACGCTCCGAATATATTACATTTTCAGAGGCATACATTCTTTAAAAATATATATATCTTCTTAACCCCCGTAGTGCCTCCCTGTACCGTTATTGTGTCGGGCTGGACCGAGACGAATAGTAGTTATAAACTCGGTGGGACTGTAACGTCTCCTTAGTTTATTTGCTTCGTGACAAATGCTTCTGTCACACTTGTTGCGCCTTACTTTACACTATTTGTTCCACTTACAAGTCTTTTGAATGTTCAAGAAATAGGTCACTGGTATCTGGTCCTTATTCTAATAAAAAGGACCAACTTTTGTAAATTTCATACATTTTTTCTTAATTGAATAAAACTATTTCATTCTCTGCTTAACCTTAGCCTAAGTTTGCTTCAAAATATCTCGGTTTGTTAATTCAGACCGGCGAATATAACTAAGGAAAAGAAGAAGAATCTGAGGCAGAATAACTATTATTATTGGCCAATACACATCTAAATCTTTGTAATTTTGGACCACAAAACAGAGAGAAAATCTTTTCAACATAAAGACAGGAGTCAAAAAGCTTCTGTGAATATTAATGTTAAAAATGTTTAAATGTTTAGATTCATGAGAGAGAGAGAAATCGTGTTAAACGAAAAATATTTCGTGTTGATAGCTCGATACGACTCGTTCAAGAACTTCTTAATTCCATTTCAACTGGGTAACAACATATTGCAGTTTCAATTGCACTGGAGTGCTTTTACCAGATAATTAACGTTAAAACCTGACAAGAAATGTAGCTAAATGTTATAAACAGTCCAAACACTACATTAGCTACCACCACATCTGTGAAAACCACAGTGGGGCTGAGACAATGGCGTCACACCGCAGAGTTTGAAGGCATGTGCACTGTGTATCAAACTCGACGTCTGATTTGCATCAGAAGGCCGCCGGAACAATGTCTGTCAATGATACGACACGTGATTCCTGCTGGTACGCCTCGGAGAATAGCAATATGTGCCTGAGGAGGACAGGAAACGGTGGAGAGCTTAGTGAAGAGTTTAGAAAAATACCTATCTATAAAGGTATAAACTGGGTTCGTCTTACCTAAAAGAAATCGAGGTTAGTCCTTACATACGGAAGATGCGCCTATGTACCGCAGGAATGCTTTTCTTTAACTAAACACTCTGCCGCAGAATAGTAACCGGATATAACCGTGCGCTGTTGCCTGATCCCGAAATCCTGCACGACATGTCTCTATAATTAATGATTATCATGTTACACTGATCATATTATAACTCTACCTAATTACCCCAAGGTAAACTATGTTCAAATTAAATTACAAAATTAACAAATATTTGCGAACAATATTAACGATCGGATGCTTACAAAAAGAGCAATATCTTTAGCTAATAGTGGCAAAATCTTTGGCAGGAGTGTCGTATCAATCGTATCCCTCGTGAGATAACCAGAGCGACGGAGTGCTACGCTACCGGAAGTGTACGTGTCCATTGTGTGGTTCCGGCCCCTAAAGCTATTGTTTGTAGTTTTGTGTTGTGAGTGTTAAAGGGGATTTCATATATTTGAAGTTTAAAATAATTGTATTTGGTAAAATTGCAGTGAAAGTTTTCATTTATTATTTAATCGGGGCTCATTAGAAGTCTCCATGAGTGACGTGATGATCAAATTAACGTACGACGCACCCTGGTCCAACAACCTGCGGACTGTTTATGACACGGTATGGTTTTTTAACCTACCATTTTATATAGGTTCCCACTTTTTGGATCCATGTAACTTAGTTTTTGAATTGAGAAAAGTACCAATTTTAATGGTGGAATTGATAAAACTTTTTTAAAGCTTACTAGCAATGTGGATGGCACATTACTAGTATTCTTGTTAACTTTTGACTTTGATTTCTTTAATCGTATATTCCATTTGAGGTCTGATTACTTCCAGAGATTATGGTACAACATTATACCTTCGCCCCTAAGAACAATAAATAGAGCTTCGCCCACAAGTTATTTTTACCCAATATTGCTTTCCTCAAAGCACACTTAATTTATCTCAATCAAGGGCGTCAGATAATGGAGCTGCACTTCACGGCGTCCTCACAAGTGGGTCAACAGCGCACTAACTCAGACCACCTGTCGCGGACTGAATGCTAAACAAGAACCAGCTCAGATCGTAGCTGCACTGGCACACACCTGCTTGATCACTGACCTGCTGGGAACTTAGATCTAGTTTAAAATATTGCATGCTAAAAGTTAGTCAGAGAGATAAGTAGAATTATAACGTTTCATAAACGCTCGGAAAAGCTTATTTGAAATAAAATTATTTTAACTGAACCATTTTAGTCTAAAATGCTCACAATAAAGTGACTATCGTTGGTTTGTCTATAGAAGAATTCTTCTGTATCGAATCTGTCGAATAATCTTTGTATTTTTTTATAGAGTGTCATCTCCTAGTTGGGATATTGAAACCAATTCATCTTTAGAAACTATGATTAAAATCATTTTTATGATTCCTTCGCCAGTTATAAAGTATATTTCTCAGGATTCACAGATAAATACAGTTTACAATTCATAATTCGGGTCAATACTGTTTTTTAAAGCAAACTAAATAAATTGCTCATTAGAACATACGTTTCATATCAAAGCTTAAGAGCTTTACCGCCACTAGATTATCTGTAGCATAGCAAGTAGATACAATTTTATTTTTTTATAAAAAAATATCTAAATTTACAAGCCTGAAAATTTTCTACCATATTCATGAACAAAGGCAGCAATTGGGTTTCAATATTTTTATCAGCCCTGTCTCTTGCTGTCCATCACGTCTGCCACGCCATATCACGTTGGTGTCGCTGAAATATTCAGACTTCACACACTCGTTCAAAAAGCTTCGATAATAATATTTCCACGAACCTCGAATCGTCCAATATTTCAAAAATAGATACGAAAAATTTATATTTGAAAATAGAATCTCGTTCGACGCCTAGCGTAGATGAATATAGCCTTAGCTGGAAAAGGTCTGAGAACAAAAAAAACTTGGATCTTTCCAGAAATAATGTTGGAAACCGGAAATGCGGAAATGCTGACCACAGATTTATGAGTTTATACATATCTAAATAATACCATAAAAACAAAAAGAAACAAAAGCCTGGGATCATTGTATTAGAAATTTCAACGATAATGTTATAAGATTAAATTATATTATCGTTCGTCACCTAACCGCCTCTGTCCACCTTCGGCGTCGTATAATCGTGGGAGAAATCCTTTATAATACTAGTCATCGTTACAACAGAAAATCTAGGTTTTAGAATAGACACATGTCTTTTTGTGATACGCCATTAGAAAGAGATATATTTTAATTTGGATTTAGATTAGACGTAACTTAAACGAATTATCTATTGAAGTAAGGTCATTTCTGTACGTACCTAACAAACATGAAACATTCCGTAGGAGCATTTGCTTGTTACCCAGTTATCTACTGATTTACAATTCACTTCGAACTTAATCGATTCTAGATGGAAGTTCTGCCCAGCGGTATGCCTGTAAAGCTGAACCTTGTCGTGAACTTAGAATTATGTCTAACCTAACAGTACCTACCCACCCACCTACCTGCAGCGCTCCAATTTTATCCAATTTAAAGTTCGCCCAAAGCCACCGTATTAAGTTATAGTGGAAAGAAGTTTAGATTATAATCTTATTTGGATTTCGCCTTCGATTATCTGGATGCTAACGTAAATAGAAAGTTATTTTGGATATGTGAATAATAGGTACTAGAAGACAGTTCAGATTATGATATAGATAAATATTAAAGCTATTTTTATTATGCTTAAATTATATGTTCTGTGTATGTACAGTGGCGACCAAAAGTCCATAGGCAATCTCACAACGCAATAGCTTGACGTTTAGTTTGACTTACGACCTTCTATAATTCATTGTCGTTAACAAGTGACACGCACTGGCTGTATCGAGCTCGCCGGTACTGTTCATAGCAATGTAATTCTTAGCATGCTTATGGACTTTTGAGCGTTTACTGTACATTATTTCAAAAACATCCACATAATAACACCGCTGTATCAATAAACATATTATTTGCATCAGCTTTCTTTAATAATAGAAATAAAGGTTTATAATACGTAGTGTAACTTCGTAATTATGTGCATATAACAACAAATATTGTTACAAAACAACACAATTTGATAAGCAGTTTTGTACGCTTACCATTTGTCTAAAATACAAAAGATTTTAGCTAAACTTGTAACCTCGATAACAGCTTGTAAGGGTTAAACTTGAATGACAACTACAAATATTACAAAAAAGTCATTTGCAAGAGCTCCAAAATACGTCTTAAATAGTCCAGACCTCCCTTTGCAATAACTAATCCTTTAATCAATGCTTTGTTAAGCCCTGCACCCACGAGCCCGGGACGCTAGTATTAAAGTTGATACTTATTTAGGTGCCGACAGCGGCTTACGACAAAATTATGGGCGCTTTTGTTTCTGTTCGAATTTTTAATATCTCTCGGATTCCGCGGCTGTGTTGTGTCCCTCCGCCTTTATGTGGCCCAGGTTTATATTAAGCTCAGGTAAGTTAGTGGTATTAAGATCTTAGATATTGCTCGGTGAACGACGTGACAATTTTATTTTATTAAAAAATTATTGGTCGCAGCTGTGGTTGGTTACCAAGCAATTTAGTTGAATATAATCTAGGATAATATTACTTGTGTAAATAAGTATAGATGGTTTAGTTTCAAATATACAACAATTTTATATGGGGAAGAACACGTGCTAATACTCTACTGGTATACTTACAGGGTGCCGATTGTCACATGCATCCATCAAACGAGGGTGATTCTATCACTTGTACTCAACATTTTTTCCTGCCAAACCCATACTCTGTTCGTGAAAAATAAATACATCTAAATTCAGAATGTGAAGGGAAATTTCGATTTCGGGTTTGACTCGCGGTGGCTATGAGGTCAGAGCGTCTGGGTGTATCTAACCAAAGGACGCGATCGAAATTTTCCTTCACTACAATAACTTTATAATCTTAGCATGGAAAATGCAAAAAATACAAAATGATAAATACATCTCCCTATATACAAAAGAAGACAGACTACATGACTGTGTATTTTCCAAAAAAATTATTTTATGAAAGTCATAAAAGTTCCTTATACACTACATTGTGTATAGTGTTTTTGTCCCAAACTACAATATCACCATCATATTCTATAAAGGGAAATATTCCCTCCACCATAAACTTGATTTAAGCGGGCTTCGTCAAACCCTTAAAATTTTACGACGGACCAAAGTTCGATTCCTGGCGACGCTAAAATGTTATGTACAGATATTGAGGAAATAGTCTCCGTTGGTGAACGACAGGTGTGTTCGTTATTACGAAGCCAAACGTTTAACTATAACCGCTGAGCTGAGCTTTTATGAAAAAACTTGAGACAGTTTCAGGATACCTACTTCTAGTAATTTTTTTATACTATCTATGGCATTTTTAGTGTGATAGGTTTTTTAATTAGATCATACTCAGTGTGGACTGCAAATTTATTGATCAATATATTAAATTAATAGTCTATATTTTGAAATAATTAAGTTGAAGATTTATTAGTCTAGTGGTCGTGACTGCAACGATAAATGTCGTTGGTTTGATTCTTAGGTTGAGCCATGCTATTGGATTTTTCTATGATATTCTCAATAGCGACTTGGAGTTTGGATTTGTTCCGATCAATGGCAATAGATACGTCCCCTATTACATGAGTTCTAAACATACCATGTGTATTAAACGTCCACCTCTGCCTTACCCTTCGAGGAATACAGGGATGGTGGTAACTATGTATAATTAAGTTTATAGTAAGGATTTTTTTCTAAACTTATTAAAATGTACTTCTCTTTATAATATCTACAAAATTAAAACCTAAACCTTGGCTAGATTTAAGTACTTATTACCATAAAATTATTAATGGTTACATCATAATAAATTATTATTCAAAACACGAATATTATTAGACCTTCGTCAGGCAATTCACGGAATTTATTATGTTCGAAATTTTTCAGGGATTCAAGTAAATTTCTAGATTATATAGATTAACTAGCTTTTGCCAGCGACTTCGTCCGTGTGGAATAGTTACTTTGTTCCCTAGTTCTTCGCCAACGGTTTCACCTGCGTTGCCCCGTTCCTAAGGGTTGTAGCGTGATGTTTTATAGCTTGAAACCTTTCTCATGAATCACTCATTTTCCCAACATTTCCCTTCACTGCTCTGCTCCTATTGATCGTAGCGTGATGAAAAGTATACTATAACCTGTCCAGGAGTATGAAGAACAATTGTACCAAGTTTCGTTGAAATCCGTCGAGTGGTTTTTGTTTCTATAACGAACATACAGACAGACAGACAGACAGAGAGACAGACAAAAATTCTACTGATTGCATTTTTGGCGTCAGTATCGATCACTAATCACCCGCTGATAGTTATTTTGGAAATATATTTCATGTACAGAATTGACCTCTCTACAGATTTATTATAAGTATAGATTAAACAGACTCCAAATAAATGAGACTACATAGTATTGTAAAAGGAAATAAATAGGAAAGTGTATAAATAAATAGATAAATGTTGTGGTGTTACAATAGATTGCCTTGCTTCCCCCTGAGGGTGCTGTAAGACACAAGAAATATCGAAGGTTCAATTTACTACTATTAAGATAAAATCGTCGGTGACGTAGAGGTGGCCGGGATTAGGGATCATCACCATAGTCAATACGTGAATAAAATGTTGTTCTAAAAAAAAACGTACGGATTAATAATGACTATCTATAGTAGGTAGCAGTAGAGCCCCTAGTCACAGACAGAGACAGGATTATATTTGATGGTATTTTGCGGTTCAGAAGTATTAACTTAATTTATTTTTGACGCTTTAATCCCTCAAAACTTCCTTGGGCCCCAGTAAATATTGTTGTCTTACATTTTGAAGGATCTGTCTGGTTGCGAAAATACTTACATCCTAATTTATAATATAGACCTTTGAATATGTTGTTTTTTGTTCTTCTCGTTTGTGCTCTATACCTACTTAATTTTATTTAGGATCTAAATTTTTAAATACTACTTTACTATTTTACCGGGGTGTTACAATTTGATGCATGCTGTGACACCTTAAAATATTGTGCATTTACCTCTATTATTAGTAATCATATTTTAGATATAAGAAACAATGTAACAGCTGTTACATTGTTGTCCAAATAAAACAAATAAATGAACAAATATCCTCTGCCATATTTAAAAGATTAGGAGTGACATCGTCCTCCTATCAACAAATAATAATTAGCAAGCCAAGCCTGGTAATTATGTTCACTGTACCGTTCATTGGGAGGAAAATATTCACACCACAAAATGTAAAAATATTACCACTAAAAATAGTTTCAAAATATCATGCTAGCTTTACATACGGACAGGGTTTTTTTAATCACATTTTCTATGACGTCGGTAACAGGTACAACGACCATTAGAAAGAAAAATACGGAAGATACAGAAAGTTTTTATGCGTTTTGAAAGAGACAAAATTATGTCTAAAGGAAAATAGCACCCGAACATGGTGTGCGATTAAAAATTAAGAGAAACCTAATCATATCAAAAGGGTTGATTTTTACCCGCCTGCGCTAGGAGGGTTATTTACTCTTTTATTGGATCGAGATACATCTGAAACCACTGCAATTGTAGAACTGGTGTCGCTGCCGTCTATAACTACAGTTGCTGCTTACCATCAGTCGGTACGGGGTGCTCCTTTATCGACACGGTTCAATAAAAAAATATATAATATTTTTTTCGCAGTGGTTTCAAATGAACCTTCTGAGTATTCTACGCATAGTGAACGATTGCCTGAAGCGAATGTGTCTAATGTTAATTATTTTATCAGAGGATTAAAGGATTTTTGTTGTGCTTTGTTAGCACCACAAAAAACCTGTAATCCTGTAATTAAAAATATTTTAATTTATATTTTGTAGGTACTTAGCTGTGAAGCGGTGCACTGAATTAAAAAAAAGATATATTTTTTTGTCATAAACCGTTTATTATCTTAGACTAGCTATTACTCGCGGTTTCACTCGCATTACAAAAGTACAAAAGTAAAGTTGAGGCTAAAACTAGCCTATGTCCTTCCTCGGGATGCCATCTTTATCCAATCAACAGATTTAGGCGTGAAAAGGTAACAGACAAACACACAACTACAGTGTATTTCGCATTTTTAGTATTAGTTTGGAAAGATGGATTCGAATAAGAAAGCTAAATAAGCATTGGACTTCGTCCAATTTCAGTTTTTGTCTATATCCGCAATTCAGGATTAATTTAAGCAGCTAACCCTGTGCGTAGATAATAATTATATTCCAAATCGAATTGAACTGTAACAGGAACGCAGATGGACCTAGACCTATCTACCATTAAAGTCGGGCTATGAATCCTAATGATATGCTATTGGTGTCCACAAAATCCCAAAAAAATAAGCCGAGTCTTGACTTTTTCACTGAACTTATAAATACTCACGAGTTATTAAAAAAATATATAAATTTCTTCCTATAAAATTACCTAATTAGCCTAGTGGTCCTAAGCGCAACTACTACGCTAGAGATCCTAGGTTGGATTCCCAGGTTGAGCAGTGTTATTGGGTTTTTCTATGAAATTCTCAGTAGCAGCTGGAGGTTGGAATTTGTGCTCGGTTAATGGCAATAAACTCGCCCCTTATTACATGGGACCTCATCATGCCGGCGAACTGTGAGTGTTCAAGTACATTAATATACGACTCTGCTGAACCCTTCGGGGAATACAGACGTGATAGTATATTTGTCTTCTTATCAGCGAATAAAGGTGCTCAAAACAGCCATTCAAAGTCATTACGCCATCATAATTGGTTTCCTGGTCCTTTGTTCCGGCTATAGGTTGGTAGCAACCGATTGCCCTGGTTACCTGGTTCCTGACAATTGCCATAGGGACGGGCAAAAATATCGATTTTTAATTTAATATCGATATGGATATTTTTAGTCCACGATATATCGATATTTATTTTGGAGTATCAAATTCATATCAAATTCGATATTTTTTCACGCAACTCGCCACAGGTATCCCGCTCAAAAAGTGTCAAAATATTAATATTTTTCACTTGATAGTTATCGATAGTGTTTAGAAATATCGATTCGATAAATATCGGTGTATATTTTTTTTCATTTGCCCATCCCTAAATTGCCACGTTTATCGAAAACGTGACGTTCAATAACGCTCGAAGATTTTCAACGTTTAATTATTAATAATAGAGTTGGGAAGTGGGCGGTCGAAACGTGTCGATTTTCGGGAAAATTAATAACTTCAACTTATTTTGTTTTCAATAAAAGTTGTTGGACATATTTTCAGTAGACATTCATTAAATGGTTATACTTTAATGAGTTCATCGTGGGACTTGTAAGATAAGCATATTTTGTGTTCTCTTTTGACAACTACAAAGAGTGAATAGCCAAACTACCATTGCATACAAAACTTTCTTTGGCGTAGCTCCCTGACCTACAAAGTTATTAAGTATTCTACTAATACCATTATAAACGTGAAAGTTTGTGAGGATCTATGAACGGCTGAACGGATTTGGATAAAATTTAGCACATAGAAAGATTATAATCAGAAATAACACGTAGGCTACTTTTTATTCAGGTGTTCCCATTCTGAACACGCAAACAGAGCCGCGGGCAGAAGCTAGTTACGAAATATTTGAAAATAAAATATAAAAATATCAAGGCAACGCAAATAATCCAATCTTATACCTCAAGTTCAAAATAACGTTTTCTCAAAAACACAGTAATATTGCATTACGTGAGAATTCAATTCTAGATCACAGAATTGTTAATAGGTTCAAGCCTTATTTACAGAGTCCTTATTGAATTCCACCCAATCTAGTTGTGTATCCGTTAATTTGATTCTCTGCTTACCCCGATACGCAAATATCTTCATTTACAATGTAAACAAGGCAGCCGCTGCCATGTTGCTTCGTCCATAAGTAATTAACTATATGAAAATGCAGTTTATCTGTGTGTTGTATATTGAACTGGCTCTCTGCTCATTAGCATTTGTCATTGTAATAATTCAACCCAATAATTTACTATATGTTAACACGAATAGCATTATGAGTTAGAGTTCAACTTCTACGCTTCAATGTCAGGTTCTATTCCCTCACGGAACAAATATTCCTATAGTCTACGGATCGTAGACTATAGGAATAGGACGTAGTTGATCGGAATCCGGGTATTTGGTGTAGGAGCTAACATAAAATGCCATTACGCCTGTATTCCCCGAAGAGATAGGCAGATGTATACTAAGGTAAACCTACAGTTCGCCAGTATGTTTAGGTCCCAGGCCATTAACCGGACAAAAATTCAAACTCCGAGCTGCCACTGAGAATTTCATATAAAAACTCAGTAACAGTTCGGAGAAATTCCTAGTCAAAAAAAGTTACAGTCATTCTCTCAGAATGAGAAGGTAGGTAAAGGGTTTATTACTCGTTTTCAGGATTCACTTCAAGAAGAACTTTTTTGTGTAGGCTACATAAAAATGTTTTGTGACCTCTGCAACTAAATTATATACAGTTACAATAATATTTTCACAAAGATAACATTTACCCGAAGTAGTAACATGCTAGTTACATTATACTTACTAGGTACATAATCTAGTTTGTATACTCGTACACGTGTATGTATATAGAAATTGCATTCGTTAAGAGTATAAAGTGCAAATGCTCTCTATACACACTAAGTCGGATTTTCGTCTCTAGAAGACGCTTTACGTAAACCGTCGTAGCGAGCGTAGCGTCGGCTCTTCGTAGCGCGTCGTAGCGTCGGCTCTTTGTAGCGCGTCGTAGCGTCGGCTCTTCGTAGCGAGGTGTAGCGATGGCTCTACAAACACATTTACCATTTAATTGACAGTGCTACATCTTGCAATAGTTTTGTTAATTGAATTGCAGAATAACTTAGTTTGAAGCCTTTTGGTATTAACAATTTGTTTCTATAGTGTACAATACTGTATTTTCTACAAAAGCGATAACTGCAAAATTTTAATAAATTATATTAACATTTTTATATACTCTTACGGTATTTTTTTATATATATTTTTTATTCGTGATAGGCTTACGCCTGACCCCCAGTTCGCCTGATGTTAAGCGTTACTGCGATCTACGATAAAACGCGCTTGCATAGACGAAACCGATTCACTCTCAAATTCTCAGCATTACTCAAGTGAAGGGTTGAATTAACTAGATCTCGCTGCTATAAATTAATACTTTAATGTGGTGTACTGATTTACACCCACAGTTTGTGGTTATGTTTTAGGCCCGATGTTTCTGAGACAAAAGAATAATTCTGAGCGACTCTTGTCAACTTTTTAATGGAAAATCAAATAAAACTTTTCTCGATCTGGGAATCAAACACAGAACTATATATATATATATATATATATATATATATATATGTATATTAAACGCACCGTACATAACGTTACATTCCATATTAATTTCTGCCTTCCACACTTAAGCTTTCAGTTCAAGTATCGAGGGATCCCAGCGAATCCCGCGGGAGTTACACCAAGTTATAATCAAGTATACAGCTAAGATACACTAATTACAGATAATGGTAGCAGTGCAGTTGATTGTGTTACGGATTAAGTCGTGCTTAGGCAAGTTAGCTCGGTGGGGGGCGCGGCCGAGCAATAACTTAGTATTAAGCTGGCGTACTACAGCTTAGCAGAATAGTATTGAGATCATGAACTGCATATATACATCAATGTTTCTATACTGTGTTCTAGGGTTATTGTATACCCATTTACTAAAATGGGAATACAATAACCCTACCCAGCAGAGAGTACCCAACAGACGAGTCGCCTCTCAGAATGAGAGGGGTTAGCCTGCCAGAGATCTTGCCAAAAATACAGTAACGTAGTTAAGTACTTACTTATTTATTACAATCCATAACATAACATAATCAACCCATTATACTGTCCCACTGCTGGGCACGGGTCTCCTCTCAGAATGAGAGGGATTAGGCTTGTCCACCACGCTGGCCTAGTGCGGGTTGGCAGACACATTCACAAGCCATCGAGAAAATCTCTCAGGCATGCAGGTTTCCTCACGATGTTTTCTTTCACCGTTTAAGCGCGTGATAATTAACTATTTAATACGCACATGGCTTCGAAAAGTCGGAGGTGCGTGCCTTGGGTTCGAACTCGAGACCTTTGACTTGACAGTCCAACGGTCATACCTCTAGGCTATCACTGCTTGTCCATGTTAATGATTATTTTTTTTTAAAAAAAAAGCTTACTAGCAATGTGGGTCGCACATTACTAGTATTCTTGTTAACCCCTCGTGCTAAGCTAAATGTTTGTGTTACGAGTGGGTTCACGTCGGCAGTGCAATGGGTGGGGTTCGAACCGGCAACCACATGATCGCAAGTCCTTTTCAAATAAAGATAATAATTAAATAAAGTCATTATAGCAAATAAACACATTTTTTTCTACAATCGTTGCTTTTCTTAACCTGTCAATTAGCAGACACTGTAGAAAAGCAAAGGATTTCGAACCTCTGAATGTTGACTGTCTCTTTATTGAATCAATAGTGTAACATTGCGGTTTGGGTTTTTCTATGAAATTCTCAATAGCAAGTTTGGGATTTGTACCCGGTTAATGGCAATGGGCTCGCCCCTTATTACATGGGACCATAACATACCGGCGCAATGAGGATGTTACTTAGTATGCCTCTGCTTAACCCTTCGGGCAATACAGGCATCATGGTATGTAGGGTAACAATTATTAAAGAGTAAATCATTACAGTTCTTGAAATGTTACCGTTCAAATAACAACAGTAACATTTCTCAACTAAAATCCATTTCTTTCATATCGTTACCTTTTTAAAATCGAGTAAAAACAATCAAATTAAAACACCGGAAAAAGATACTGATCCACCTCCTAAGATTGGAACAAAACCGCTTCACCCGAGCACCGAATCCCGGCCAATCCCTGCAGGTAAGCCGGCGACAGACAGGTTAAGCCGCACAGCATTACTTGGTACCTAGTTAAACTTGGTTTGTTCGGGGATCTAGACCTGAACCCCGCTTGTGCTAATGATTGAGATAGGTTATCGTCACCAACATGGCGAATACTGACGTTTAGTTGTAATAAAAGTTTTTTTTACAAAGTATATTCATTTATTAATAAAATGATGACCCGTCTGATTGGATGATTATTGCGTTTGATGGCCAGTACTTTAATCGATTAATATCTAGTACATTAAGGCGGATTGTTTCGCTTTGCCCGCGAAATTCAAATTTCGAGTGGTTTTTCGCAGTTTATAGGTCTAGATTCATGGTAGTTGTAATTGCGACATCAACTATACAACATTCACAACTGAGAACTAAAACCTTTACTAATAAATCCTTATCAAGCCAAAAACTTGGCGCAATCTGTGTAATTGGTCAAAATTGACATTTTACACTACTTTTAGCTCCAATAATGATTTTTAAGCAATGGTTTTAGATAAAAATTGTGAATTTTATATAGTTAATGTCGCAATTACCATTACCATGAATGCAGAACTTATTATAGACCTACAAACTGCGAAAAACCACTCGAAATTTGAATTTCGGGCTCAGCGAAACGATCCGCCTTAACGCCCATTTCCTATACGGGAATTCTGGAATGATTTTCACCTGTCCCATTAGCATGTCTTTTCTCTCAGAATGGGATAGGGATATAGCACGAAACCTTAGTGCGTGTTGGCAATCTTCACACAAGTAGCTAATGAGTTTCTTGGTAGGTATTTAGTATATTCTCTTATATCTTGTTATTTATTACCTACATAAGTAGGTATGTAAGGCCTCTGAGTCTTTGATGACGATGAGCTCATTGCACTTTTATAATGAGGTCGAATTTAAACCCGGGATCCTTTTCACACGCTTTTCTTTACATCTGAATTATCCCTTCGTTTCACAGATTATAATCAAAGAAAACTCTCTTAATAATCGTCAAACGTAATTATGTTATGAATCGCATATATTCGCGGACGACTGGTTTTAACACAGCGTTAGCATCAACACGTTTGCACAAAAATAATGATAAATGCCCCTAGAATGGAACTGGCTCCTATGGAAAATGGAATGGAAAGCTGATTGTGGACATCTAAATTAAAATCCCAGGTCTATTTACAATTTTTTTTTGTATGGGATAGGAGGGAAAACGAGCAGACGGATCGCCTGCAATTGACAATTGCACTAAATAAGTTTTTAAAATGACAAATGAATCTATTTTACCATGACATACAGATAGTCTGGTCTATCTTCAAAATAGCACTACCTTAACAGTTTCTAGAACACAATTCCTCCACAAAAACATTATTATTTACAAACCGCAATACGTTCTCAAACTCAAATTTGCCGCTAAATTGGAGCTGCGAATTCGTATCACTAAACAAGCGCTTTATCTCAAATCACGGCGTCTAAGCTACAAATTCGTTAGTTCTGGCACGTTCTAGAAACTTCCAGCAGTTGTCTGGAACTAGTTGCGAGTGGATCACGGCGCGTCACCGTCGTACAACTTGGTAATGCAATGCGCTTCGAAACTCGGCTGATGCTTCAATTTATATTGTTGCGACGTTATTGTATGCTGATTGCAGTTCTTGGGTATTTGGGGACTATTTTGGTATGTATAGCGGGGTAGTTAGATAATGTGTAGATTACCAGATCGGGTACAGTTTCTTGGCGTTTCTGTTAGGAATTATCAGTTTGGAATCATGTCAGGTAAATTGCAATAGGCTCGTCTCCTTGAACATGGGTCTTAAAAGAGGTACACTCTCACTTCTGCCTAACCTGTCAGGGAGTAAACGCGTGGTGTACTCTGAAAATAATACTTCAATATTAAAGTTCCAAAGACTGCTTAGGTTCCAATGTTTCTAATCCTCAGCACTATTTTCTTATAGTGCTTATAAAAACTGAGTATGTGATATGTATTTCAATTTTCACGAAACTAAAGTAATACGTTTTATATTTGAGTTGAGTTTGTGAAAACCCATGTTATACAAATAAAGAATCAAATTGAATTGAGCATAAATTGTTCGAGGCCTAAAAAGCGAAGGCCATGTTTTGATTAATATATCATAATATACAAACACATACCTACAAATTAAAGTTATGATAGCTAAGTTACTAACTCAAACATTATCAAAGAATTGCCACGTCCCTCGAGTCCAGCGTCCGCGGCGTCTAGCAAGTTTTCAATTTCTGTGCGGACTACAAATGACATTCTTTTCATCGGTGTTGCTAGCGAAACAACACCTCAACTTATTTCTGTACCAAACTAAAAATAGGATTGTCGTGATGTCATTAAAGTTGGCGACAGTAGCGACGTATAATAGGAGTTTGTTGCGGGAACTAATACGATTCGCGCGAACTTGGTCGTGCTCTGCCGTGCGTCTCGCTAATAATGAGCGGCGATCGATCCGCGGAGTTTCCTACATTTGTTGATGTTTACTTTTGAGAGTGTTGTGTGTATTATCATTAAAATTATGAAAAAAAAAACACCTTTTTATACAAGACTAATTTTTTATCATGAATCACTAATAAAATTATCACTGGGCTTTAACTGGACTGACATACCTGTTTCAGAAAAAAATAATACCTTTATGGGGATATTTTAAATGCAAAACTTAAAGGCCAAAATCATATTTTTAGCTGTTTTGTTTATCTGTCTGTACGTTTGCAGCCACATTGTGCAAAAACTACTGCACGAAATTGGACGCGTTTTTCACAGCGGTTATTGCCGGCGTTATCCAGCTATAAAAAATAAATCATTGACCGGTGAAAGTGTCTCTAAAGATATACTTACAGAAATAAACATAATTTCATTTCATCTTAAAAGCTGGTGTACGTTTTTATCTTGATATGCTGTCTGGAAACCGCGTTGTAGTATCTAACTAAATCCTTCTGAGACGTAAAACCGCGAACAACTTCTAGTAGATGATACCTTACCCGAAAAAGCAACAAAATTGTAGATAATTTCTCGATCTCCAATTAGTTAGGTAGATATTTCTCGTTCACAATTGTAATTCTGCAAACAACTAAATGGAATCAAACTGAGATAACCGGGGTTTATTGGGGTATTCATCATAATTAGGTGTCAATGAACTCGATAAGGTGAAGCTTAACGATGTCTGCCCCGCCCAGTCCACAGTAAAAAGGACGAAAAGGTCCACTCTGCAAAATAAAAAAGTAAAACATGGACGGGGGTTTTTTGCCTCCGACCATAGCTGCAGGATGAATATAATAAAAAAATGGTGACGCATTTGGCAATAGCACGTAGTCACATTTTGTTAATCCATTGTATTTTTCGGATTCTGTACCTCAGAAGGAAAAAAAACACCTATAAAGGATAATTTCGTTGTCTGTCTGTCGGCTGTAGGAACCATATACACCCAGACTGGCAACAACGTCTTGTAGGCTTAGTTTCGTGCGGATATCGAACCCACAATCCGTGGTGGAGAAGCCGATCATTACGCTAAACGTGCCTTCAGCAATTTGTTGGATCTTTTGTACAATATATTTATAGTCCAAACTCCGTTTCTCGTAATCTAAGCTAACCGTTTCATTAATTCGTATTCTATTGTTTCAGGTAATTACTAATATTCAACTTGATCCGATATTTCGGAGCGCTGCCGTTATTAGTGTTAATAAAACGCCGTTTAATATTGGTATGTAAGTAGAATTTTAAGCTGTCTTGACGTATGAATATATATTTCCTATGTGCTGAATTTTAGGGAATATCTTGAAATTACTGCCTGATTGGTGTAGTGATCCTAAGTGCAACTGCTACGCTGGCCCTGGGTTCGATTCTCAGGTAAGAAAAGTGTTATTGGGTTTTTAAAATTCTCAGTAGCAGCTCGGAATTTGAATTTGTGTCCGGTTTATAGCAATCGGCTCGCCCTCTATTGCATGAGATCTAAAAATATTGGGGAACCCACACCACTGCGTAACCCTTCGAGGAATACTGACGGGATGGTATATTATAATATTACGTTGAGATTACAAATCGTTCTTTAAAACCAATAATAAATTAATACTTAAACTTGTATTTATTTTTGTTGACTACATAAATTAATTTATTGATTAAAGAACTGTCTAATGAGCGGTGCGGTGCGGTGCGCGTCGCTCGCTGTTTTGTTAGCTAGCACACCGCAGCCTGATTGCTCGCGGTGAGCGGGGACTGACGGGGACTCCTTCCTGTTTACATTATGCTCTTTTACAAATAAAAAAAAAAGCATTTCTAAAAGTACAATGACTGTTTCTCTTCTTTATGCTATAATTTCTAATGAAATGGGACTTGACAACTGCCTAGATGCTTATTAGCAATAATGTGGAATGTGAACGACCGATATTATATGGGTAAAGTACGAAGACCAATTGATAGTCGTTACTATTGTCCTCATACCTATTACATCTTTCCAGTATTAATTTTACAGCCAAGAATGTTGTATGTATGTTCGAACAGAGTAAACTGGCTATGGTAATAATAGGATATAATATATCCTCTATAGGTCGATCTACGTGAACTCCGGCTAAAGACTAGCCAACTAATTAGGACTTGGTAAGTTATTCCATTCAAACTTCACACCACATTGATTCATTGTGTGCCTGTATAGAGCCAAACAAAAGTTTACGTTGCCGGTCGAATCGACACAATTCGAATAGACCACATCTCTAACAATGTTACCCCATAAAAGTCAAATCCATTGCCTTACTATAGACGGGCGTCGATGTCGAAAGCGAGCGATAAAATGTCGGCAGGTGATTGTCTACTGGGTAGCACTTTGAGCAATTTGTGGGAGCATGCGCGGACGGCCTACAGCTTTGGTACTCGCAAATTGACTCTGGAGCTAAAAGTTGATTGGAAGTGATATCTGTGGTGTTGGGTGAGTGGAGAAGGAAGAATATAATAGCTAGTTTTTAAATAACGGAGAATTAAAGGGGTTTTGTATTGTTGTTCCTAATTAATAAAATATTCCTAATTTTTTTTAACCTATCCATGTAGACAAGACAAGTACTTGTCCAGGAATTGTTTCAAGTTACTAATGTAATTCTAATAGGTATTCTTCGATAAAAATGGGTTGCTCTCTCGAACGAAACACATGTAGTCAATTTTGTAATTATGGATAAACAAAACTAATTAATAGTTTCGAGGAAAAAATTCACCTGAATATATTGCCAAAGACTCAAGAAGAAAATAAGGAATCACTATAAGAACTACAAAATTAATATAATTTCGAAGAAAATTAATTTGTATACTTCTAATAAATATTTTTATTAAAGTATTCGATATCGTCTGTTGATAACTAGTTGTACATCTGGCGACCGTCTCTTGATTCCACTCGAAGCAATTTGCTTCAAGAGTGCCGCGAAGGCCGGTAGGTACCATTTGCTGCCTCTCGACATCTTCACACCTTCCATTCCCAACAGAATTGGACTTCACTTCACTTTTTAGAGTTCCGTATCTCAAAAGGAAAAAAACTGAACCCTTATAGGATCACTTTGTTGTCCGTCCGTCCGTTCGTTCGTCCGTCTGTCTGCCAAGACCCTTTATCTCGGGAGCGCGTGAAGGTATCGAGCCTACTTTTTAAATAGCATAACTGCAGAGAGTCCAATAGTGAGTATTAACTGATCTGATGTAATTACTTTAAGTAGGTTGTATTAAAAAGTGACAGATAGCTGGATATATTCGTGTTACTTCAATATGGGAACGAAATTACATGATAACTATGACAAGTCAAAAGGATTGCGTCCGCGTGTCTGAATGTAACCCAAAAAACTGATACCAGACGGTCCACAGTAATGACATAACTTTCAGCCCGGAAAATATGGCGGATTCCCTCGCGGTGTCATAAAATCTAAATTTCTCACATAAATACATGATTAAAAAGCCGCAGCGTTAAATCAAATTGTAGTAGGTATTTAAGATACGTGGGCCATATCATAATCATGTTGAAAGGACCACGATAATGTAAAAAGTGGGCAATCACGTACGTGTGCTTGTGTAAAAGGTTTATTTGACACTATGACAAGCAGAAGAACATTAAAGCACCAATGATATGCTGGACGTCAATCGCTTTCTTTCTATCATCTGCCCAGGCTGGGTCTTAAAACACTCACGCTTTTAAGACTTATCCACTACTGAATGTGTAAGCCTCTTACGTTACAAAAAAACCAGTTTCCCCTCCTCACCTAATGTATTCGTCACACACCTGTACATATTTAAAATGGCTGCGGTAATCAATCACCGGGAGATTCGACGGCATTTCTATGTTAAATCGTTTTGGGACGATCCGTTTGGTTATGAACGAAATTGGACGAATAATGGCGGCTCTAGTATTTGCGATCCTTCGTCTGTCAGCCAATTGAAACGTGAGCCTTTTTGAAAATGGAACGTTAGGTCGCTAGGGTCAGAGCGATTAACGATTGATGATTTTTCGTATATATCATTCAATTTGTGGATTTAAGGACTTGATTACATGTGCGTCAGATTCAAGGATTGCATAAATTAGTATTATGTGGGCTCTAGATAATATTTATTATACAATTATATTTATATAGTAGTATTAGTAGTAATATTTAAATCATAGTTACCATAAAAAAAAAATTAGAAAAAATCTCCACGTTCCCATCTCACCGATTCGAGTTTTTAGACCAAAAATTACATAAGATACCTTAGTTTACTGTAGTAAAACTTACAGTGATACTTTACATAAATGTTCTTTTGCGATCCATTAAAGAAATTGATGTGACTTTTGTAAGCACCGACTACTTCATGCATACGAATATTACGCGAACGAATTCATAGTTAAGTGAGCAACTACAGAAGGTGAAGCATAATTATGTTTCTAGTATTTGACTGGGAACATTGAAATTAGTTATCAGTTGCAATATTGTGATATATATTACAATTAAACTACCACCGAAGTTTTGGAACTGTTGTCATGACACGATCTCTGTACGGTTAACTAGTAACATGACTGTTTTACCCGCAAACTCTGACTCGAAGGACCAAATGAAACTAAGTTGCGAAGCGCGTCTAGTCGCGGCGAATAGCACGCGCACGTGGGACGTGGACGGTAGTCATAATTAAAACGGAGGACAACGCACTAGATGGTGTACTGTTTCATATTCACCGCGTTGTTTTTGTGTCCTTATTTCCTTGTGCGTGCAGTCATTGTATTATTTGTAACACTTTTACACACCTTCCCTTTGTCTCCTTCATTAAAATGTTAAGTAGCGTGTCCCGTCATTATATTATTCTTGGAGCGACTCCTTATGATAAGTATTTCGCTCGGTGAAATCTAGTCTGCTTTGATTAATTTAGAATGGATTTTTTCCTGTTGTGTAAATAATGTGATTAAATCTAATAATACTTTAATGGTTTAAATTAGTTAATAAAAATTGGTCCTTTTATCATCTATAAAATACTCTTATTTAATCTAACAGTAAAAATTGTGGAACCATAAAATAAAATGTTAACTGCCTTTCTTTAAACACATAAAAACTTCCTTAATTCATATCAATTTAAAAACTTTCAGTTAAGTACCCTTTTGTTTTATAACTCGTGATTATTAAGCTGGAACTTAGCTGAATTTTTCAGGTGCAAACTTTAGTATAGGTCCGAAGTTTCGCTTGGGTCTAGGTTTAAACTTAGTCTGTAGTTTGTTCTGCCTAAGCACTGTTGATTAAGTTTTAAGCACAAAGAGCACGGAGTGGCGGATAATGCCAACTAAACAAAACTAATCAATTCATTCAGGCGATTAATTGCTGAAAGTTTTATACGAAGCCATTTTTTTATTTAAACTTTATTTTATATAAAACAAGCTAGAACGAGTGCGGTGATGTGTAGTTGCAGTGATGTTTGCCCCGACTTACGAATTGTAGGTTCAAAAACAGATCAGGACAAGCGTGCGGTTCGTTCGTACATGATGTATGACTTTTGTACAAATTGTTTGATTGCCACTAGTCAGGATTCCTTGTCAGATGCAGAGGATACTTTTGATGTCATGAGAACATTGTTTTTAATCTTAGTTGCGTTATCTTTACATTAGAATTTTGCTAAAGCAAAGATCATAACATCAAGTTGTAAGTAGAAAGTAAACAGCATTACAGTCGTCAATCGGTCGTAATTCGCGAGCCGAAACCCTGAATAAATCTCTTCCTAACTGCCACAGACCCGCGGGGCCGATTCTAAGAGCGCTTGCTATCACTAGCAGGATAGTATTTTCTTTGTAATCTTTTGATTACAAAGAAAATACTATCATGCTATTCAATCTCTTACTTGCATACAATTTTTTGTATGCAAGTAAGAGATTGTTTAATAAAATATTTATTACATCAAGTTTGGTTTTAAGTCTACTTATTTCACCAGGAAAATTTAACATTCCATTTGAAAAGTTTAAGTTTCTTATATTTAACATTTTCAGAATAACATTGATACATTGTCTTTAATATGCCATCCACCTGTTAGAGTTAAAACTAAACAGTTATATGCAAAGCAAGTTATTCCAGTGTTCGACTGACTTGTTAATTTGAACCGCGTAACAGCTATTAATAGAGCATTACTAGATAATCTACGGTACTTTCCCGCCAAACTGGCGTGAGTAAACACAGCAATGTACGAATTTCAATTAAAACCCTTTTGTTCTATGGGGCTGTACGAAAGTTGAAAGTATATAACTTGTTTTTCCATAAGGTTTTTGCAATAAGCTCACGGCAATGTGCTATTTAATTGCATTCTAATTGTATTAAGTAATCATTTCTATTTATTTGCGAGTCATAAGAGCCTAATATCGGCGTAGTAGAATACAGCCTGCCCCCTCTAATTATATTAAAGGTAAACCGTGCCCGATACTAAATAAAAAACTCATTATTTAGCAATAATGTATGAATGAATTAGTAGATTTTATTCCACTATACTGGCTTACCTGAACGTAGCACCAAGAATTTCAATGAGAAACCCTTTGGTCGTGGCAGTGCCGGCACGGGGCGAATCCTAATGAAACGGCTTTGTTGTTTATCGTATACGAATCGGATGTATCAGCCGATCGGACGGGGCGCCGATTTTACGTGAATTACTGCTCACCCGGTTCAACTGCCTTTAGCTGTCTCAGGGGGAGGGTTTGGGAAGTTTTATGTTATTTTTGGTCCTTTGAGACGGTTTGTTTTCAATAGCTTAGTGTGTGTCATTTAAAAAAATGATGTATTTATATTACTTCGGATACAATCAAACTCTTTCGTATAGATATGGGTTTTTTTAAAGGAAGGGCTTGCACCGTAGTTCTCTTAGTCATTCTGTGGTTATCATTAAATTAATTGGTATGTTAATGGTATTGGTCGTCATACGATTGTTATTTAAATAAAGGTGTCTGATAATTTCAATGCCACCCATTCGAAATAATATATTAAAAGTGCAAAATGATGAAATTAGCCACGATCTCACGTTTCAATCGAAAATCAATTTAATATCGACGGCTGAACTTTCCATTATCAATCGGCAGTTTGATTAGCACTTGACAGGCTGCGTCCATGCAACCCGATAGCCTCGCCACGTCCAACCAATTTTATTAAAACGATGATAGCCACTTAAATAAAACTGTATAAAACTCGCATCGATATCCAGTTCTTGAAAGAATCAGCCCATTTTATATATAGGGTAGACAGGGGAGAAGCGGTGATAGTGCGGAAATAGTTCACTAGATAGCGCAAATATTTTAAATCCGTCGAGTTGCGAACTCGTTTCCGAAGTTATCCGAAGTTCGACGCAGTTTCCCGAAGTATGTCCAACGAAGCACACTAATTCTTAACAGGGTGAACCAATTAAAGTGTTTCTTGCGGACTGACGCCAACAACAATGAAGGAGTTACTTTGAGCAGATTATAATAGTCGTAAAGAAATTTATACAATGATTATTGCTTAATGCTCTCATTAGGTACGACGGTTAACTGGCTTTTATATATTTTTATACGTCATGTCCACCTGCGACATGGCCTATTAGTTTACTGCGCTTGACGAGTAGAAATGGTGTGTCGCTACTTCAAGGATTAGTGACCGTTAGTAGTACCCACTGCTTATAACTTCTGTACTTCAGCTGTAATGTGTACTTAAATTGAAATCTTTGATAACTTGTAGTCCTTTGAGTGTTCTATTGAAAGAGCGGTCTGTTATTATTGCCCTTATATTTTCATATTTCTACGTTCAATTTAGAACGGAAAATATCTTGGCACCTTTAAGATTTCTTTATGTAGATGATATAAAAGATATTTCAATAAAGTATCGTGCTTTTGTTCGTTCGTTCGTTCGTGCTACGTGTTCTTTTAAAACCAAACATGACGGAAATGTCGTACGGTTCTTAAAAAAAGTTTGTTACAAAGCGATTTCAATACAAACGTCGATGTTATTTGCCCAAGTTTGATTTTTAAGTCATGCGGAGTAATTAGGTTATGTAAGGTACTAATCAAATAAATATGTGTCGCCTCAGAAGATATGTACTCATTGCAGCTCAGCTTAGATTTGTGCCCGGTAGTAATAATAGGTTCTGTATAGGGGAAACCACCTCTCAAACCCACATCGGTAACGTCGGTAAATAACAGTTTTTTTATCTATGATGCGACGGAAGAACTATTCAAAATTGCTGAGTGACTGTAAATGTTATTATGAATCAAAATTATTGGTACATTCTTAAAATTCTTAATGAATACACACACACGCCCGCACGCACATACGAACGCACGCACGCACGCACGCACACACACACAAATACACACACACACACACACACACACACACACACACACACACACACACACTACAAACACACATGAACATTAACTCATACATGCACACAACATATGCACACAAACTACTAATATTGCAACTTGGAAAATGCTTTTGGATTTCAGTACGTTTTTTATTTTATTCTGTTTCTGTTTGTTACTATATTTTTGTTCTTTCATATATATTTATATAATAAAACTAACAATAACTTAATGTAAGTCATACAAAAGAGCCTAGACCTCACGACACAGGGAATCCTAGTGTGAGGACTAGGATCGAAAATCTTATGTACATCACCTTTTTTGAAACAATAAATTTATTTATTTATTTATTTAGGGAATAGAGGCGTGGTACATTATGTTTTTGAGAATCAGCTCAATTCTCAAAATCTTGCTGGAAATCCCTTAAGTGTGGTTACTGCAATTATTTTATTTTTACGACTGGTAGCTTGTTAAGTGTAGGATACTCAGCCCGCTCTGAGAGCTATCTCCTTTATAACAGACATAAATACTTGTCTTTATTAAAGACGGCTGTTAAACAATTATTACTTAGAATTTTGTAAGTTTTGCTATAACTTTGTAAGTATAAGTTGCCAAGTTAAAATAAGTTTTTAATAGAGAGTCAATCACGGCGGCAAAGGCTTGACTTTATGTCTCCACCTTATGTCGGCAATTAATATTCAATCTGACTTTTAAGCCAGTCAAAATGCCGAGAGGCACGTTTTAGACAGACGAGACAGTGAATAATATCAATTATAAAAGTTTGACTAAGAGATTTTGCAGTGGTGTGGTTACGAGTCTTAATTTCATATCTTTAAATTCATCATCACTACTCTTACTGTACAATTTTAATAAGGAGAACATGTTATTATATAACTTGTCAATTGCTTAACAGTTAGAAAACCAAAACAAACCACTGGCTTTGACAAATTACACATTATACAAATCTGTGTTTCTTCAACAAGCGAAGATGTTTTTTTTAAAGACACTGTCTCTGTCTTGCCGCTTAGTTTTTCTCGCAATCATCATGTACGGTAATGGTCCCAACAATATATTCTCCACTTTATTCCTCGTTGCGACGACACGCGAAATATTTCAAGTGTGGTTGAGTTATGCCGCGTCTACCCCGCTCTTATGCTAAATGAGTGTGTTCGGAATACGTTGAGTGATGGTACCGGGGGTACTTCGGTACTTTTAGTACTCAGTCGTGGTTCGTCGAGTCGTTCTGCTGTTTAAGTATATGAGTATTGGGATGGTTGGGCCTATTTAATACGAGTTTATATGCCGAATGGTTTATATACGCACGTCACGAAGAGAATATTCTACTGCATGTAGAATAATCATGTGACTTACATGTCAGATCTCGGTACTATAATCAACAAAATAAATGAAAACACATTGCATAAACTTACTTTCCTATTGAGTTTAAATCAAACCTTATTTTCACTATATTTTTTTTTATTAACATTTGAAGCTTTGACTTTACTTTGTAAATACGCTCCGTAACCCAGCGATAGAATCAGCTATTCCCATAATTTACCCTTACCCCATAACACGTACATATACATTTTCCTCTCCATAGAATATGTTAAACACTTGCTGTATCTGATACCATATCCCATAAATATTGCCTACACGTCTGCCTGTACTATCTGCTGGAGACAGTGACGCTCCATTAATCATTGTACTTTTATGATTACGAGTACAACAATTATGTGAGTATCAGTCTCCAGCAGATAGTGCAGGCTGATATTAGGATCACCTAATATGATACTCAGAAAAAATCTACCTTCGTAGGTTCGTCACAAGGGTATTTCTCACTCACGTTCCATATCCGGAACGCTGGTTACATCGCTCACAGAAAATTTGAGCTGGTACTAAAATTGGCGGACTCAATCTGAGGTGGATACTTTTTATTGGAGGTCAAACAATGGCCTATCAAGAAAAAAATATTCTTTCCTTCAAAGATATATTCGTCGATTATGGAATTGTGTACTACGGCAACACGTTAAGCTATACATTACAAATGTCAACACTGAGGTACGTGCGGCCCATAGGGCACTGTTATCTGGGCATTTATTTATCAAACATATCATTTCGCGCGACTTTGCCTTTGATGGATTATTATCATTATAATAATGATTATCTAGGTTCTTTTTCCGAAACAACAAAAAGCGCACATTGTAATTACAAAAATATCTATCTCTATCCAATAGCTACCCTATTCATTGCCCTGCCTACTAAGTTAACATGCAATCTTTTATGGCTTAATTATTTCATGATCCTAAAACAAAAAATCACAAACAAGTCCTCGGCTGTATTAAGGAAACTTAAATTTTGTCTAAAGTAAGGTGTTCCTTCTAAAGTATTTTTATGTAGGATCCGCGTGGAGGGTAGTGGGGCTGTCGGCTTTGTTTCATTCCTACCGTCTGTCTCCCATCTTGTAAGTGATTCAATAAAATATACGTGCCTGCTCACTTAAGGCTCTGTGTTTTTCTTTTTTGTTGTGTGAATAAAATAACGGTGAAAATTGATGACATTCTCGTTTGTTTGAAAAATTCACTCTCTATGCGACATAACGTGGGATAAATTATTTAGGCAAGCGCTAAAGTACCTATTACTTAAATCCGAATCAGAACCGTCTTTGGCTTTAATTAATCTTCACAACAGATCTGCAATTCTTGGGTATTACAGAGTCTAAACGTTATGGTGATCACGTGGCGAAACGTCCAATAATTCGTTTATCTGTTTTCCTACCTATGTTTAAAGGATAGGCAGGGGGTAGCAGTGACGCCATTTTGAATTAATAACAAGGATTTGAGCCATCCCATCATTTTATAGAGTGAATTATACCACTACAGATATAATCTCTAAATACTTAACTTTTTATGACACCTCTAACAAATAATATAATGGTTTTAGCGACCATATGGCTCTTAGTTCAATCCACTTTTACAAGATCCTAAACACGATGTTGATCCGCGGGCGAACCCTCTTACAAAGTAACAAACGTCACACTACGGCGGTAACACGCTTGTAACATCGCAATATCGCGGCGCGCAATCTTCTTTTATACTCTGAAGCACCTATTAGCGTCATTAACGTTAGTAGAATATGTCTCTAGACATGATAGCTTCATTTTAGGTCACATGTAATATGTAATCGACTAGCGTGGGAATGGGCGCCTAATTTTGATAGACTTCATTTTTTATAGTTAAACAGAAAAATATTATTTTTTATAAACATTTTATAAACTTCTGTTTATGTCTGTCTCCTAATCATTATGAGATCAATTTTTCTGCAAAATGTCGGGTTGAAAATTTATGAAACTAACCTTCTAATCGCACCGCATCATTATTTAGTATCAACAATTTCACTGGGTATAGTTACGTGTAAGGTATCTAAATATTCTCAAAAGGAACAACAGCGGATTGAAGGACCAATCAAAATTATTGGTCCTTATATCCCAAGTTCCGGAAAAACTGGTATCCAGGAATCTATTTTATCATTTAATAGCACAGATATTGGCCGGTCTCTCAAACGTGCGCGGTTCAATTATAGACGCCTCGCCTCGCGGGACTACCACCAGCGATTGCTTTCAACGAGGCTTAGTGGAGAAATTTCTTTTATACCCTTTTCAAAGACTTCGAAAAGTGAAACCTTTTAATTTATTGAAATTAATATATTTTCATGCTAAACTGGTGTTCAGTTTAGCATGTAACTTCATCAGGAACAATATAGTTAATGACATTGAACACCGACGATAACAATAACTAAGCGACAGTTAAAGGAAGCAACTAGCATTCAAAACAATACATTACATTACAATACATTGTAAATATTATGTAGTTTTTATTATTTATCTACACGTTACTCTCAGCGTATTTCTAAGGCACACGCTCAAAGAATAATCACAATATTATATACAAAACTATTTCGAAGTCCTCAGAGAATCTAGACGTTTACTTTCCCAAAACTCAGATCAAAATAATGGCTCCTAAGCAAAATTTGTTTAATTTGGTTGGATATTATGTTTTTACGTTTTTCTTTGTCCATCGCCGCGTTTAATTTAGATGGCGTTCGGTGCACTCTCATAAAAATGTAAATTGCTCGCGTCGAGGCACGGGCAGAGATGCTAATTATGGCGAATGCCCGGATTTGTGTTTTTAGTTTTGGAACTTGTCAGTTTATTTAGATTGACTCGAAATATGAGCTATTGTAATTTCATACTACATTGGTTTTGTTTATTTTATTACTTGTTTTTTTATTTTTCACGTTCAAGGTAATAATAATAAAACGGTACTTTTATAGAATAGTTCTTAGTCCCTAATTATATTATACTTTGTCATCAATAGCAGTTAAGTATATCGTCATTTATATGGGTAATGTGTTACGAATAATTGAATGAATGGGAAAGCTTTGTTAAATGCTTGTTTCAGTCGCACCACACGATGAACCACTCTAAAATGTTGCATACATAATTTAGCACTAGGAATAATGAGGCCGGGGATCAGTGAAGGTGTGAGTGAGAATAAGAAATAGTGCTTTACGATTGTGCTACAATCCTACAAAAAAAATTATACATAATTAAAAGTACAAGTTAATTATTTTTTTGATGTTGTGATATATTTTTTAGTTAATGACTACTTTATTATTATGATGGTGCTTTCTAGTAAGTCAACAGCATTATATTGTAACGCTTTAGTTCTCTTCACGCGGCGTGGCGCTGGAACAAGCCTCCGGGTAATTGCAAACCCTTGCATGTGGCCTCGCTCAGAGGAACGCGTTCTAGTTTTAAAATGTGGTGTCTCGAAAAATCGGAGTACCATTACAGATTAGAGTAAAAATACTAATGCACCTATACGGGACAGCCTTAAAGGATTTTATTGATGCAAAAACTATAAATTATTTTTCTTATTGGCATTTCTTGTCAAATTCCAAAAAGCAATGCCGAAACGAACTCGAACTCAGAAAATCATTCTCTCATATAAAGTTTAGACGTAGTAACTAGTAGCGAACGTTAAACATTGAAATAAAACTACTTTTTACGGGTCCAACACCTCAGTCTACCCGTGACCATGCATGCTGTAAAGGATCCGAAACGTCGGGGATCAAATAATATTAATATAACGCGATAAAATTCGTAAAAAGTAGTTTTATTAGAATCTCTGAATATGGACAAAGCAAAAGCACAGTACATGGTGTTCTGTAGTTTCTGCTTTGAAAGGAGGCATCAATTAAATAGTAAATGGTTTAGTTAGTATTGTAGTAGTATTAGACGCCAAAGGTAAAGCGACCATAAAAGCTGTCTGCGAAACCTCCGGTACAGGAAGCTTGATAGACCAACACAAGGCTTTTGTTTAGCTAAAACTCACTAAGAAGGGCCTGGAGAATAATTATACTGTTAAGTTCTATTGTCCATTCCATTTGATGCCAAGATAAGAATGTCTAAGTATTTGCTATTGTCTTCTTCGTCTTTATTAACATCTGTTCATCATAGATGTTCATGAGCTAAATTTTCTTTTTTTAATCCATCAATTTGCTTAGATCAAACACAAAAATGTATCCGAAACAAGTCATATTGATGGGCAAGCGGATGCCTTTGGAAGCGTGGTCGTTTACAAGTACAGACCAATCTACATAACATAATTAGAACGCCTGACCAGGCCCGAATTGATAAACCGTACCCTTTTGTGCCAAAAAAAAGCGAAATCTGGGAATCTCGGAATTTTCCAATAGAATTTAAAGTGGATTTCGGTACCCAATTCATTAGTGTGGTCCGACCTCTCCGAGCTAGTATATCGATCTGCGAATACATTAACTGTAGTGGGTGTTTATTGGAGTTTGTCTGCTTCTGTAGAACTAAAGGAAGGAATCGATCCTTTTTTTTAGTTTTTAATTAATTAAAAACATTTATTTAATTACAAACTGAATTCCTTGAATTTTGTACATGGCTTGTAATATGAAAATCATTATTTTTATTAAACTTTAAGTCAAAAAGATACTTATTCGCTCACAACACAACTAATTTACGACTATAAGATAAAGATGTACTGGTGCACAGTATCATAACAATAATTCCTATTTATATTAAATAATTCGATGTCATTATTTCAGTTGGCTTTATAATTAATTATTTTTCCAATAATTTATTGATGTTCCTAATAATGTTCTCGCCAATATTATTTGCACTCAAATATTTTGATTTTACTACAAATAACATTTTGTATACGAAATCGGTTTGCCAGAAATTATTCACAATTTACAAAACATCGAGTATTTTTGCAGAATTTTCGCAAATTTACTTTGTTACCGTAGATACAATACCTAGTTTACCCATTTATAGCATATTGGCGAGGGCCCTGGATGGTCTGGGTCTATCCCATCCAACATTTACTCTCCAAAGTATTGTTATCCCGAGTTGCGGTTTTATTAAACCCCATTTCTCCTTTTTACAGGTTAGTAATGGTAAATATAAGTACATATACATAAGTAAATACTTGTCAAATACCTCACATTTTATTTGGATTTAGGTACCAAAGACCTTTCTAAATACGCTTAATGATGCGTATTAACAAAAAGCATATGAACTAGTTAAAACTAATTTAACCATGACACGGTAAGTGTTACCAGGCCTTCGAATTTTCAAAGACAATATTTTTTGCCTTTGCTTTCTGATAACAGTCGTTTTGACCAACAACTTACTTCGTGATACATTCTAAAACAATATTTATTCCTCAGTCATGTTTCGCAGTTACATTGCGTAATTTTTGTTAAACGTTGCCCTTTAAAAAAAAAATTGCACTAGGATTTTCTTCTGTATCGTGGGTGCGTTTACAAACACAAATTCTCACAAACACACCCAGACCCGGAACAACTATCTGTAGATCATACAAATATTTGCTCCGTGTGGGGATCGAACCTACAATACGTTGCGCAGAAGCGGGTCGCTCAGCCACTACGCCAAACGTGTCGTCAAATTAACATTAAGCAATGAAGCATGTCTTACATGAAGCTACGCTAGCTGACGAACAGCTAGCAGTTATGTATTAGCTAAATAAGCAATCCAACTGCGGCATACTTATCATTTATATTATAAAATCAAAAGCAATAAGTGTCTGTACCATCTCCGCCAGTTTGTTTTTAGATTTTCGAGACGTAAGCGAATCTGTAGCTAATGTAGTGGAAACATCGAACGGCTACTGATCTGCTCGGCCCCTTTTATCGTCGCCGTTATATCGTTTGTTATTATCAAACAGTGCTTTATGTATATTGCTTAAGAGCAATTAGAGGCAAATTATTCTAAATAAATATAGTCAGCTTTAGTCTCATCATTTAGTTTTTCTTCACAGATTCAGTTTCTAAATACATTTTGCTAGTAACCCAAAACAACTAGTTCTGACCAATTATTTCAGAGTTTCCCTTAATGACTCCTCATGTTAACAGTTTATATCAAATAAAGTTTTTTCTCTTTTGAATCTTAAAATAACGGTGAAATAAATTCTGTCGTATCAAGTGTCATTTGGTCCTCCGGGTCGGTATTACGCCTGCTTTCAAATTGCGGGCTTGAAGACATCACGTTTTGTCTGCCTCTAGTTCTGTCATATTGCTCTTTGCGTCTTGTTGCTCTTTCATATTATCCACTATAGCCGGATTGTTATGAGATTTCTGCACGTTATTAAAAGCTTTATATTCATCATAATACATTTTAGTCAAGATATATTCGTGAAATTCAGCACGTCTGGAATTATTATTTTACATCAAAGGTTACTGAAAAATTTACATCTATTTACAAAATATATGCACGAGTCCGACTGTCAGCTAATGCTATTCTCAATTTTGTTTCAGGTACGCGCCAGAGAGTCGCAATTTACGGTCAAATAATTCAAAGAACCACGGTGAATATGTAAATACTGTGTGCTTTAATATTCATTTTATTTATAATTTCTGTCACCGTTGCGCAAATGGACGGCACCCAGAATATTCTGGAATGTTTAGAGTTCTAATTTGCTGGTCCTCCTATACGCAGTCTGAACGTAATATTGTTGTACAGAAACAGTCACTAGCTGCTGAAATAAGAGTGAAGTTTTGATGAAAATATTTTACGATTAAAATTTACACTGTCCACAATAAGTTTTCAAGGCTTCAGTTAAAATATGTGTGTGAGAATATGTTAAAAATAATGAAACCCATATATGCAGTTTGATAATGATAATAAATATCTAAGAAGTATTGCAAAGCCCTTTAAATGTCCAGCAACATTGATGCTATAATTATTTTTTAAATTTATGTGCATTGAATATTTAATAGTCCGATAATATAACCACAATTGCTAACAATATCAACGTACGTATTATTACAAACAATTGATATCTTAAAACGAGGGGAGATTTGAGCATTATTATAAAGCGTAGACGCGGCTAATTCGACGGCGTCGTTAATATTGAAAGATATAATTCTGCCTTAACGCAAGGATTTGAATACTTAATTATTTGCTTATTAATTAAACAGGAGGCTATTCTTCTCAGACTTTGTGCCGAGTTAATCTGCAAGACTGTAGCTATTGTGAGGATCCTTAACGAGATTTATAAAGAAAAGTTACTGTTAAATAGTTAAGTGCTCTATGAATTCATTTTCGTGTCGCTCAAAGAATTGTTTGAAAGACAAAATCACGAAACGGGCCCCAAACAATCCATGCGAGTAAAATAAGATGATCCTGCATTAAACGATCATATATACCAACAGCATGATGTAGGACATCAGCATGTATTGATGCTTAGTCCGACAGTATCATATTTTATATCAGAACTACTGGTTTTTGCAGAAACGGAAAAAAGCATTTATGCCAAGGATAAATGGAGATAGGAAGGAAAATTGCTGCTATTACCAATGTAATAATCCGATTCCGAACAAGGGGGTCGTAAGCATATTTTTGACGTATAAATTGAAGCTTTCGTACTGAATATATGTGTTGGAATAAGTGGCAACTACCACTAAAACAGACAACAAACAAAAATGGAACGTTGAACTCATAAAATATTTTAATGAAAAAATTGTTCCGAAAATATTAATATCCCTTGTTAACGGCACCGTATTAACAAATCGAGTTCGGTCCTTTTATTTTCATAATACTGCTCGTGTAACACAAAATTATAAAATTACGTGGACGAAGCAAAAATAAATTCAATTTTCATAAGGAAATTGCTTATGAAATTGTGTAATTATATTAAAATTTGTCTCGGCACGTCGCTGGGTGCGTGAGACGAACCCTCTTAAATATTAATAGGATCACCGAGATGCAGATAAAACTAGTATTTTACACGACTTTAATATTACCTATTCGGTGCTGTGAATATTAATTAATAATATAAAATTCTTGTGCGACGACTTCAATTTTTGCTTTTTTAATACTCTATATTACTCGATTTTTTTAATTCCGCCGAAATTATGTCACCTGATGCGACAAACTTCAACTTTTACATTATTGCAGTAACATTTGTTCTAGATAGACCTTATTACAATTTCACTATTACGAAATAAATTAATAAAAACTTTACAGAACAGGCCCATCCAAAAATTTCAAGCCTTTTAATTATTCTCACAACAGCATCAAAATATCGCAAACAAAGGCTGAATTCAGCGCCATTTCTAATTCCTGGATTACCATGACTCGCATTCGATCTCGCTACTCGGCTCGATTACATTAAAATTAAATTGTCTTCCGATTCCTTCGGCTCAAGGCTTTACTCTTTAATCTTCAGTTGACGTTTTAATTCTTGCCTTAATTTTAAATCTCCTATCATGCTGCGTATGTTTTGGAATTAAACAGAACAGCGACGATGTATATGTGAATGGTTATTTACAAAAGGGCTAAAGCCGCGGCTTTTGTGTTTATTCTTTTAATGTTTTCAACAATCTGAATGTTTTTGACAGCCCTCCGTTCATACATAAATACAAAAATAAATGTAACACGATTTTATTAGAACGCTGTAATTTTAACAAAGCTTTTTAGCTCTTAATTTATTATTCATTTTGTGAAAAGAATCGATGTGGCTGAAAGACTAGTCTTTTTCATTGTATGAAAGGTTATTTCAGGAGCCTGTCTCTTAGATATACTTAAGATACTGTAACGCATAAGCTTCAATATTGCAATATTCGTACTCAGACACCCTTTGTCGTTACAAATAAAAAGTTGATATTTGAGCGATCGCGTATGTTTCAGGACGCACGGGGCGCATGAAGCCTCGTCTACCAAAGCAATTCCTTAAAAAGATTCGCTTCAAAGGTACGTCAGTAGAGGGCGCTTCTAGGAACGTGTTTGTGTTTTTCTTTTTCCCTTTTTTAGTTTCCTTTGTACTCGCAAATGTATGGGTAATATTTTTGTGCGCTGCGATTTGGTTCCTTTTTAGTTGTTTTACCTGTCTCGCTTACTGTATTTAAATATTCACGATATAATATTTTAAAATGTTTCTTTTTATTCCTTAATTACTGTCTACTATTTATTATATTTAAAACACACACACACGCACGCATACACACACACACACGCGCGCGCATACACACACACACACACTCGCATACACACACAGACACAGACACACACACACACTCGCATACACACACAGACACACACACACACACACACACACACACACACACACACACACACACACACACACACACACACACACACACACACACACACATGGAAAGTTGGACGTTGTCATATAAATTTTCTTAGCATATTTGATTAATACATGCAAAAAATCGAACTAGCTGTCAAAGTAACGGCTTGAATAATTCAATATGGACGTTTGGCAGCTGCAAATACAGTGGAAACACGCGGGTTTGCCTAACTTCCGGACTCAGCATTTCTGTTAGTTTTATATCTCCATACAAATGAGACTATTTCAAAGTTTCACTGTTTCTGTAGTTTGGACCGTTTGTCTATCATTGTGTTCAGTAGACACTGTGCGTGGCCCTTATCTTAGTTGAAATTATTTTGTGTGTGTAGATCTTAGTACCTACTACTTTGAAATAATATGTAGTAAATCCTAGAATATAATTAGAATTTAAGAAATTTTATTGCGTATTTTTCTGCTATTGTGTTTTAGCGAAGCCATGAGAACTACAGCAATAATTTTAAGATGCTGTAATTCTCAAACTTTTTATATAACTCACCTTTGAAATTGTAGGTTACAATTACTTTTAATTTTACGAAATAAACAAAGAACATCGCAAAAAAAGTTTTATTTTCAAAATATTCATTGTCTGAAATATTTATCGTTCTTCTTCAATGTCGTGTGAAACTACGATTTATCATTATTACTAAAAGACCGTACGATTTATGGGCAAGAAAAGTGTTTTAATTTATGCAGACCTTAGAGCCGGCTTATCTTCGGATCTCACGTAATCGCCACATAATAAAGTGTTACTTCGGGGAGATTTGCCCTTTGTTCCTTATCGTTTACCTACTGTTACACTCGATGCTGTGGCTACACAATTCGATCGTAATACTCGGAAAAGTTAAAAACGCTAGAATGTTTGTAAGTAAAACACGTTTACTATATAAAACAAAATGTTTTAATTTATTGCAAAATCTCGTCAGTATTTACAAATGGATAGACAAATTGAGTTTCATTCTACCAATATTCAAGTAGATTCCTTGCAAAGAATGAACTCTGATTTTGCAATGCAAAAGACACTAAAAGCTTCCAGTCTTTGATTGCAAGAAAAAGGTCCGTATAATCAAAGTCCTTTAAAATTTGCACCGAGCCACCGACTCATAGAATGGGGGATATCAATTTAGAATCAGGGTTCAATATACCAGGTATAAAGGGTTCTTCTTATTATTGAAAACTATAGTAACATAGATATTAAATAGACACAAATGGTTTTCATATTGCGATCTAATTTTTCATCAAGTCTGGCTAAGTAAGCCTTAGAGAATCTTTTTTTTTATATATACGGACGATAGTAGTGCGATCATGCTACGCCACTCACATTTGTAATATAAGGAATAAAATAAAATGAAGGAAGTATACTTACATTAAACTGTTCTGAGTGAGCTTCTCATAATTCCGTTTATTTCGTCGTACTTAAAAAAACTGTTGAAACTACAAACAAAACATAATATTAAACTTTTTTTTTTCAAAAAGCTTACTATTTGCAATGTGAGTTGAACATTACTAGTATTCTTGTTAACCCCTCGTGCTAAGCTAACTGCTTGTGTTACGAGTGGATTCACGTCGGTAGTGCAATGGGTGGGTACCAACCAGCAACCACATGATCGTAAGTCCGACGCCCTGGCCATTAGGCTAGCGCCGCTTCAAAAACATGTTTTAACTAAATAACCGGTGCCTATTCCTTTAAAAATACCACAGTGATAATGTTAAAACATGATTTCCACCAAGGCAAACACCAAAATTCACTGGCATACATTAAAAATATAGCGTTGGTAGCTACAAAATCAATTTGGTGACCACTATGAACGATGAGAGGGTTAACTCACTGTGCAAATATTGGCCATCCCATCGACGGCGCGGACTCGAGTCGTGTCCGTGCCGTGTACCAATAGCGACGTGAAGTTTACCGGTCGTTGGCTATGTATGAAATTTGTGAAAAGATTTTGGTCCTTTGAGACGAAAATCATGCCAAACTACAAAAGAGTAGAGTTGTTAGTATTAGATAACAAGACATAAGTAATAAGAATAACATTATTGCATTGAAAAAAATAAATTTGAGTGGCTAGAAAGGAAATCGATGAATAAAAATAATAGAGTAGGAAAAAAGCACTGAATATAGATTGATGAATGCAATTTTCCCTAGACTTGCTGCAATTGTTAGAATTTTCTTGAAAGGAAATGGTAAATTGCTCTCTAAAATGTAAGCAAAGCAACTTCCAATATTCTTTAAAAATATGGGAACAAAACTGTTTGTATTGCACAAATATGGCGCCGGAATATTTTCAACGGCTTTTATAAATACGTAGACGAAAATAAATACAGCATACGTAAATAAGTACGAGGGAGCTCAGCCGCTGCACTCGGTGCCTCAAGCTGTGAGCGACGACTGTTATGAAAAACAGAATTATTCGAATATGAAGACACTAGATCACTATTCAAATTATTCAAATAAACAACATACAAACATGGTCTAATATTAGCCACAAGCGCAGCTGCGTAAGGTTTTGGGTTGAATTCCCAGGATGAGTAGTTTTTTTTTGGGAAATGTTCAACAGTAGCTCGAAGTTGGGTATATGCCCGGTTAATGGCAATTGGCAAAATTTCAAACTAAATACTTAAGAACGTATTTTTTGACTTTTTAGAAGAATTTATCATCGGTATACAACGGCAAGCCTGATTAAATCCAACTCTAAGTATATACTACCCCTACTTTATATCATCCGTTACTTCATAATATAATTCATAATATAATATAATATTATAAAGTATTAGTGAATAAACGATTATGAATAATAAAATTTGTTATTCTGCTGCAGTCAACACTTGATTTCCCCATAACTCACATCATACTAGACAAGATATATGGGGGTGATCTAAATACTTTTTATGGATATTTTCTCGTTCAAGAACCCCCACTTAATTTACGGCTATGGGATAGCTGAGTCAAGTTATGGGCTAAAATGTCGCCCATAATGGATGGAAAATGTCAGTTTTATTGATGGCCCTTTTCAATTTTACATTATCACCCGATTGAGGGCAGGTAAGTAATCGGTGTTTTAAATATAGAACAGCCCAGATTTTGTTAATGTATCAAGAGTCTTAATTTGAAAATGACGGTCGAATCTTAAAATTTATGTGGTCCTTTGGCCTTTAATTCTATTGAGGATCTTGTCGACCCTAAAGAACTCGAATGTAAAAATATTATCGAAAAAACTCATTTTGTTACAAATGTTGATATTCTCCTCTACATTAAGTAACTCTAAAAAAATTGTGTGTGGTCGTTTTCTCATTTACATCTATAACTTTTTATTATTAAGAAATAACGAATTCATTCCACATTTTACAATAAATGATAAATAAAACAGAGCCAGTAATGTCTATTCTTCAATCTGCTTTATACATATTATATGTGGACAAGGGTTATTAATAAAAATCTTCCTGTTTGTTAATTCGGGACACTTTAAATTTGTTAAATGTTTTCAATCCTCTATCGATTCATATTAATTTATATTTATCTTCTATTTTTGATAAAAAATATACAATATATGAACATCACTAAGATTAAAACCCTGAATTTTTTAGCGATAAAAGTACGTGTTCGTACCATGTTTGAACGTACAATTCTCAAAGGTCTTTACCTAGAAAACGCGTGTCAATACCTTTACGAGTCCTTTTATTTGCTGTGTCAAAGTTTACTACAGTCAACTATTTTTTTGTTTTTTTTTTGCGACCAAAATTTGAGGACCCGAAGATTCGCCACCCTGTCCGATAAAATTACCTGATTTGTATGACGAGTACTTTAAAACCTTCTCTCCAACATTTAGTATTAAATATATAACTATACTTACACATATAATCATATTATTACATGAAAATACAAATCTTTCTACAACAGCTGGAAGTAGCAAGCAAGTGTGTACAACAATTTTTATCGTTAAATTTTGACGCATTTTGTTTAAAAAAGCTTCCAAAACTTTTTTTTATTACTTTCCAAAACCATTTAGTAAGATAGCGAAAAGTTTATTGATCCAGAACGTCATTTATAAAACTTTTAAGACAAACCTGATATGATGACTCTAAAAAAATAGGATGACGAGCAGGACTTAATACTGTGGTTTTTATAACACTCAACTAGCTTTGTCAGTGCACAGAAGGTTAATATAATCATACACGTCTGATGGACTCCTGGTAATGGTGTCTCTTTTATATTTTTATTTCGATTGCATACCATACCATCACGCCTGTATGCCCCGAAGGGTTAGGCAGAGGCGTACTAATGTACACCCACAGTTCGCCGGTTCGTTTAGGTCCCATGTAATTTAGGGCGATCTTTTATTCATTATTTATATAAATGATCTCCCTAAGTGTGTTCCCCAACCGATGACTTTATTTGCTGACGACAGTACCCTTATTATTCCATGTAATGACCCTGACTCATATCAAAATGACATTAATAAATCTATATCCCTAGTTATATCATGGCTTATCAATAATAATCTAAAAATAAATTTAAATAAAACCAATATCATGCATTTCAGTCAACGTATAGAACATCCAGTAGTAAATATAAATTATGACAATAAGGCAATTCAAGGAATAGATAAAACAAAGTTTTTAGGCGTTATAATAGATCAAAAATTAAACTGGAAGGATCACATTGAGTATCTCTGTAAAAAAACAAGCAAAACATCATATGCATTATATAAACTTGCACCTGTGGTTAACATTGATACACTTCTCACCGCCTACCACGGCTTAGTAGCATCTATTCTAAGATATGGTATCATATTTTGGGGGAATTCAACGGACAAGGAGCTGATATTTAAAATGCAAAAGCGTTGCATACGCTCTATGTTTGGATTGAAAGTCACGGATAGTTGTCAACCGCTCTTCAAAAAACATAAAATCCTTACAGTACCATCCCTATATATTTTAGAAACATGCATCTTTGTAAAAAAGAACCCTCAATTGTTCCCTAAACTATCAGATATCGTCACACGCAACAGACGTGACAATAATAGGCTATGTATGCACAGGGCTAATACTAGTCACATGAGCAACAGCATATTCTGTATGGCACCTAAAGTTTATAATAAAATTCCTAATTTCTACAAAAATTTGAATGTCAATCTGTTCGGACATAAAATTAAAGAATTATTAATACATAAAGCTTACTACAGTTTAAATTATTTTCTATCGGACAAATTTTAATTATTATTTTTATGTTATTATTGATAATTGTCGACATTTTATTATATTTTATTTTTAAATTATGTACCTGTAATGTATGTTAGTATAATTAATTTAATATAATTCAAATTTGTACGCCAGATATGGCAGAACATGTTGGTACTTTATATTTTCAAGCAACATCTATTTTATAGCACACATGTTTTGACAAATAAATACATCTTTATCTTTATCTTTATCTTATTGCCATTAACCAGGCACAAATCCGGACTCCGAGCTGCTACTGGGAATTTCATAGAAAACCCCAATAACACTGCTCAATCTGGGAATCGAACCCAGGACCTCTAGCGTAGCAGTCGCGCTTGGGATCACTTGACTAATGAGGCAGTCATCGATTGCATTCATTTTATTCATTGTAATTTAATAATTGTTACTCAAAGGACGTAACGTCTGAACTCTGTAATAGCATTCATAATTTATTCTACATGCATTTGTTTTTACGAAGCTGTATTTTAATACACGTAAATTATGTATATATATATTTCATTAACAAAAAGTTGCGTTGTGGACAATCAACCAATTTTTTCTGTACTATTAACTTCTGATCGATGTGCGAACTTGGCTCGCTGTCACCGCAGATCGAATTATCGAGAAACCCGATATTATTAACTTGTGACACGGTTTTTAAACGAATTTTAAAATGTACTACTCCAGTGTTTGAGTAGACAGTTACTGAGTATTAGGTCACGTCAGATGTACGTAATATTATTCTTCGTAAACGTGTATTTTTGCCCTTCCTCAACTGCAATTATTAGTTTATTTTACTAATAGAAATATTTCTTTTTCTCTGTTTAACGATGCAGCTATTTATGTTTGATTAGTGTTCAAGAGTTTCAAAAAATAATGTCAAATCTCGGTATCACAGAAATCTCTATTGGTAAACAAATCTCTGACCGAATAAAAGAAAAACATTGTTTGTATGTATATCAAACGTACATTCATTTAGAATGTAAATTCAGTGGAAATATCAATGTGTATGAATCAAAAACAAATTGTAAAGCGCCCATCCGCCGCGTTAGCTTTGACACGTTGCCTAACTACCAGTACTGTAATGCGAATTACGTTCGTCGACGTTTTGAACACGTAATTTACAAAAGAAGTCCTGCATCTCTTTCATACACATGTCTTAGGGCATATGGGTGTCTCGTTCTCATATATCGTGCGACAGAGCCGGTGTTTGTGTAACGAAATTTAAAAACAATCCCCACGAGACGCGCGCAGCAATTTATTTTGTTGTCTACGAGATTGTTTCACCACTCTCTTTGTGCGCAGACGGCGTAATGTGTGAGAGATAGCGGTGCCGCGGATATGATTCATAACTCAAGTTTTCAAAGAGCAAGCTTTGAATGAAATTGGTATATAGAATCTACGACGATGCTCGTTCCGATTTTAACTATGACTATAATAGGGTTTATTCTATTTCTGTAAATAATCTATTGTACTGGCATTTTCGATGTCAAATAATCATAATGAATATTATTTATACCATCATAACATACCATCACGCCTGTATTCCCCGAAGGGTTAGGCAGAGGTGTAGGTACTAAGTACACCCACAGTTTGCCGGTATGTTTAGGTCCCACGTAATAGGGGGCGAGACTATTCCCATTAACCGGTCACAAATCCAGACTCTGAGCTGCCACTGAGAATTCCATAGAAAAACCCAATAACACTTTGCTCGACCTGGGGATCGAACCCTGGACCACTAGCGTAGCAGTCGCGCTCAAGACCACTAGGCTAATGAGGCAGGCATGAATGTTATTTATTCTTAAAACTAAGTACAAACACTATTGTTTTTAATAATATCTTCTTAATTTTTTTATTTTAGTTTTGCTCCGCTACATTTCTTTCCGAGTGCCACTCTCCCTTAGCTTTCTGAACAACGAAATCATAACTCGGCCGCACTCGAGCGGATTGAAAATACAGATAACGCCAACATCTCTGGCTACCACCTGATAAAACTCAGCCGACGACTCCTCGAGACGGAACTGAAAAATGTCGTATTTTACACATTTTTGTCTGAAATGATTCTGCGGACGTAGTAACCCTGAATTTGGCAATAAGATTTATAACAACCTTGGATTAAAGGGCTTGCTGGCTGACGAGCGAATGACTGTAATAAATTAAAATATTTTTGTTACCGTTATTGCTGATTTCGGGTTTTTAAATTGCAATTTTTCATGTTTTTTTTAGTTTTTGTAGAGTAAATACTAAGGATATCCGTGCCCACGACTGGGACGGTATAATGAGTTGATTATGTTATGTAATTTATACTATGGTAATTGAGTCCCTCGTTGGGCGCCACTTGTGTTGCCGTTATTTGTGCACATGGGAATGTTCAATACCAAATAATATTTTGAATTTTGAAAATTACCTTACAAATGTGTTAAACCCTAATATGAAAATAATGAGTGTCCTAGAAAAGAGCGCTGGTCCCACGTTGGGCGTCATTACTCCTCATTCTTACATTATTATGTCTGTGCTATATGAGGAACGCTACCAGTGCTACTTATTTCTCATTTATTTGAGTAAGTTATTTTTACGTTCCCTTTCTTTTGCGTTGTCTTTCATTTTATGTTATGATAAAATTCAATAATATGATCAAAGCTATTTTCATTCTTTAGAATTATGTTAACACTGCAACACAACCTAGCTATTGTATTTGAACTTAACAATAATAAGCGTCAATCGCTTATAGTTAAACACCTGTCATCATCACGTTCATATTAAGATATCTTTTCTCAGAAAGTTTCTAGACGATGGTAACTAGTGTGCAAGACGCCACGTTTTGCCTGGTGCGAAACGACACTCGGAAATTAGGTGCTCTATTACTGTTCTTATCTCGCCACCTAAGAGACCAGGCCACTTGAATAAACTGCTTTATAAATACACAACACTGGGTAAGTTAAGTAACTAAAGTGGAAAATAAGGTTAATTGTAGGTAAAGTCTTCTAAATAATTAGGCCTCATTTACGTAGCAAATTTGACAGATTTTTAGGTTAGGGCGGTATTTTAGTTAGTCCTAATTAATGTTGCTAATAAAAATCGAATTTTGTTTGGATTGTCATACTAAATTAGATTTTTATTGGAAGCTATTAGGATTATTATTATATATTATAATTAGGTTTTCTCGATGACGTGCGAAAGCTGCAAACTAACAGTAGGCTAGCGTGATGTACAGAACTGTAGCTAACCCCCTAGTCTCATCTTGAGAAGAGACAGGAATTTTTGCATCAAAATCTCATACTTAGAACGTCAGAATCATCCTTTTCAAAAAAGGTGGCCTTTTTTTTGCCAGTTACTTTCACAAACCGCAATATGTATGTGCTTTGAAACAAAATATTTCAGAATTAATGGCATTTAAATTTAAAACTAACAGAACAAAGGTATTTACTTAACACGCAGCGAGCTTTTTAATCTACCCGACAACAGAGGAATATAAATTAAAAGGAATGAACTCTTTAAACGCGGTGTATTTATTTTGGCGCGGTTGAAAATCACGGCGATATCGCGCCGGCAAACAATCGCACATAAATTAGCATCCTTGCCGGCGACGCGCGACGCTTGCTGGCTGGCGGGCGCGGCGCGAGCTACAAGCGACCAGTACGTTTATATTTTCTTGAATTTCGCTAGCGCTATTTTTCTAAGATTATCAGGCAGCAGATGAGAATGCTACAAAGAAGTATATTAAGTATTATCCTGCACATCAAGCTACACGAGTCTCACATTATAATACTTATCAAAATTGTAAACAACCACAATGTCATAATTTTTATTTAAAAGAGTATCTATGGAGTTTCTTGCCGGTTCTTCTCCATAAGACCCACTATTTGGAACTGTGCACCTAGTTTTCACAATTCAAAAGTACCTGTACTATTGGTTTATTTGAAATAAAAGATTTGACTTTTTTGATTAAAAATCCAATCAAAAAAATGTGGAAGAATGTAGAGACCTTTGTTTACTAATGGGACAAAATTACGTGTAAAACCTACTTTCATTACGAAATCTACACTAGCGATTCGCAGTCTTCCGATGGTTTCTATTTCCGCATTTGGTAATAAACTGCTAGAGGTATAAACCAGTGCCCAATATACATTATTACGTTGTTCTACGTTTGCAAACACCTGCGTTACTTCAGTCATATCATGTGTGCAATAAATAAGCTTGATTCCAATAAAATACATAGTAGTAGCTTAAATGTATCGTTGAAACTGATCGCGTCTGCTACAAGTATCAAAAGCAATAAGACGTGTGGCTATTGCTGTCTCGTATCGAGTTCTTATCTCCACAGCTGCATTTACGACGACTGCGATAAGGAGATGCCTTTACGGCTTTCTTTTATTTCCACTTCTCAAGCTTCCCTAGGCAAGTTATGTTACTGAATCATGTGGATATCCTATCTTGGTATTCTCTGAACACGGGCATCACCTTTATCCCTCTATAATTTCATTTATTTTTTACTTTGTAATGTTTTTTTGATCTATCATCATAATTTATCAACGGCAACATAAACAAGAGGAATCCTGGTCAGAGAGGTCCAGCGATTTAAAGTCGTCTAAAATATTATAACTTTAGTAATAACCCTTCGCCTTTGTACCATCTGGTAATAACGAGTGCAGGCCGGAAGTGCGTCGACGCGGAAGCCGGTAACGCTTCCCGCGTTTCCAGAACTTCCGGCAACATGGCGCGGGCTTGCAATGCGCCGCCCTCGAGCTTTTACTTCGAAAATGTGCTGAAATACTGTCAATGTGCTGGGAATTTGGTACCTATAAATTTTAAATCTAGGGCATCCAGGCTTTACGAAAAATGTTGCAATCTAGTCGAAAATACGTGTTAGAAAATCCGGCAAACACTCATTTCACTGTACTGTTAATCGTGTTGTACCATACCGCAATCGATTTAGATTCCAACTCTTTATCTGCCCCTTACGGATCTATTTAACGTAAGGTAAAGAAGCTATTTTCAACAAAGCTAGGTGCAATAATCAACTATTTCCATTTTTGTCAATAAATAGTTATTTATTTATTTATTTATCAAAATTGATAATTCATACAAATAAATAGGTACACTCGTACCTCAACACTTGGGGCTCTGTGTTAGCGCTCAGGTAGCTCGACGATCTTCCTCACCACCTGTGGCGTTTCACCTTAATGTTTATATACCTCATTTATCAGTCGAGCTCCTCGCATTGAACCATATCTTCATACACTGCTGTTATTTACAGCATATGTACTGTTCTGACAGCTCAGGAAAATACTGGAATGTTCCTTATTTTAAAATAAAGCAGGTGAAAATTGAAGATTGACAATAGGGTTCGTTTCTTTAAAAATTTACTGAACCGAATTCTCTCTCAAAGAAATATATAAAAATGAACTCTGATTCAGACCTGAGAGCCTAGAGGGCCTGTGACGAATTGAACACTGAAATTTATGAAACTTTTATTTCTGAGCGAGTCGTACGGTAGTTTGAATATATTTTACTTTAAAATGTCTTTTATCTTTTAAAATTCTAGGACAGATGTAGCTCAATGTTCATAGATCACAATAACTTTTTATTTTTATATAAAACACGCAATACTAAAAAATAATTCGTTAAAATATACCTACCATAATTATTTATAACTTTATTGATGTTGTGTTATAGTTTCTATCTTAAAACAAAAGAATAAATTAAACCTACCTAAAATAACTGAGAGGACTTAAAACAAACCTAAAAGGTACCGCATTCGTTACAGAGTGCGCATAAATAGAGGATTTCAATACGATAGCAATCGGTAGCTTAGGGGGAGCGTCGCCATTAAGTGCAAAGTGGTAATTAGAGCCCCGGCCACGATTCTTATCGGTGACCACTGCAGGAGTCCCACTTAAATGGATTATTCAATCGCGGGATGTAATTAGGAATGGTTTTAGAAGTCAAATTTTTCTTGGCGTTTTGTTTCCTTATTGAGAGATTAAGTTGAAATAGATCGATCGTCGTCCGTTTGACCTCTAATAGCAGTAAATTAATTAGATCTATACTCTATAAAAAATCTATTTATTTGCTAAGAGGATATCCATTCGTGATTATACCTTGTAGGCGAAGGTTTTGTAAGCCGGATAGTTAATTCGTAATTAAATATCGCTGTGAGACGGCTAAGAGTACTTCAAAACGTAATACAACTAACATACTTCAAGAAATATAGGTAATAATCTTTCCAGTTTAATAAATCTGTGTTGTAATAACAAGCTATAATTTTTTATGTAGGATCAGTAAAAGATTTGTTATTTGCCTTTAAGTAATTTAATTATGGAACCAGTCTAATGGAGTTCTATTTCATTCTATTTGTTACTAGCTCTGCTAGCAGCTTTCAGCTCTGCCCGCGACTTTGTCTGCGTGGACTTCAGAATTGGGTCCGACCTGGATAAAAAGTAGCCCATATGTTATTCCAGACTATAATCTATCTCTGTGCCAAATTTCATCATCCAATCCGTTCATCCGTTCTGGCGTGAAGAGTAACAACCATCCATACATCCATACTCACAAACTTTCACGTTTATAATATTAGTAAGAATAAATGAGATCTGATGGTTCGCCATTTCACCGAGTCAATCTGTAATTCTGTTTTGCTTCAACGCCCACTCTTTGAACTCCAGATCTTTGTCACTTAATTTAATGTTTCCAAGGATACTGAGAATTATTGTAACAAATTCGTGAAAGCGGAAGGATTCCTACTGGTAGAGCGTTGCTTGCATAAATATTTGTCTAATATGCTTATTATCTTTTTGTGTTTTTTTTTTGCATTTTCCATGCTAAGATTATAAAGTTAAAAAAAATATATCACAAAAAGATAGGAATAGGAAGAAGGTAAGGTGGCATCGTACGATATCGAACTAACTGTAAAGTAAGTCATGTCGGTTGAGAAACAAGGTAACTTGCTTTTCAATAGATGTCGCCAACGTCACCTTATGATGTAAACTCAGAATGTGAAGGCAAATTTCAATCAGGCGGGTGGGGTTCGCGGTGGCTTAGCGGTCAGAGCGTCTGGTGTATCTAACCAGGACACGCTGGTTCGAATCCTGCCCGCGATTGAATTTTTTCTTTACTAAAATAACTAATATACTTATTCCTCGTAAAAAGAATCATTTGACAAAACGCATAACGCTATACCCATAATAAAATTGTAACAGGCCGATGTCTGTACATTGTAGATATTAAAAGAAAACTAAAACCCATCTTTATTAAAATAAGAGAAGCCAAAATAACAATATTTAGAATGATGTTCTGTCTGTCTGTATGTTTGTACGCGCATCACGCAAAAACTACTGCATCGAATTGAATGCAGTTTTCACCGATGTACTGCTAGAGGTCTAACTTAAAATCTGGTACATGCTTGATCTTGATACGCCGCCTAGAATTGGACTTATAGTATGTTAATCTTTTCGGGACGTGAGTGAAACTGCGGGCAATTGCTAGTCCTTAATAATAACAATAAATATGAAAGTAACTTTTCTGTTTGTCTTTTGTTTGGAGTTGCATCGCAATGTAACGCGCCGCTCAGCTAGGACAGCTAGCCTTAGTATTAGTAGGTTTATAGGTTTACTATATTTACCGTATTTGGAAATAAAGACTTTACTTACTCCTAAGTTAAAGTCTTTTATTGTTTAGCAAGTGTGAACGGTAAAGGCCATTAAATTTGCTTTATGGTTGCAAGTCTTAACAATAATATTAAAATGGCTCTCTTTGCGTCGTTAAGTTGAAATGCAATTAATTAAGTGCAGTTTACGTTTTTGAACATCTATTACAATTTCTCTGTATTTGGATGAATAAAAAGGTTCTTATTATGTATATTTTATTCATAATATAATTATTAATGTATTTCAGTATTTTAGTTAAATATATGGGAATAATTCATGATAACAAGCAGTTTTTATATGAAATGTTTAGTAGCAGCTTGTAGTTTGGGATATGTGCCCGGTTGGCCTAAATGGGGCCTGTTAAATATACCAGGGAACTGCGGGTGTACATTAGTACGCTTCTTCCTATACCTTCGCAGAATACAGGCGTGATATTATGTTACGTTAAGGGTATTACATTGCCCAATGACCTTGAGGATTTGGTCTTTGTGCTAGTATTTGTTAGTTCACCGCCATCACAGGCATTGCGGGGGTTCTTCACGCGGGGTGCTAGTGAGGTTTCGGTTATTTCTTTATTATTTAAAAATATTCAAAGAAATAAGAAAATAAAAACAATACAAATTGTTAATTAAGTCATTACAATGTTTTTGGTATACAATTCATGACTTCATGACATATTAAGCCGTTAAAGAGAAAAAATACAAATTAGGTTAAAAAAGGCCTATTTACTTCAATTATTATCCAAAAGTGGGGCAAATTTATAAAAAATTTAAATGATACAATTTATTTGTGATGACCTTAAGTATAACATATATTTTTTATATTCCACTTGATTCCACTAGAAACTTCTTTAAAGCTAGGGTGTTTTTTGGATTTGAGCGATGTAATGCCCTTAACAAGCGGCTGGGATCCCTTAATGAACTTTAGGTCATCTAATTCATCATCCGACGTGCCGACGCAGTATCGCACACAGTAGTTTTTGTCTGCATATATCTCCACCAGCCATTATCTCATCAATTACTTCCTTCCCAATCATATCATCTTTTTCACAAACCATCCATCATTTCTTTGGCCTCCCTTTTCCCTTATATCCGATTATTATAATTCAACAAATTATTTTATTACACAAGAGAAAAGAATTCGTATTAAGATGCATTCTACTGAGCTTATACATTATTATAAAAACCACGACGAAACAGGTAAGCAAAATTAAAATTAGTTTCTAGTCGGCTACAGAAACATTTTGAACATTAAAGGATAAAACGGTTTTTAAACCGAGACAGGAATTTAAAAGTAAAATTGTAGTTAATACTTTGTGGCGCAAAGTAGCAAGCAGCTTTGTAATAACAAATTGTTTTATGAAAATATGAGAAAGATTTACCATTTAACATAATATTTTACTTTTCATGCAATTAGAAATTGTGAAGGAGAAAATCTTGTACATACTTTCTATTTATATAAGTATTAAAGCGATACTGGTTTTCGCGTGAGAAAGTAGATAAGATATTTGGCAATACAGAGCAATAATGTTGCCTAAAGACGACATAAACACGTAATAAAAAGTTTGATGTCTCACTCGTAAACCGTTTAACGTGGCGAACATTTGTTGTGTGACGCTTTAAGGTAGCTGTCCGTTACACAGGACCGTAACCGTAATAGCACCGAAAAATATTATTTATAGGTATAAATTATTAAGTAACAATGCCCACCAGATGTCGTCATCCATGACACTTTCCTAGCTCGGTATGGTGTAATGGGCAGACAACTTGAAGGACTTTCTTTTAAATATGATAATAATACTATAAACGCCAAAAAAATCGCGTGGACGATAACGAAATACATATTATAGTGATTCAGAACATTATACATGTCACTCTCACTATCCTATCACTCGATATTCCAATAAAAAGTGAACAGCCTAATATATACATAATTTATATGCGCTCTTTAAATGCAGTAAACATACGAAATAATAAAATTTAATGTAGCTAAATCTTTTTAAAATAATTTCTATTTACATACACCTTGACCAAATTCATGAGACGAGACATAAAATTACCTAATTAAAATAAAATTAAAAATACTTCAAGTCCACATTCATCAAAACTGGCCACCCTATTTCTATACTTGTTCTGTGTTTAGGAACTATTTGTTTAATGACATAAAGTTGGTACAAAAGTAATCGATAGTATTGTACAGGGTTGTGACACTCGTGACGCTCGTCAATCCGAGTCCGTTCATTCACTCACATTGAGTCGTTCATCGGTCTGTTGAATAAAAGATGGCGGCGGTCCCGGCGAGCTAACGAGCCAGTAAAATGGCGGTGTTAAGGTAAATAGTCAGTACTTACACTGAACTTATTGGATTTATGTGCAAGTTAGTTTACGTCTAGATAACTAGCTAGGCAAAGACTAAAAGCACCTTACTTAGATGTGGGTACTTGAGTTTGTTAAATATTCATGTACACTGCCAAATAATGACAGTGAGAAATATGGATAGATTAGGTATACGAGTTGTGATTATTAGAGAATTAATCTTAAAGGGAGTTGTGGGGAGTAATTTGTGGCTTTAAGTACAGCCCTATTAATTATGGGATGGACGTCATAAATTGAGGTAAGTAAGACTGCCAAAAATATCAAGTATTTGGTGCTTAAGTTGCTATTCAGCAGTGCAAGTGTAACGAAGAAATATTTTTCACGGAATGTAGTTGTTCATTTTCGTGAAAAGTAATGTGCCAGTATCATATGTAATTTACTACAAATAAACTTAGTTCTTCGACTCCGAATATTAGAACGCCAATTTCGCCGGCCATGTGTCATAATTGTGTACCGCATTACGCACTATATTGCTTCCACGTCGGTACGTGCGCGGCGCTCGTGTGCCAGAACTGCCAGGGTACGTTTCATTATGTCAGGTAACCACGATTGATATGTATTAGGTACTATTGTATTTTTCTTTCACGTCGTTTCAGCTACCCATTTTCTTGAGGAAATTTTAATGTGATTGAAGAAGTGTTTATGAAACTTACTTGCTGCTGCTATATTTAAAGCTTACACCTTTATTAATAAAAATATAAAATGTGTTTTAAAATACTTATCTTATAATATGTTTTACCTTCTTTCGCCTGTCACAGAATATCCCACGTCAAAATAAAACAAAAGATATTATAGCTATAAGAAGTTTATAAGACGTTTTATATTTTTATGAATAAGGGAGATAGAATTTTTACTAGGCCCCACGTTGGGCGCCAGAGACATCTGTACACCGTAAATAGGATAAAAGAATGAAACCCCTTTTTAAAATTAAATCAACGCAATGAATTTCATTTAACTGGAAGACAACTCTGCAACGTTACAAGGAAGACAGTAAAGAAGTTAATTTTCAAGTTCTCTGAGGGGCGGAATTGTTTCAGTATAAATGTCGGGTTCGGCCCAACCTGAGAGCAATAACGGCTGTGTTAGCCGAGACCTGTTTTAATAACGATATTTTACACGTTATTTTACAATGATGCTTTGGGGAAGTTAAATATTGTGTTCCGGTTTAAATTTCGCTATACTGCGGCAACGTAAAAGGTTTCATATTTACATAATGAATTAACCAATCGACCTAGAAAACAACACCGGTAAATAATTGATACACATTTAGAATTAATTAATCAATAAAGTATTTGCATTTAAAATATTATTAGTACTGAAAAAACACTAGTAGATACAGGCGTCCAGAATTTCACATAAATCACGAATTTAATCCTGAAATACAGCCTTTGCGAACTTTTTGTATCTAAAAAAACACGCGTTTAAAAACCGTTAGAAAATGTTACTGGCAGTAAATCAATCGGTGTTTTCTCCGTTCTAAATTCAAATCTGCGTAGCGCGCGAACAGCGTGAGATTGGCGCCATTTTTCAATGCTGGCCGCTGCGCCATTGCTGAGTCGACCTTTCACCTTTGCGGACGTTTACTATATGGGTGGATCTAGTAGGTACCTACTGAAAATAGTTGGAGGTAAGTCTGTTGGATGTTTGAGTAAGATTTTAATAGGTATACATTACAATATTATATTCCATACACAGCAATAGGAATATTAAATCATAAATAAGTAAATTTTATTATGCATAAATATATGGAGCCAATTTATATATTACCATCGACATGCTTTCATAAAAAATGACGTAATGAATGTAAAACTGTTGTGGTTGTATGTCGAAATGATTAAACTGATCATTATATATAGTGAATATTCAAACAAATTTTAATTACATTGGTACTTTTAATATAGAGCTCAATTCCAAGGTAGTAACCGTTTTGCTTTCCTGTAAAAAGTTGCTCGTATCTATGGGGTTTGGTACATTTTAAAAATGTTAAGAATAAAAAAAATATAGTAAAATATCGAGTTAAATTAACAGCGGTTAGAAAGTTCGCTCATCGTTCAACGCTCGCTGGAGTTTCAGTTTTACACGCATACATATATTATCTTCAATATGTTGGCCTGCACTAAGAGGCAGTATTCAACACAGCTCCACTTCAGGTCGGCCATTATTATTCCCTGAACGTGCCGCGTTCCTTTACACGCACTAAACAGTATCGTGTTCACTTTATAAGCTTCGTAAAGCGCCTGCTTCAGGGAAATACCGGTACATTTAACTTTTAAGTTAGGTATATGTACCTACTTGTTTTTATCAGTTATGAAAGTGTTCTTGAGGCTTATGTTCAGATAAGAGTAAATATATTTTGGAGATTGAATAAATTTAATTTCATGAAGGTTGTCGTTTTATGCTTTATGATAGACTAGACTGAAAACAAGACGTGTCTTTTCCTATGAACTGAATACAATAGAAAATGAATGATTAGAATCTGTTTTTTTTTAAAGCTTACTATTTATGTGGGTCGCACATTACTAGTATTCTTGTTAACCCCTCGGGCTAAGCTAAATGCTTGTGTTACGAGTGGTTTCACGTCGGTAGTGCAATGGGTTGGTTTCGAGCCGGCAACTACATGATTGCAAACCCTAGCCTTTAGGCTACCGCCGCCATAAATTCCAATTAGTATATTGGTGAGCGTGTGCATACATTATACGCGAATATATTCGTGTTCGTGAAATAAAATATAATTAAAAACAGTCTTCGGTCTCTTCTATTAGTGGTTTATTCATTATACTGTAACTTGTAATTTTAGGTATCTATCTATATTAATTTCCGGAGTCTCAAAACTCCAAAATATTCGGACATACGATCGTGTTCCAATAAAAGTGAGTTCCAAACAAATCCTAACTTTGTTATCTTCAAGTTAATTTCCTCTTAATGTTCAAATCTTATAATAATTTAGACGTTTTATGTTCCACTCGCCAAAGTAAATTATTGTCCTCCTCGTAAACATTGGGCCTTTATTTATTTCTTGTTTTGAGTGCTTTTGTTTCAACCAAATTATCTCTAATATTAACTTTTATTTAATTCTGACTTTCTGAGAACATAAAGATGTATTCAAATTGAAATGTTTGTATATTGTCAGCCAATGACGCGACTCGAAATGAAAGAAAATTTTGGTTTGAAAAGATTGTAGGTAAGTATTCTTTTGTTGACATGACAGCTGACGTAGTGGCAAATAGCAGTAGCAGTACTTTTTGATTAGGCTAATTCGTGTGGGTGCTAAATATGAAGGCACGGGTTCGATTCCCAGGTCAAGTGAAGTATTATTGGGATTTCCGTTTACTTTAGAAAGGAGTCTTTTTTATGAAATTCTTAGCCGCAATAATCCGCCCCGATACGATTACGATAATTATAAAATATTTTGGCTGTCCATACACAATTGTTCAAATATTACTTCCTATCAATCATAATAAACACAGTTGCTGATTAATACGTTATAGATAAAATTAATTATTATTAGAAACTTCGTAAATACAGCTTAGCGTAGCATATTATGAAAATATAACGACAAAATATATCTCTCATTCAATAGCCAAAATGTTGCACCTTTGTGTGCAGCTGCACCGGTGTTGCCAGTTAATTACACAAACATGTTCCCGTAATCAGTGGCTCAGCTCGTAGTTGAACCACAATTACGTTGCAGAGCTCTGCTTAAGTTCAGCCGTATATGGTCAGAAAATTTCTCCCAGAAACACCCAGCCGGTGGCGACATGTTGATGCTAGGTCTAGTACAATATGTTTTCGCAAAATGCCTTACGTCCGCCATACTGACCGACATTTCTTGACAATATGTGGCCGAGCTGATAGTATTTAAAAATTATCATCTCAAACATCTCATCTCCTCTCATCTTTGCTACCCCGGAATATGTTCGGTTTAACGCAACCAACACCTTTTGCCAACGCAAAAGTAACCAATAATTTCACCACGTTTACTTATCTTTTGTAACTTCAATGCATTTACAGACACCAAACCGTCCGGGTGCAATCATAAACATTAACAGTAACTCTTAACATTAAACCCTTAACACTATATAATAACAACAATTTGTGGAATTACCTTTTAACAAACATAATTCTTTGCATTCAATACCACGCAACCTTGCACCCCGAACAACTAACAAATTTTAATAGTAAAAATGTAATTTATTTGTAAAGAGAATCAATACAAACTCCCAAATCAATCCCATCCTAAATGACTTTTTATTAGGTATGTCCTTCATCAGGATGCAATCTATCTCTATTTAAATTTTTTTTGAAATCTGTTCAGGAATTTAAGTGTGAAAAGGTACCAGGCAAACATAACAGACAGTTACTTTCGCATTTTTAATAGGTACATACTTTTATTTTAAAATAACTATAATTCATATCAAACATTTATGTATGTTTGCCATTCCCTTCAATGACACCCATTATATTAACAATTATTTTATATCAAAAGGTATATAATATATGTCTACAAACATAATGCGTATAATAATAACTGTATTTTGTATTGTTATGCATTAATTCAGCGAAGTATCTATTGTTAACTTTCAACAAAGCAATCCGTCACTCTTTCTAAAATTAAATAAAAACAAATCAAACTCAATTAAATGAATCAAACTTAACAATGTATTTCACAACAAGTTAGCTAGTCATTTAAGGTCAACCTCGTCACAGCATTTTATGACACGTATTTGTACGTGACAATGTCAATAGTTTACTCAATTTTATATGCAATAAATCGCTGCTTAATTTGTCAAGAAACAATTAGCAGACACAATAGAAAAACAAATAAAAACCCCCTGGAAGATCACGGTTAATGAGTAAGTACCATTTTAAAAATATAAAGGTCATTAACTCTATGTTTATTGACCGTATACTATTGATATATATGTTAAGTTCCCTCACTAGCCTCCTCCTCCTAATCCGACGCCCCCTGGCGGCGCTGGCGAGCACCTCACGTGTGCTCGTTAGTTCCAGTAAATCGACACTAGCATTAATTAATACCGCACCGGCATTGTTTCCATCTGCGATGAGCGAGGAATTATCTGCTATGCGTTGTACGCCCAAATGTGGGTAGTTTGGTAATAACCGCTCGCAGTTATGCGGTATTTCGAGCAAGTTGTGATTGTAGCCATGAATATTGAATAGGATTTTCGACGAAAAAAGACTGCTATTTAATTTTTAATTGCAAATTGAAAACTGCTTACATTAGGATCCATATATATCTAGATCAGCCGTGCTCTTTATAAGCTCTAGCTGTCTTCTTATAAGTTTATAGTATTTATAGGGGTATCTCTCGATTGTTTTCCTGGGGACTGGGAATTGAAATTGGACGTAAGCTCTACTGGCTATGAATTGGACAGTATCTAAATCGTTTTCAATAGGTAAAACTTCCTTATATACATATTTCAGTAGCTTACGAATTTAGAACACCTTGTTATCTATTCTAAGTATTAAACTTGGCAATATTTGACCACAATCAAGTTGAATGCGTACCAAAGTGAAAGTTGTCAAAAGTTCTACAGTTTATTGGTGATTAACAACCGCAGATAGGCGATCACCGAGATTTATGGTAAACGGAGATAATTTAGAGGGTGCCATGCGGTGATGGCACGCCGATTTATACAAGTTTTAGATAGGAAACGCCGCGAGTTACTATGGTGACAAGTTATGGAAATAAACGATAAGTATCTTTAGTAGTTTAGTGTGTATAGTTTTTATTCCTATCTACTATATATTTAATACTTCCAGGAACCAAGATTTTTAAAGGGTCGGCAACGCGCTATTGATACCCCTAGTGTTGCAAGCGTCCATAGGCTACGGTAACCGCTTACCATCAGGCGGGTCGAATGCTTGTTTGCCACCTTAGTGGTATAAAAAAAATATATAATTTACTACCTACTTACCTAAGTAGGTACAGTCAGCAACAAAAGTCGCTGAACTTGAATCCTCAAAATACTTTAATATTTTTATGCAGAAGTCACTGACCCGAGCAGTGACTACAAATTCACTGCTTAGGTATGTATATGACAAAATCGTATACTTTACCTAATTAAAATCGATAAAAAATTTTGGTGCTGTAAAATTTATCTTTTCGTTGCTGGCCGTAGAGTTATGTTTACTGTGTCGCGTGACTGATTGAAAGCCCCCAAAACAAAATGTGTTTGTCTGAACGTGCACGTTTTCTGTTTCAAATAAATGTAAACACGTCAGTACACTCATGTGCAGCGTAACTCCATTCTGACGCTAACGTGACAAATTGACGTGAGCTGATTATATTACCTTAGCATCCGATGTAAGGCGTACGGCGCAGGTGCGATTTTTCCGGCGACTGTACATCAGTCACGATGCGACTTATTACGTTAGACTTTTCATAATAATTTTCATTGTGTTTGTCTGTCATATTACTGAAGACGGTAGAGCGGACATTGTACTTTTTCTGAGGTATTTCTTTTAGATGTAAAAAAAAAACATTTTATTTGTGGTCGTTTGTATTAGCACGATGTATGTGAACTTGTAGCGCACTGTTTTACCTTAATCTTATAATTATTATTTTAAATACTAACAGTAGTAAAGTAGCTATTATTTGTGGGGTTATATTTTTATGAAAGACTACTTTTCTTATTGGGTATCACTCGTTTTATTTTTAAATACAGTTTCCACAAGTGGGATAGAAATGGATTGATGATGAAACTTTAAAGATTGTGACTTTTTTATCTTTCTTTCTTTAAAAAAAAACTTACTCGCAATGTGGGTCGCACATTACTAGTATTCTCGTTAACCCCTCGTACTAAGCTAAATGCTTGTGTTACAAGTGGGTTCACGTCGGTAGTGCAATGGGTGGGTTTCGAACTGGCGACAACATGATCTCAAGTCCGACGCCCTAGCCATTAGGCTACCGCCGCTTACTTTCGGCACGTTATGGATATCAATATTATACTGTGCTACTTTTACTTTCTGTTTCTGTCTTTTATTTTCTGTATTCTATACAGTCCCTAACCCCCGATATTATCTGCAGTTTGTAATGTTTCATATTTCAGGATTCTCCTTGTTTTTTTTTCATCAGGGTATTCTACAGTTGTAAAAGCGGAATCAATTGCTAATGTGTCGCTTTTACAACTGAAGAACACCAAGCACCAGCCAAAGGTCGTCTGCTAGAAAATGCCTCAGGCATTACGACCGCCTTTGTACATTTCTGTACATAAAGTATAAATAAATAATATTATGTTTATTTTTCACAGGCGACACAATATGTCCGAGCGGCATGTTCCGGTGTCCGGAGGGCAAGTGCATACCAGCGCTGTGGGTGTGCAACTACCAGCGCGACTGCGAGAAAGGCGAGGACGAGTTCCAGTCGTGCTGTGAGTACTCGCCCTTATTTTATTGACTCGTGTTTGCTAGCGATTTGTTCATGTGTTAACAAACATTTGACCTCTATTTAATTATTTTTAACTATTTTATAAAAAATAATATTTGATTCTACATAGAGCGTGACGAAACTAACACGCCTTTTAAGTTTAATATGTTTTGTTTATTGTACAATGTAGATTTTTAACATACATATTTTTTTCTTTTTTTACGTCCAATAATAAATTATTTAAGATCGTAAGTAAAACTGAAATTAAATTTCAAATAATTACATAAGATAAGATAAGATAAGATTTATTATGTCAAAACATGAGTAGTACAATAAGACAAAAAAATTGTCTGCATGCATGATCACAAAAATAATTTTTACGTGGCTACATGTTTTGCCATTAATGGCGTACATAAAATATTTAGAGACCAATAGCCTGATATCGTTTTGTTTTATTAAGGTAAAATTCAATTCAAATCAACACATAAAAAAAACATAATAACACTTCAACAATTCAATTACAAATTTAAATTAACAATAAACGTAAAACTATAATATAAATGTATCTACATTAAATTTGAAAACAGAATGTATTTTTAGTATTTATTGCCGTGACATAAGTTGTAATGCTGAGAATTCCATAAAAACGTACCTTAGGTTTCCTCAACCTAGTTCCTAAGCATACCTCTGTACTGACTGATGGTTCAGGTAGTGAACGTGCTGCCCGCTCACGTACGTCCCTCATAGCGGCACGTTCAGGTAGGTACACTTGCATTTTAGTGCTGGCTACTGGATAATTTACCCCTATGGTCCGCAAAGTACAAGTGATTTTGAAACGTGACTGAATGTGAATGTATGAAGCTTTTTAGATAGCTAGCTAGTTTTTTCAGCACAGTGGTTGGGCAATCGCGCTACGAGTCGCGGGTTTGATCCCCGCACGGAAAAATATTTGTGTTGCCTAAATATGTTTTTTGAAATGCATCTACAAAAATATGTCTAGAAATGAGTATAGTTGCATGTCTAATCTGTGTAGTTTTAAACTTTATAGTAGTTTAAAGTAATTTGTTGGCTTTACTAAACACAAAAAACCCGACTCAAAAATATTCAAGCACCCACCGGACACATCAAATCATTGACCGTTAATTATTGCGAAATACATTCCTCGTCAGGGAAATAAACAGTATAAGTGGCTTTATTTCCACGATCAAAAACTTCATGAATGATGATTATTCTCATCATCATTTTTAAAGTGCCAATTTCCATTCACATAGATTCAAAATTTCCATTTAAACTTTACCCTTCTTTAATCAGTGCCTGCTATCACAAGCTAGACTGCACCCCCTCACCCTCATCTCCCCACTAGCCTGACTTGCACACTGCGCCCCCCACACAGACCTTTGACAACCAGCTTGGGCTTTTATTAAAACGATAGTGAGGAACGTACATTAATTACACATTTATTAAGGCGGGACACTGACAGTCGTTGTTTTGAAAATAAAACGTTATTTGATCAAATGCTGTAATACCGAATCTGTATAAAATATTTTTTTTAAAGCTTACTAGCAATGTGGGTCGCGCATTACTAGAATTCTTGTTAACTCCTCGTACTGAGCTAAATGCTTGTGCATTGCACTACCGACGTGAACCCCGTCGGTAGTGCAATGGGTGGGGTTCGAACCGGCAACCACATGATCGCAAGTCCCTGCCCTAGCCATTAGGCTACCGCCGATTTTAATTAACTAAGTATGCTTAATTACTCCTTTTCTACAAAATTATCTTGGACATCATTTAGTTAAATAAGTGAGGTTTACTCAACTTCTATGTGAGAGACGATGTAGCGAGAGAGTGAGGGTTGCAGATAGATTGACAGTCGAAATCTAAAACTTACCAGAAACAATGAATACTTGTACAAGAAAAGACCAAGAATTATCATTACAATCTGGATATAAAAATCATTTGACGAGTGAAAATATATGTAGGTATTAAGCTAGCAGTACCCGAATACATACAGATACAAATACTACAGTAATGCGATAATTGAGCCGTCTCAGCTGAATACAGTTACAGTCGAACAGTTAACTGAATCACATTACGACGGTCACACAAAGACATGTTAACCAACAGAGACACGTCAATGGCTGTCGGCATCAATTATCACGCTGTTGAAGTATTACTTTGTTAAGCGACCAGTTAATAACGTGACAGTTGGCACTTACTGACTTTAAGACGGGCTTAAAATTTGCCTAAGACAAATAAAATAGAAAAGTAAAATTATAAGTCTTTTTTTTTAAAAAAAAAACGTTGCCCCACACTAGGATTTTCTGTGGGTGCGTTTACAAACACAAATTCTCACATACACAAACGCCCAGACCCGGAACAACAACCTGTAGATCATACAAATATTTGCTCCGTGTGGGGATCGAACCCACAACACGTGACGCAGAAGCTGATCGCTCAGCCGCTACGCCAAACGTGTCGTCAAAAAGAAAAAAGTCTAATTATGTATTGATTTTATATATTTTTACGTGGCGCTATGGGTTTGAATTGAATCTGATAACCAAAACACGGCAATCAAGCACGCAGAAAATACAAGCATTCGCCTCTATCAGCGCCTAAGTATGTAATTACGCTGTTTGAATAATTAATGTAGACAATTAATCAATTCTCAGCACGAATATTTGCGTGCGTTCTAAAAGCGTGACAGCTGTTAGAGGTGCTACTGTGTTTATGTTAACTATCATTCTAATTTTATGTTTCATAAATTCATTGATAATCCTGCTATTTGAATAACCATTGCCGTAAAAATCTACGTTTCCTCTTATTTTACGGTAATGGAATAAGCTGTACCTAGCACTAGAGAGAAGGGGACCTGCCAGGGTTATTGTAATTGGAATGTTCTTTACCGGTATCAATTGAAATCCTACTGGTGAGCAGTTGAGCACATCCCTACGCTCGAGTGAAGGAGATTATTGTACAGGCAATCACGTATCACGTATTTGCCATAAATTGTAAGTGTCAGGGTAGATAAACATGTTCATGATTATTGTACAAAAATTCCAATACAAATAAATATAGGATCAATCATTGATGAACGTAATATCGTCGTGTTTGAGGCGTTGAAATGCCGATACGTTTAGGGAGTACAACCATCCATTCACGCTATTAATAATCACGCTGTTGGAGTTGCGTTGCGTGGCAAGCGCGGTATTAATTCACGTCACGATCATTCGCGTGTTCGCGACGTGTATCCAAGTTGTGGCCGAAAACGTGCTCATGTGTTTTATGAGTTGTTAGTAACTGTTAATCAAATTAATGCGAAAATGTAGTACTGATAAGATAATGTCAAATTGTTGTTTTTTTATCCGGTTCTTGGTTTTATAGCAATCTTGGATCATGTCGTAAGAGTGTTGTTCATAGCATACATACCATCACGCCTTTATTCCCCGAAGGGTAAGGCAGAGGTGTACTAATGTACACCCACAGTTCGCCGGTATGTTCTTAATGCGGTTTAAATGTGTAATGTATTGTGTGCCTACAAATTTGTAGTTTTTACAAGTTTTAGCTACACTGCCAGCCGTCATTGGTTCAATGGTAGCTAGCGCGGCTACTGAGCAAGGTCCTGCGTTCGATTCCCAGGTCAGGCAAATTGCGTTTTTCCATAGATAAATTAGCACGGTATTCAGATTTGTGCCTGGTTAATGAAAATAGGTTCACTCCTTTTTACATTGGGCCTAAATTACGTTGTGTATATGGTAGAGTGTTGGTATGTTTATTCAAAATTGCTGCACCAGTGTGCTCTTTGACGCAGTACTTACTCGCCTCAAATGTTCTCGATACAAAACATTGATGCATTGCCGACTAAGCTGACATCCATCTACCGTGTCACGCCGGCCAGGGTCCATCGCCGGTGTCGCGCATCTATTACGACAAAGCTTACATTTTTCAGCGCTTTAGTCGCTGCGGCACAAAGATCCGGCTGATATGCTTTATGTCTCCTGTATTGTAAAGGCTAGCACTAGCTCGTGCCTGGCGTGTTTGTGCTACAAACTGGAGTAGTGCAGATAACACAAAGGTGAATAATATTTGACCGGCGAACAGCTCTAGTCTTTTTCGTTTGGTCTTAAAAGTGTAGATATTGGTGGGACTACTTTCTGATATATTCTGTGAAGTAAATAAAAGTTGTAAACATGTATTTTTAATGATAAGACAGCTCCTGCTCTAGGGAACATACAAATATCCAGTATATCCAAAATCTAAAGAAATATCTGTGACTGCCTCATTAGTCTAGTGGTCCCAAGCGCAACTGGTACGCTAGAGGTCGTGGGTTCGATCCCCAGGTCGAGCAAAGTGTTATTGAGTTTTCTATGAAATTCTCAGTAGCAGCTCGGAGTCTGGATTTGTGCCCGGTTAATGGCCATAGGCTCGCCCCCTATAACATGGGAAACATACCAGGCGAACTGTGTGGGTGTACATTAAGTACGCCTCTGCCTAACCCTTCGGGGAATACAGGCATGATGGTATGTCATGTTATATCTGTGGATCACAAAAATATTTCTGGTTGGAATATGTCACAAAATTTCAAATAAAACTTCAGTTTTGCCAAATCTAGAATCTAGTGCAATACAACACTTGGAATAGTGTGTATTACAAAATGTTCTAGTGTCTAGAACATTTATACAGTAACATAGTTCAAGTTAGTTTGAGAGAGTTACGCAGGATTCACACTAGGGTTATGTGTCGTGTCATGCATGATGCATCAGTACTACATCAAAGGCGATCTGCGCTGACATCGCGTCAGTATAGTGTGCGTACCTTCATACAAAATATATGACGCCATGACACGACACGTAAAGCTAGTGTGAATCCGGCTTTATTTCTGCATACAAAGTAGCCTACAAATAAAACTATCCATCATCTACTTGAATTAGACCTCAACACAAAGCAAGCCACTTTGCTTGCCAGTGTTGCCAGCCTAAGGATTTGGCGTGGCATGAGCATGTCAACGTTAAGTGGGTGACATTTGGCATTCTCCTCCCGAAGACGGTGGACGGCAGCCAGCTCAGATCTGTATCGGAAGCAATTTAAAATAAATCACATATTTACGAGACTGCAGATAAGTGCGTATTTATGTGGCGTTTGCAGAGCAGATCCTCTTTGTTGTTGCATCTGTGCTTTTAGTATTGTGAGCCATTCAAGTAAAATATTTACCTGTGAACTTTATACGTCTGGTTGGCAACACACACAAAAGTTTATTCAGTTTAGACTTAGTTCACAGTTCACTGCGAGCGTATGGTAGGGCTTATAGATAGAGACAACTAAAATAGAGCCGTCTGATGGGACGCGGTGAAATTCAATATCAAGGTCGATTCAAGTCGAATAGTTATAGACAAACGCAAATCATTGCAATATAAAAAAAATACGGAGGATGTACCCTCCATATCCTTGTGTTACGACAGACCCAAAGTTGATTGATCTAAATAGTGAAGAAGGTAACTCGAAAACTATACAGATGTCAGCACTTTGTTTGTTCGTATACAACCAATCAAAACATGTTTTGTACAGTGAAACTGCACATTATTATGTATGTAAGTAGGTTATGCCAGATCAGCGTTTGCGTACGCGCAATCGATTAGGTATTATTTCAGTAAAAATAAAGTCGGTGGATTTACAGCACTCAACATGGGCGGTTTTATTCCTCCCCCGTCTCAATCATTTAAATGTAGAGAACGTCATCCTACATTTTTTGGTCCTTCGAGCCGGATCTCAGGTACCTAATTGGTGAAGCAGCACGGGTTGCTCGGAATCAGGACTTACTTTTGAGTGCTTCGCGATAGTCCCGTCCGGTTATCAAAGTCATCATTCACCCCAGTGATCATTGGGGTAGACTATCAGTGACTATTTCATAGCACACATCGTTTCGGTGGACAGCAGCCGAACAGCAACAAAACAGCAGCCGTAGCAGGTCGCAGGGAAAATCGTAACGCGTTCATCAGTAATAATATTAGGATTAACATCGATATTGCATCGCATTGGACAGATCGTGAGTGAATACATGTAGCCCAGTTGCCACCCCCATTATTTTATTTATTTATACACACAACAAAATAATGAAATGTGAGATGAATAACTAAAGACTATTTAAGTACAAGTCTGTAGTACTCAGTGCTGCTTATTTTAAAAGAAATCTCTTCCAGCGGACCTACGAGAGGAAAATTTTAGGTAAGAATTGTAGGACAAAAGTATGAAAAAAAAATAATAATACAGTAAGTACATTATCTATAATTTAATCTCTATAATGACAAAAGCTAAGAATGTAACGCGTAACTATTATTAATACAAGGAGGAAATTATAATCGCTATTCACGAACAGACCAGTAAACGCATCTGCGACGATTGTTCGAACTCAATCAATCAGCGTCCTAGAGCGAGAGACGCACTCGACAGAAATAATTGTCCGGGACGACATAAAGACTGCTGTTCATTGACGACTAATCGAAAAATTAATTCATATAATTTTACCCGAATTAGTTTAGGTATTGAAGGTTATGAACATGTCGCATTACTTGACTTATTAGTTTTTGTTTTTTACGGGATAGGAGAGCAAACGAGCAGACGGATTGCCTGGTGGTAAGCGATTACAGCCGCCCATGGACACCCGCAACACCAGAGGAGTCACAAGTGCGTTACCGACCTTTTAAAAGGGGATTAGGCCTCCGGTAACCTCATTCATTCGGCGACCCATCGTAAACGTTGTTTAACGCCGGTTTTCTGTGAGCCGGCCCATTCGTGCCGAAGCATGGTTCTCCCACGTAAAAATTTTTAAATGTAAACTTCGTAAATATTAACAAACAAAACGAATATGAAAACCAATCAATCGCTATAAATTTAACTTCCTAATAAATAATAAGAAAATAAACTCAAATCCCATTAAGGAACCGAATAAAAACAGATTTAAAGACTGATTTTTATTATAGCAACCGTTTATATTTAAAAAGAACTTGACACTTATTTTTATGCAAATACTAAATTATCTTATGATGACTTGGTGGTGTGTTTGTTGGCAAATCGCAGCGACTATCCGCTCGTGAATAGGCATCGTTCCTCGTTACGTGTGAGTAATGGCGGTGCATTTTTTCGTGTCCATCTGTAGATTTCCCGGGTGAGCAGACAGTTAGCTGCAGACTGCAGACTGCTGCAGGCTCGCGAGCTCCGGCTACCAGTGGGACAGACTCTGTTGTAAAGTTTTATTATTACTGAGAGGCAATGGAACGTCAGCTGTTTGTTATCTTAAATTATATTTAACTAGCTTTTCGCCGTGGTTTCACCGGCTCCTGTGATTCGTAGCGTAGCTTGAAACCTTCCTCACGAATCACTCTGTCTATTGGTGAAAACAGCATGAAAATCCGTTCAGTAGCGCTGGACTTTGTTTTATAATATGTAAAATTAAGGATATACTTATTTTTTAAAGGAAATGGTGACATCTGGCCCTATCATTTTTATATTAACACTATTTGAGAATGATTTTGTGACGTTACCTAAATCTGCATCACTCTTTCAATTTAAATATAGCGCCCGCTCGTGTAACCAAAGATGAGCTACGCCGTAGCTACGCGGCCATAATACGAGTTGCGCGTAGCAATATCGTAGCTCGTAGCAATTATCGTAGACTGTGCTACGAACAGACCGTTTCGATCGTACATTGTATGACAAACATTATCGGGAAACATCGCCCTGTAAATAACAGTAGTAATACCTTCACGCCTGTAAGTCCCGAAACGATAGGCAAAGGTGTACACCGATAATTGTTTAGGTCCCATGTAATACGGGGCTGGCTGGCCTATTGCCATTAACTAAGCTAAACTCCAAGTTATTACTGAGTTTTATGAAAAAACCCTGTAGCACCTTGTTCAACCTGGTAATCGAAGCTACGATTTTATGCTCTGTAGCTGTACTTGCGGCCACACAGCTTACTGTGAGGTGTTAATTACTAGTTTACCTTATAATATTTTAGCTTGTCTTGTGTGACGTCCTAAGTGCATCGCACCACGTTCACAACTGACCGGTCATCAATTTGATTATTTCACAAGTAATGTTGTTTAATTCTACGAGAAGAGGATTAGCCACGTGTCATGGCGTCACTGTGCACTCTGGTTTGCACAGAGCTTTGCAAGCTGTGTGTGATCATGTATGCTTTTGTGTGTTTGATTGCAATTTAGATTATTTAGCTTTGTGCCCCGGACGCATGATTGGTTTTAGTTAGAATTGCAAATTAATATTTTAGTTGATGATTATTAGGCTTATTTAATAGTAAAGGAAAAAATTCAATCGCGGGCACGATTCGAACCTGCGTCTTTTGGTTTGATACACCAGACGCTCTGACCTCTAAGCCACCGCGAACCCTACCCGCATGATTGAAATTTTGCCTTCACATTCTGAATTTACGTCATAAGGTGACGTTTGGTGACATCTATGAGAGGCAAGTTACCTTACCTCTCAACCGACACGACTTACTTTACAGTTAGTTCAGTGTCGTACGATGCCACCTTACCTTTTAACTATCTTTTTGTGATTTTTTTAACTTGCCTCTCATAGATATCACCAATCGTCACCTTATGACGTAAATACAGAATGTGAAGGCAAAATTTCAATCATGCGGGTAGGGTTCGCGGTGGCTTAGAGGTCAGAGCGTCTGGTGTATCAAACCAGAAGACGCAGGTTCGAATCCTGCCCGCGATTGAATTTTTTCCTTTACTATTAAATAACTTAATAATCTTAGCATGGAAAATGCAAAAAAATCACAAAAAGATGATTATTAGGCTTGTTCCTGTTTTGTTAAGAGTGTCCTGGTAATAATATAATAGTAAAGTAGTTTTTATAATAAAATTGTTAGTTAATAAATATTGCTTTTAGTTACTATATAAATTAAATTTCTTTACGTGGGAGAACCATGCTTTGGCACGAATGGGCCGGCTCGACCGGAGTGATACTACGGCCTCACAGAACAACGCTTACGTTGTGTTTCGCCGAGTGAGTGCAGTTACCGGACGCCCAATCCCCTTTTAAAAGGCCAGCAACGTACTTGTGACCTTTTAGATTAAAGTTATAGGATTAGGAATTGCTATCAATTAGCCAAGTTGTAATTAATAGAACAGTAATTATAGGAATTCTTTCTTCAGTCTTTCATTAACATTTTAACAACTTAATAAAATATTCATGCACCAATAATAAAACACTGATCATTACAAACGATTCTACCCTTGACAATCCTATAAATTCAATATAATCAAACCTTAAATCGAGGCATAGAGTTTCAGATAGGTAACACAATTATTACGGGTTCATTTCGATACAAGCGTCCTCAATCAAACTATTTGAGCGTTTAAGCGGAAACTCGATTTGCACCTTGGCCTCAATTATAGGCGGGTTATACACTCGGTGCCTCGGGAACGCCTCGAGGCGGACGGACGGGACTGGAGTGGCTCGCGATGAAATAGGGTCAGAGTTAGAAGGCTCACAAGCCACAAATGGCTTACTGCTCTATTATTTATTTCAACACATTTCTGTTACTTATAATTCAGTTTTTGTTAGAAATTAGTCAAAACTATCTATTTTTTTTTGTATCTGAAGGCCAGTTACGTTTTGTAATTTTTTTATTATTCTTGATAGGCTTACGCTTGACCTCCAGTTTGCCTGATGTTAAGCGATACTGTGATCTAGGATGGAGCGCAGTTGCCTAGGAGAATCTGATTCACTCGTGATTTAAAGACACCCAGATCATATCTATCGGGCCCATATCCACTCGGAAATTTCAAGCGACGGTAGCCTAATGGCTAAGGCGTCGGACTTGCGACCATGTGGTTGGCGGTTCGAAACCCACCCATTGCACTACCGATGTGAACCCACTCGTAACATAAGCATTTAGCTTAACACTAGGGTTTAACAAGAATACTAGTAATGAGCTACCCACATTGCTAGTAAGCTTTTAAAAAAAAATAGCATTCCACATTTCAGCGGTACGCATGATAAATATTATTTTGCAACTTTGTGTGACTTTTTATAGTTAGGTTATTACCTCATGGCTATAGGGCAAAACAAACGAAGTGCTGTTTTTAGCTGACACGAATCCTACATACCATACCGCTTCTCCAGATGGCAGTTAATCAATCAGGATTACCCGCACATAAAAAGACTTACCGCTTAAATCATAATTTTGTATAGAGTGGTCTTTCTGCAATCTATCTTTAAATGTACGCGCCTTGATTGATAGCTGGCGCTGATTGCAGGGACCTTCTTTACCCTAATGACTGAATTGATTTCTTTGGAGATTGTAACCTTTGTAAGGTAGTCCTTTAGACATTTTGAGGGTTTGGTTTTTGTAAGCGGTTTTTGGTTTGTTAAGCTATGGTTGAGGTTACTAAAGGTGTAATTTGCGTAAAAATTCTAAGATTAAAGACAATGCGATCAACGTGCAAATTTTGTGTTTTACGTTCAACATTAGCTCTTGCCACTGGTGGACAATATAGTCTGAGGTTTATCCATTTTTAATAGGCGCCAAATAAGAGCTGGTTAAGCTTTCTTTAAGTTTGTAACATGCACATTCGCGGACCGAATTACCCATACAAACGTAATACTAAAATAAATCGTAATTCCAACACAATTCGAATTCGGATACTGTTGATCTAGATCTTTTCTCTAGATCTAGATTTCGTTCAAAATACTTCGCTGGAAATTAATATAACGAATGTAATTCTTGATAACTTTACTAAGTTTCGAACTGTTTTCCGGACGTTTACAATACAATATAATTTGACCAAATTGTGTTTGAATTACTATTTAATTTGGTATTACGTTTTTGTGGGCAATTCAGCCTCCGTCGGACTCTTATGCGGGTAATTAAGTCTTTAAGTAACATGTTTGTTTACGTGTATGTTTGTCCACAGCGCCGCCCGAGTGCGAGGCAGGGCAGCTGACATGCGGGCAGTACGTGTGGAACAAGACGTACTGCATCCCGCCGCACTACCGCTGCGACATGCAGGTGGACTGCGTCGACGGCACCGACGAAGCGGACTGCAGTGAGTACACGCCTTTATAATACCCTGGAATACTCGCAGTATCCGTCGGATCTGGAACTGTTTTTTTTAGAAGCTTCATCTTTGTCGTTCCATCACTGGATACATACATTCCTCAAATGGTTAGGCAAAGGTTTACTAATGTATCATCTTGTAATAATTGTGCCATCAACCACCAATTTAAACATCGTGCTGCTATTGTGAATTTCATTGAAAAACCCAATAACACTGCTGTTTTGCAAGTTGAACCCTGGACCTCTAGCGTTGGGGCCACAAGAATAATGAGGCAGTTCTCAACTTCTTTCTCTCTTCTTCAGTTCTGTATTCTCACTGTTTTTGTCAATATTCCTGGTTATACTGTACATAATATACTAACGATACTAGTACCTTATTTATCTGTGTGAATCCAGAAGTATAACGTGTTTTGTTTTCAAATTAACTACCATTTTCAACGTCTTAGCAAGCGATGAGCTATTGGTGCTTTGATTGCAGTGTGTCTCAACCCAAGCTTATTTGATTGATACTAGCTTGGTACCGAATAATCCTTGTATTATGCGAGAATACTATTACATGTAGTCTGTATTCGACGTCGCTATCTTGACCAACTACAATGTGGATTTAACTACGATGACGCTTTATAAAATAGCTTTTGCCCGCGACTTCGTCTGCGTGGGCTTCAGAATTCGATCCTACCTGGATAAAAAGTAGCCTATGTTCTATTCCAGACTATAATCTATCTCTGTACCAAATTTTATCCAGATCCGTTCAGCCGTTCTGAAAGGGTAACAAATGTTATTCCAGACTATAATCTATCTCTGTACCAAATTTCATCCAGATCCGTTCAGCCGTTCTGAAAGAGTAACAAACATCCATACTCACTAACTTTCACGTTTATAATATTTGTAAGAATGAGTAGGACATATAATGTTGGTCATCGTAAAGTTTTAAATAAGTTTATTATTGTTTTTTCTATAGTAAAGTCATTTAATATTGAAGCTTTCAAACTTCATTCAAGTTTATAGCTGCGATTTTTGAAACAACTGGATTCAATTACAAAGTCCTAAACCCTGTTACCTTTATTGTTTGTTGCCTGATTATAAAACTAAAGAGCACTGTAAACCTTTAGATGGTGTACGTCTTCTATATTACCTCATATCAAGAAAGAAATACATTAATTTTGTCCTCACAATATAATAGTATATAAGAACATAAAAAAAGGAAAATATGGGATAAAATAAATAAAATTAAACTATGTATGCTGCTTTGTGAGGACAAAAAAGGACCCTAGCTCAGCAAATGCCACTTCATTACATTATTATTATTATACTAGCTTCTGCCCGCGACTTTGTCTATGTAGACTTTAGGATTGGGTCCGACCTGGATAAAAACCATATAGCCTATGTATTATTCCAGGCTATAATCTATCTGTGTGCCAAATTTTATCCAAATCCGTTCTGCCATTTTAGCGTGAAAGAATAAAAAATCCATACATACTTACATCCATACTCACAAACATTCACGTTTATAATATTAGTAAGGATTTTTATTATTACATTATTCATTACATTTGTATTATTATTATCAATTGATTAGATGGACGAATAATTAGCAAAGAATGATTAGAAACATCGATTTTAATATTGCTTTCACCATCTATAATTTCCTTAGCAGTCGATCCATAAGTTGAACAATTGTATTAGGTTTCAGTATTCGGAATCTCTCGGTAATAAATAAAGCTAGCTACATTTTCATTTGAAATGTAGAACTTGTGATTATATTTACCGAACTAATTTGAATCACAAAACCGTCAAGTGTCGAACTGATTCAATAAAAACTTCACGTACCTATGCAAATGTGTGCCTTGTGTGGTGTTGCCAGCTCTCTGGCAAGTTTTAGGACTTGGAACGGAGAGATATTACATATATTTATCATAGACATTAAGACAAAAAATGTGCTGCATTCACGTCAAATGATTTAAGACGAATTCAAGAGGACATTTGTTAGAATCTATGTATCATTTCAATTTTAGACGTCTAAAATTATACGATGAATACAGGACTGAGGGATGTAAAAGTAATAAGCTCGTCTTAAACATCGATGAAATTTCTGCCCAAATATCACAAAAGATATAATATCCGTGAAATGTACTGAAATTATCCACGAAATAAGTTGGTAAAGCTGGCAATATTACCAAGTTGGACGGCACGCGTGCGGCCCGGATCCGGTTCCAATCGTATTAAAAGTTGGAACTAGTTTACGTCTGCGTTCGTAACCGGCGCGGGCGTCCCGGGTGACTCGCACTGTTTGATCTAACGCTATTTATTTTGCACGGCCGTCAACGTGGTGAAAACCTACTTTTTGGACGGAAACCCGCATTTTGAGGCTTAAAGAGATTTGCTCTCGGTTATCCCGATAAATCCGATTTTTATTAAGATTTCTACAAATTCTAGCTCTTGAACGTATTGTTTATTTATATCAATATATGTCGCATATATGAAGACATTCACAGTCAGTCACTATTTAAGGATTTGTGGGTCATCTGTGATAGATATACGGGCAAAGTTTTTGCATGTATTGAAATACATAATTTAGGTTAACCATTTTATATCAAAACGAATAAAATATCATGTAAGTTACAAAAGAAAAAGGTTTTACATACAAAATCCAAACGATAATTATGGCAGCTATGAGAATGAACAATTTGTTCGTATTTTTGAAAGTTTTAGAACTAAGGCGTATAATTTTAGTCCCAATAGGTTACTGGTATTTTGCAATAAATATATGCAATGGTTTAATATAGGTATACCATGCCTGCTACTACAAAGGACTATGAAAGTACCCCAAACTCACAAGGTAAACAATGTAAAGAAACCTACTGTTTGTTTGTGTCAAATATTTCAAGGACTGCAGCACCCTGTTACAGCACTGTAAGGTGTACCAATTTCCCTGAAAGCGCTCTTATTTCAGGTGTTTTCCACAACCCACAGTTATTTGCCCGCTTTGAAGGTTACAAGAAAAATATTTTCATTCGCATTCCCGCATCTACGTACCACCTATTACCGAGCAATACTTAAATAAACATGGCACCGAAATACACCGTCCTATTTCTTTTAAAAGAGAACTCTTGTAAACGAAGTACCGCGCCCAATTTCGCCTGAACTCCTTCGTCCCCCTTCATCGCAGTATCGGCGACGAAAACGAGGTTGCACTACAAGATTCCGAGGCTCTTGCTTAATTGGTTGCGAGTGCGCAAAGTCCCAACAAGTGGGCAAGTTTTAATGGTGTGGAAATTGCGTTTTTGTTTGGTGTTCGTATCTGTGATGTGCCTGTTTTCATGTAAATCTGTTGTCTCTTCAGTTTTAGATGATGTTGTGACATTCGAGAAGGGTTCCCATAATTTTCTCGCAATTAATATTTGGAATACTATAACCTGTTTAGCAAACGATACGTTTTTGTCATACCATCTTCTTGACTAGTTGTACACGATCTGATTTCTTTTAATAATTTTTAATTCTTTAGTCATTACAAAATTGAGATTAATCTGACGTAACCTCGATACAAAGTTCTTGAACTGATGATGAGTGGTAATAAAAACCAGTCGCATATTGGCTCAGGGCAACCTCTGTCTTTGCTTAAAGCGCGATGAAATGTGATCAAACTGTAAAACCAACTATGATGAAGCATATACTTCATATTCCTTCGTTCAAATCATACCTTTCTCTTACAAATACAAAGTGGAACAGTCTTTTAGTAAAAATGTATAAAACTTTTGTCGGATAGTTTTTCTTAAGTTAACATAATAGCCTTTATTAAGTCAGCGCTCCATTTGAATGAAGTTTTAAGAGCGGAGTGCTGTCATTTGTTCCGGCGGACTTGCTGGCAACTTGCACTGGCATGACAATTACAACGCCTTCCACTTCCTGGCAGACCATGATCAACATCTAAGGACTTTGTGTCCAAGTTCTGTTGAGCACAGGAAATATTCTGTAGAAAGTAACATTCTTGATATTTTGTTTTGTTTGGTTTTAGATGTTTGTATTTTTTGTTGTTATAAACCGACTGCTATTTTTAAATCACGTTTTTATCAGTTACAAGTCCAATTTTTATCTCTTTGAAGTTATTACTTAAATAGAGTGCATATAAGTACGTGAATATGATGTCCATTTATCAATGTGATCAAGTTTAAATGACGTCGCTTTTTCTTGATTCTTATCAATTCATTCATTCTTATGACACCTGTATTCGCCGAAGGGTTAGGCAGAGGTGTACTCGTCAGTTTCGGAAACCTGTCCTTATTATTTTTCAACGAAAGATAGGTAGGTAAGTTTTCACAGCACTCCAAAAGTATTATTTCACCTGTAAGGGAAAGTTACTTTCCTTAAACGTTTTATAATAAGCTTACATTGCATTTAAGGCACAGATCTGCGTAGAGCGAACTTTTTCGTTGCGAAAGAAAAGTTTTAATAGCCCGCGATTATTATATTCTTTCTTTTTGTAACGACCGCTTGGTAACTCCAGGGCTATGGCAGGTGCATTGTTACAACGTAAACATTTCACACTAGCACTTTGAAAGAGATTTATGAGGAAACTTTGTAGAGGTTATGAATGTTCAGACGTATAACTAGCGGTTTACCCCTATGTTACCCGCGTTTTTCTCGCTGTTTAAGCTTAAGTTATAAATACATAAAGCTTAGGTACGTGCGATTCTTTACAACTTCAAATCAAATCAAATCATTTATTAAATACTACATGACAAAATATTTGTTAGTAACAAAGTCTTACTTAGGTATATTATTTACATGACATTAAGTGCCTGAACTAGGTAATCCTGTGTTTCAGGCGAGAAAAATACATATTAAGGACTAAAATAATCACAAAGTCAGTAACAAAATAAGTATAACAATAATAAACAAAAATAAACTAAAAAGAACACATAAATAAATGCTTACTTTAACACAATTAGCAATTTCTCTGTATCTTCGTAGGACATGCTTTGGAGGGCTTCCTGAAGAGTTTTTTTACAATTGTTATAATTGAGGGTATAAATATTCTTTATAGCATTGAGTTCATTATAAAGAAGCGGCCCTAAAAAAACGTAAAATTTGGCTGTGAAAGCATGTTTAGTTCCTGTAGGTTGTGGGCAAACTATATCTTTCCGTCTTTTTTTTGTAAACTCAGCTGTGAAGGGAAGTAATGTGTGCTGTTTTAATACTATGGTCATTATGAATAGCTGTCGAACAGTTAGTACTCTGCAGGATTTATACAGGAGCTTAGTGGGAAAAAGGAAAGGGCGAAATGTGGACACCTTGAGAATCGCTCTTTGTGCTCTTTCAATAGTTAGTAATAAAGTTTTACCCGCACCACCCCATGATGAAATGCAATAGGTTAGTAATGATTGACAAAGCGCAAAGTATACTTGCCTAATTATCTTTGGGTCAGCTATATAACGTAACTTTTTAAAGGCAAATATCAACTTCCGCACTTTACTACATAAAGCCCCAATATGCAGTTTGAATGAGAGAGTTTCATCTATTATGACACCTAGGTATTTTATGTTATTGGTAATTTTAATATGAGGACATATACAGTGCTTATCACTGGGTTCCCCACAATGATGAGCATACAATTTTGGGTTAGTTTCAGATGATGTTAGTTTGCGCATTGAAAACTTAATGTAATTAGTCTTTTCTGCATTTAGTGTTAGTAAATTTTGCTGAAGCCATTTATTAACAATATTGAATCCGTATTGCGCATGCCTGTAGACTTCTTTTTCTGAATCAGCCGAAAAAAGGAGGGCAGTGTCGTCAGCGTATGAAATGATTAAGCCATGGTCTAGTTTTTGGTCGCAAAGGTCATTTATGTAGACCAGAAAGAGCGTAGGGCCTAAAATACTTCCTTGTGGGGTACCAAATGACGTATTTTTTCCATCAACGCTCAGGACATTGCCTATTTTTACGCGTTGGGAACGTGCTTCTAAATAGCTACTAAAGAGTTTTAGTTGGGTGCCTCTTATACCTAAAGTTTCAAGCTTGCGCAACAGAAAAGGAATGGAAATTGAGTCAAAAGCTTTGGCAAGGTCCAGAAAAATCCCTAATGTGTGTTTACCTTTATCAAGTTCTTGGGCTATATGGTTAGTCAAATGATGTACTGCATCGGAAGTTGATAATTTAGATCTAAATCCAAACTGCCTCTTAGATAAAATCGATTTGTCTTCCAAATACTTTACTAATCGTTTATTTATAATTTTTTCTAATATTTTAGATATGGCCGGTAGCAAGGAAATAGGTCGGTAATTTGTGATTTCATCTTTACTGCCGGATTTATGAATTGGTATAATAATAGCTTTTTTGAGACACTGGAAATAGTCCTTCTGATAAACATTTTTGAAAGATATATGTCAGTGGAGGAACCAAGATTTTTCTAAAACGTCTAATAATTTTTGTGGGTATATTATCCCATCCAACTGCACAGTCGTCTTTTAAACTCATGATTATCCTTTCTACCTCATATTCGTCAGTATCTAGCAACACAAAAGATGATAAGTTAGTGCTATTACTCGTAGTAGAAGGAATGCTATTAAAGTACGGTGATTGGCCTTGAATTTTCTCAGCAAGACACTTACCAACATTAATAAAGAAATTATTTGCAATGTTGGCAGATGTCAATTGCGATGAGTGTGCTTGCAATAAACCTAAGGGTGATTCATGCTGTGTTGACGAGTATGTTGCATTTTTAATATATTTCCAGATTTTTTTACTATTAGTTCCAGCCTTTTCCAGTTGAGTTTTATCGTAATTGGTTTTTAATTTTCGTAGAAGGTCATTACAAAAATTACGATATCTTCGGTATGTTAATTGCAATTGTGAATTATTTGGATTAGTTTTAGCCTTTCATGCAGCGAATGAGGCCTGGTGTAATCCATGGCTTCATGTTAGAACTTTTGTTACTCAAATAAATATTGGTTGTATTTATTTTTATTGCGTTTGAAACTTTTTCTATTAAATATGACATACAGAATTCTGGATCAGCGGAATTGTAAACGAGGCCAAAGTCGATGTTGCGTAAATCTTCTTCAAGTTTGTTTATATTTAATTTAGACATGGTCCGAGTGCATTCTTGTTTACGTAATTTACAATTTAAGGTTAGTAGGGCAGCATTATGATCGGTTATTGACGAGTTAATAACAAGTGCAAGTGAGGGAAAATGTGATTTAAGTATGATATGATCCAAACAAGAACCGCTTTGATGTGTAGGAAGCGTATGCGCGGGAAGCAACCCATGAAAAGAGCATAAATTGAGGTAGTCATGAGTAGCTGCATCAGCGCTTTCTGGAGAAATATTTATATTAATATCGCCGATTAAAATTATGTTTTTGAAGGATGATAAGTTTTGCAAAGTATCATTTAGAGAGTCAAAAAAGTTATTTAAATTTTTAAATGGGTCTATACAAAGCTAATATTGCTAACTCTGATCCAATTTTGATAAGCAATCGGTTGCACTCGTGCAAAATTGGTTCCTCGACTGAGACATTTAGGTGATGTTTCACATAAACCACCACCCCATCATTCTGATTGTAATTTATATTACTCTTGTACATATGATAACTTGTTTGTCAGGAAATGGTTTAAGAACAATATTTGGGCGTATTAATGTCAGCAGATGTTTTAATTTCCTTTGGAAATGAGAATATCCGGTCACGATACGATCTACTGATCATATTCGACAGTACACTTCCCACGATTTGAAAGTAGCGAAAATTAGGACGTAGATGTGATACAGAGATATTAAATATTTAAATAAAACATACTTCACTCGTACTGATATAGTAACTCCTAGGATCTATTGAATAACTTCATTTGTGTAAGCGTTTATACATATACTAGAGCAATAGCTAAGTACTTTATTATAATCTTTTTTTTATGGGATAGGTGGGCAAACGAGCAGAGGAATCCCCTGATGGTAAGCGATTACCGCCGCCCATGGAAACCCGCAACACCATAGGAGTCACAAGTGCGTTGCCGACCTTTTAAAAGGGGATTGGACCTTTGTAACCTCACTTACTCGGCAAAACACAAGTTAAGCGTTGTTTAACGCCGGTTTAGTGAGGCCACTCACTCACTCACTCATTCACTCTTGTTTTCCTAAAAATCGTATTCAACAAAAATGCAGGATTCCTCACCATGTTTCCTTCACCGTTAAAGTAGGTACCTATACATATACATATTATGTATTATCCTCTGCAACTGAGCTAAATAAATGAATACACATAATATTACAATAAAAACCAAAATCCAAGGAATCCGTATCAATTTCATTACAGCTAGTATGACAGACGACACACTGTGTAATCGTCTAGCGCCGGCGTCTCGGGCTCCGGCCTCACAAAGCTGCTTAGCACGATATTGGAGACGAAGCAGACGATTGCCTCGGATTGACTACGTCTCCGTATATACTGAGTACATACCTAAGTACACACTGACACGGTACGCGGCTGTGATGCTCAAACAATGTGTTACTGGGGAAGATTTAGGAGATTTTTTTTAAATAAATATAGTAACTAGTATCTTTTTGTGATTTTTTTGCATAAGGTGACGTTGGCAAATCGGTTAGCGGTCAGAGCGTCTGGTATATCTAACCAGAAGACGCAGGTTCGAATCCTGCCCGCGATTGAATTTTTCCTTCACTAAAATAACTAGTAACTAGTATTTTCAAGAACGTTACGGACTTTTGAAATACCGTTCCAAAATAACCAAGCTGTATAGGTATCGATTACTATAACGATCAACGACGAAAAAACATCGAATAAAAACGATCCTCTTATTTCTTGTATTAAAATATGTAATGTTAAAACGTAATTTACCCATGTAGGTATACAAATATCGCAGTCTCAAGATTTATTACATATTCATAACAGCCAAATTATCTAATAAAAATGAAAGCGTTTAATAAAGTGCCTCATTTTGAGATCATAATTTGTCTCTTGTTACTGTGTTCGCAATCTACATGTTGTTGAGAAATTCTTGGGAGTATTAGAATATCTACTTAATGAAATAACTTGAATTATTTTCTTCCTCGTTATATGAAAAGAACGGTTTTTTACGCAGAATGTGACATGGAATTTATTTCTGTAAAAGCTTTAATAATATTAGGTATATCATTGTATAATTTTTTCCAATAAATAATTGTTAAGTTATTAACGTGTATAAATTGTAATACTTAATAACGGATTTGCAATATAGAAATCTATCTCTGATATAGTGACACATAGGAGTAAAGTTTTTCATAAAATAAAGTTTGAGCCTCCCTCCCCTATACATACGATGAATTTGATGATTTTCGTGGAATTGCAAACATAATCCAAAGCTTAGACTTAGGTACTTAAACTTGTCCCAGTTTAAATACCGAAGTAGTTACAAAACAAACACAGTCACTTTATAAAATTTCTTTAGCACAAGCACCTTGTTTGATTACATATACCTAGAGTACCTGTACACACTTGGCTATAGAAAACTGTTTACAAAGGCTCGGGAGAAGCTCTTATAAACAGCGTTGGCTTTGACGCGGGCTAGCCACTTCGCGAGGCGCCCTCTATAGGCGGATTTTTACATAACTTTATATGAAAATCGCATTATCTCGACGAGGGCGGGCCAAGATGACACAAATAAGATAAGCACAGAAGGTTAATACAAAGGCTTTAAGCGTTGAATGGATAATAGAATAATATTCTATTCATGGGTGCCTCGAATGGGAACTGTAGTCGAAATGTGTGTGCATCCACAGTTCATGTTAATATCCCATGAAGTAGGCGCGAGCCTTTTGCCATTAATCAAGCACATATCCAACCTACGATCTCGTACTAAGAATTTTATCTAAAAGATACTCAACCCGGAAATCGAATCCAGGAGTTCTTACTCAGAAGTCGTGCTTACGACTACTGGAGTAATGAGGTAGGTCTATATTTATTTGTGTACAAATCAGTTCACAGTGGCCTACCCAATAGTTTATTAGTGGCAGATGATAGCATCATCATCATTCCTCAATTCTTCAGGTCTCTCTCAGTTTGCGGTCCCAGGTTAATGGTAGTAAGACTTCTGTAGTATCATTTTAGCAGTGGAACGGTTTGGTCGTAAAAAGCCGCACACAAGTGTTTTTGCATGTCATTACCAATACAGAGCGGATTAGATTAGCTGTCGCCAAGCCTAGTGTATGTCTGAGGCTCTGAGCTGAACAAACATTGCGTAAGCCACACGCTCTCGACAAACAACCGAATTTGGGATTTGTTTTTATGTTTTGACGTCAATACACATGTTGGTCTGATGTGTTGGAACTTGAGATGGGAGAAGAGAAATAGTTGAGAGAGGATTTTATAAAAAGTTTCTATAATATTGTTACCAATTTAGAACACAAAAATAGATGCTTAACTACAAAGCTTGCTGCAAAGCCTACAGTGATGTAATTGCGCCTCTGTTCTAGTACTAATTAAGAAGATTGTTTTACAGATTTTGTTTGTATTTGTTGCAGCATATCGCAAATGTCAGCCGGATGACTTCCAGTGTGGCATGGAGGGCGCCGGGCCTGGCAAGATCTCAGCACAGGGACCGTGTATACCTAAGGAGAAGAAATGTGACGGGTAAGGATTATCTCGCCTCAAAGTGAATATAATCCCGAGATAAAGACTAACTGCCTACTTACAAGTTGTAGAAAATCATCATTATAATATCGACAGTTTTTTAAAAATGTCGTAAAATTTCACCACAACACCGCAGGCAAGAAAAAAATGCAAAAAGAATGCATAATAATCTGAATCTTAAATAACATTTCGCCACGCCTGTAGTCCCCGAAGCGACGGTTCGCTAGTATATTTAGATCCCATGTGTAAGAAAGACTTCTAAATCCTAAATCAATTCCAGAAATATGTAAATTAAATTTCCATGTCCATTACAGGTACTTAGATTGTAGAACAGGGCGCGACGAGCAAGATTGCCCGGGACAGAGCCTGGCGTGCCGGCTGGACCAGTACCGGTGCGCCAGCGGCAACAAGTGCGTGGACGCCGCCGTCAAGTGCGACCACAAGGACGACTGCGGGGACAACTCTGATGAAGCACACTGTAGTGAGTACAATTGGATATTTCCCCAAAAATAAAGGTGCTAATCCTCTGCTGTTGGAGTTCGTCTGGGTTGGTAGCACCCCACTGTGCTACTAAGCAATAATGTGTTCCGGTTTAAAGGGCAGTGTAGACTACAATTAAAAGAAGCGAAGCGGCGCGGCGGCGGTAGCGTAATGGCTAGGGCGTCGGACGGTAGATGATGTGGTTGCCGGTTCGAAACCCACCCATTGTACTACCGTCGTGAACCCACTCGTAACACAAGCATTTAGCTTGGCACGAGGGCTTAACAGGAATACTAGTAATGTGCGACCCACATTGCAAGTAAGGTTTAAAAAAAAGTATTCTAGTAGTACTATTTAGACATTGATCAAGACATTTAAATCTCTGTGCAGTAGGAACAGTCCTCTAGCCCACAACTTCAGCTGACAATTTCGCAGGTCCATCAGAATTGATGTGATTTTGTCCTCACTCATCGTATGATTAACACACACATTCTCTCTAAATGTGCGAACCACCAATCCATTACGTTGAACAAAGTCTCATGAGCAAGTTCGTTCACCACTAATTCTTCTACTACTTGTATGTCATCAGGCTTCCCAGCATGCCACATCGGTCAGTTCCGGTGCAGCAACGCGCTGTGCATCCCCGCGACGTACCACTGCGACGGATACAAGGACTGCTCGGATGGGTCTGACGAGGCCAACTGCACCGCCATCGCCTGCCCGGACAACAAGTATCTCTGTCCCAAGGGAGGGCCCGGAGGGACCCACAAGTGCATCGCCCGGTCACAGCTCTGCGACGGCAAGAAGGACTGCGAGGATAATGCTGATGAGGAGACTGCATGCTGTAAGTGTCGGTCCTGGTTTTGTTGGTATGGGATTCTAGAAAGTTTATCTAAAGAGGCTCCACGATACAGAAATGATCGTCCAGTGGTCAGCCTCAATGACCTCCTAACTGGCTAATATTTTATTATAGTTATTTGTATCTCATCTTGTTTCGACAGAAGAAGATTTACAGCTAAATCTTCAGGAAGAATTCTAGTTCTAAGTTTGCAGTACAACTATCAATTCCTACACTTTTCTTTGAAGCCGATAAATCTAGTAAATTGTTATCTAGTAAAGTGATACCCAAACATTTTGGTCCTAATATATCTACATAACATACCATCACGCCTGTATTCTCCGAAGGGTTAGGCAGAGAGGTACTTAATGTGGTGTACATTAGTTCGCCGGTATGTTTACGTCCCATGTTATAGGGGGCGAGCCTATAGTCATTAACCGGGCACAAATCCGAGCTGCTAATGAGAATTTCATAGAAAAACCCAATAACACTTTGCTCGACCTGGGGATCGAACCCAGGACCTCTAGTGTAGCAGTCGCACTTGGAACCTCTAGACGAATGAGGCAGTCATATAACTCGGCCGTTAGCTATTATATATCATTGTTTTTTTTGTAAAATAACACGAAGTTGGATTAAGAAGCTTACAAGTGTAAATTATATTTTCTATTCTGAAACACACACCTTAAGATATGCAGTGGATATACCGTTAGTACGTGCCATTACCAAACATGTATGTTGACTACATACGAGCTCATTTTAAACTAATCCAAGAGAATAAGTGTATGAACATCTGATGTTACAAATGTAATTTTCTTTATTACCTCCAACTTCTATAAGTGTGATTGCAATGTCTTTTTGAGATATTTAATAGCTACTTGCTATGTATTTTAATTTAAAACATTTAAGTACATGGTACTTATGTAAGCAAGCACGATCTGAAGTATATTAATAATTTGATATCAAACTGAATGAATGAAAATAAATATAATCTCGAGTTCTTCTTGTTGCTGTAATTATATGTCACGACACTTTTATATTCCAACGTTTCGATCGAATGAACAATGCGCTATTTTTTGTTAGTTATTTTATTGGTTATATCCCAGCCCAGTTATCTTTGTTTAGTTATCCCATATAACTCTAACAAATGTCGTACCTTCAGCAATGACGTCATGTCCGGCGCTGGACTGCGAGTACAAGTGTGTGGCGTCGCCGTCGGGCGGCGTGTGCGCGTGCGCCGCCGGCCTCGCGCTCGCCAGCGACAACCGCACGTGCGCCGACCGCGACGAGTGCAAGGAGTGGGGCTACTGCCACCAGCTGTGCGTCAACACTCCCGGCTGTGAGTCGTGCTCGTTTTACATTACCTATTTGAACCTATTGAAAGCAGGGACGTGACCGATGATTGTTTTTGTGCAGCATACAAGTGCGCATGCGCGCCGGGCTACTCGCTGGTGGAGGGCGGGCGGTGCGTGGGGGGCGCGGGGGGCGCGGGGGCGGGGGCGGGGGCCGCGCTGCTGCTGGCGCACGCGGGCGCCGTGCTGCGCATGGACCTGCACGGCCGCGCGCCCGTCGCGCTCGCCAACGCCACGGCCGCCGCTGGACTCGACTTCCACTACAGGAAGAATCTGCTCTTCTGGTCCGACCTTAAAACTAGAAAGGTGACTCAAATCGTACATATACATATATATTATTAGGTTCGAATTCACGAGAGATGCGTAAATTTTTCAATAGGAGTAATGAATATTTATAGAAATTAGAAAAATAATCCGTTAAAGCTAAAAAATACTTCACTAAAAAAATTACAGTTTTAATTACATATTCCGCTGTATTAAACAAAATTTTCAAAGTAACGTTGAATTTTCAGATTCATTCGCAACAATTGAGCGTACCGGCGGGCGTTTCGGGCATGTCGGGCTACGCGGGCGCGGACATCGCGGTGGCGGGCTCGTGGGCGCCCGTGGCCGTGGCCGTGGACTGGGTGGGCGACAAGCTGTACGTGGCCGACGGCGTGGGGCAGAAGGTGGACGTGTTCGAGCTGGACGGGCGCTGGCACGCCGTGGTGCTGGGCTCCAACCTCACCAGCCCCGCGGACCTCGCGCTCGACCCCACGCTCGGACTCATGTTCGTCGCTGACAGCAGCCAGGTTAGAACTCTTGTGTTCATTAATCAACACGTTCCTAACTTATGCACTTCAATGTCATTAACATATCTTGTAAATAAAATATTTTTTTGAAACATTTGTAAAACAGACATCTTAAGCCTTATTAACTTGTAACTTGCAGATTGTCAGAGCCAACATGGATGGAACGCATGCAAAATCAATCGTCTCTGAAGCCACATACAAAGCATCAGGTATCGCAGTCGACATCATAGCACGGAGAGTGTTCTGGTGCGACTCCCTCCTGGACTACATCGAGACTGTGGACTACGAGGGCAACCACCGGTTCCTGGTCTTGCGAGGACAGCAGGTCCCCAGCCCCTCCAGACTGGCACTGTTCGAAGACAGGGTTTACTGGTCAGACAACACCAAACAAGGTATCAGCTCAGTCAACAAATACGAAGGACCTTCCAGCATACAAGCTATCTATAAAATGAAGGACATCAGAGAACCAAAGGCTATTACTGTGATACACTCGTTGAAACAAACGTCGGTCAACAATCCTTGTGGCACAAACAACGGAGGCTGCTCACAGATGTGTATAGTGACCGCGCTCCAAAATGGCGGCCTCGGGTACCGCTGCGCTTGCAACATCGGCTACAGATTGGAAACGGACTTGCGAAATTGTGATCTTGTGAAAGAGTTCCTTATGTATTCCCAGCAGAGGTTTATCAAAGGAAAGGTTCTGAACCCAGTCATAGAAGGATTCAGTGACGCCATATTGCCTGTGGTGTCACGAAGGGCGAGGTTTGTAGGGTTAGACTTCGACGCTAGAGATGAACACATCTACTACTCAGATGTATTACAAGATGTTATATACAGGGTACACAGGAACGGAACGACCAAAGAAATTGTGTTAGCGTCACAGAACGAAGGAGTGGAAGGCTTAGCCGTGGACTGGGCATCCAAGAACCTCTACTATATCGATTCTAGAAAGGGAACTTTAAATGTTCTGTCGACGAGAAATATCGCTTATAAGAGAACTTTACTGAAGGACTTGAAGAGGCCGCGAGCTATTGTAGTACATCCTAACAAAGGCTTCATCTTTTTCTCGGAGTGGGACCGACCTGCCAACATAAGCCGAGCTTACACCGACGGTACCAACTTATTGGTCTTCGAGAACGTCACCCTTGGATGGCCAAACGGCTTATCGATAGACTTCGATGCGGACAGGCTGTATTGGTGTGACGCCCTACTCGACCACGTTCAACATTCCAAACTTGACGGAACTGACGTCAAAACTGTCAACTCGAGGCTCATCAGACATCCATTCTCCATAGTTATTCACAAAGAGTTCATGTACATCACAGACTGGAGACTTGACGCTATAGTTAGGCTGCACAAACTGACCGGAGAACAGGAGGACATCATGGTCCGGGAACCACAGACGAACAGGTTATATGGGGTCAAAGTGTACAGCGAGGAAATTCAAAGGATAGATCCCATGCAGCCGTGTTCACGAGACAATGGAAACTGCCAGAAATTATGCTTTGCTGTTCCAAGGAATAACACAGAACTGTTGACGGTGAAGTGTGGGTGTCCATACGGGGAGAAGCTGGCCCCCGACGGCACCAGCTGCGTGGCCGACCCCAGCGCCGAGCCGCCCGTGCAGCCGTGCCCGCACTCCTGGGACTTCACCTGCAACAACCAGCGCTGCATCCCCAAGAGCTGGGTCTGCGACGGCGACGACGACTGCCTGGATAACAGTGATGAGGAACAAAATTGTACCAGTAAGTAGACTTATGTCTTTGCTACGATATTATCATTTTTGTAGGGATCCTATTAGTTACTATTCTGTATTCATATAAATAACTTGTACAAAGTCGATGCAGATACCCTGTATCTATTTATAAAATAAATTATGACAATTTACCTTTCAATCTATGAGGGGCTCGTGGCTAAGTAATAACTAAGCTGATCAATTGATCTGCAAGGTTAAGCCGCGCTCGCTGCGGTCAGTCTGTGGATGGATGACCATTCTTAACACATCGAAACCCTTCCGTGCCTCGGATAGCACGTAAAGCCGTCGGTCACGGTTGTCATTAAACATCTATGAAAATAAATTGTTATTGGGAGTTAGAAGCCCAAAAAAGACCTGACAACCAGTCTACCCTCCAAATATCGGTGTTGTCCAGAAATTGGGTTTCAAAGTTAGATGGCAGTCACTTGATGTAATATATTGATATTCAGCTGAGGTATTTGATTTGTTTCAATTTTTATATCATCTGTCCGGCAGCCACGATTTCAGGTTATAAAGAGTTCTAGCACTTGTTTGATTGGTTTTGTTTTGCTGTATCGTAGAAACGACGTGCAGCGCGTCAGAGTTCATGTGCAAGTCGGGGCGCTGCATCCCGGCGACGTTCAAGTGCGACTCGGAGAACGACTGCGGCGACTTCTCGGACGAGACGGGCTGCGTCAACGTGACGTGCTCGGCCTCGCAGTTCCAGTGCGACAACGGCCGCTGCGTGCCCAGCACGTGGAAGTGCGACTCCGAGAACGACTGCGGCGACGGCTCCGACGAGGGGCCGCACTGCGCAGAGAAGACCTGCGCATACTTCCAGGTCAGATACAGAACTATACCATGGGGTTCTTCAAGGTGTAAAAACTATTTTTTACACGTCGGCAACGCGCGAATGATACCCCTGGTATTGCAAGCGTCCACAGGCTACGGTAACCGCTTACCATTAGGCGGGCCGTATGCTTGTTTGCAACCTTAGAATATAAAAAATATGTATATTTTTACTGTCTCGTTGGTCTAATGATCCTAAACACGACTGCGAGGTCCTGAGTTCAACTCGCAGGTCGAACAAAATGTTAATGGGTTTTTTTTTCTCAATAATAGTTCGGAATTTGGACTGATCCATAGCAATAGACTTGCCCCCTATTACATGAGACCTAAACATACCAGTAAACTGTGAGTGTACATTAGTCTATAGAGTCATACAGAAGTCAGTGACATTAGTATACCCTACCTAACTCTTCGGGTAATACAGGCGTAATGTATGGTATGTTATATTACCTATTTGTTGTATTTTGTGACTGTACTTAATATAGAAAATTATTTCAATGCTAGACAAAAAAATGGCATACTTTAATATCGCTGCAAATAATCGAACAATGTATTACAATCGCACTTGACGTTTTACATTTAAATATGGCCGAAAATTCTGCAATATCTGAAAGTTGTCAAATTAAAAATGCATCATTTGTGTCACAATATTTTTTCCAAAGGTGACAAGTATCCGTTATTTAATAAAAGCCTTTTTAGTATAACACAATTTGTTTATAATGTATGGTATTGCAGTTCACATGTCCGCGCACGGGGCACTGCATCCCGGCGTCGTGGGTGTGCGACGGCGACGACGACTGCTTCGACAAGCAGGACGAGGCCGACTGCCCGCCCGTGTCGTGCCTCGCCTCGCAGTTCAAGTGCGCCGACCTCAAGCAGTGCGTGCAGGTACCGCCGGCGCTCTGCCTACACCAATACCACACACTCAACACCCACCACCCAACATCCAACGCCCAACATCCACATCCAACATCCAACAGCTAACATCTAACATCTAACACCCAACACCCAATACTGGCAGCATGGTGATTTGCACAAGAGATCGCGATTTTATCTCTTTAATTAATCAATCCGTAAAATAAAAAAATAAAACATTTACATATTCTATTAAATTACATTTTATAATTATCTAGCTGATACCTTGAAGCTAGATATTTCATGCGCATCCCAAAAGATATTTTGTTTGTTTTTTAATGTCCGTTCTGAAATTTTATCACCATACCGAATTTTATCGAAATTGGTTTAGGTTACTTTCTCACTTAGGAGGATCACAATTCGATTGTATTTTTTTTATATTAAATAATAGGTTACAACATATTTTTGCCGACTGTTTCTATTATTAAAAATTGTCGTCATAAAATTCCAGAAATCTGTCTTCTTTTCCCAATATTATTATTATACTGAAGTGATATTTCATTTCTGCTTCTATATGTTCAAAATGAAAATGAATAATATGGTATGTGTGATAATTAGGAGGCGTACAAGTGCGATGGCATCCCGGACTGCAACGACGGCAGCGACGAGGCGGGCTGCCCGTCGCTGGCGCCGCACCAGTGCCAGCCCGACAAACAGTTCCAGTGCCGCTCCTCCGGCATCTGCATCCCCACCACCTGGTACTGCGATGGTGAGTGCATCACGGAAATCTCTTCAAAATTCTTTTAGGAAAGTAAAATGAGAAAAAATCTCTCAGAATAGAAATCTCTTTCAAACTCGCTATTAAAACATAACGTGTTTGACGTGGATATCATAGCCTTATGCTTTTTAATGTGATCCTCGTTCCCAGTACTGATAAAATTTTGTCTAAGAGTTTCTGATATAATGTGAGATGAACATAAGATTGTGGTAGGTCATATTTGATACATCGAATTTAACAACAAATTCTGTGGTAGCGGAAGAAGGTCGCGGCTCCGTGGTACAGTGAGTGACGAGTGAGTTATGTTGAGTGATGTTATATTAATTTTTGAGGCTTACATGAATACTAGATATATATTGAAATAAAACCAGTTTACGGATTTTATCTCATTGTATTTACAAAATCCCGACTGTTTTGAATCCTTTACAGTGTCCATGGTCACGGGCAGACTGAGATGTTGTCCGTCTTGATGTCGTATTTATTGACAGGTCCCCTACACTAACTCTTTCACTTAAATTATTAGTCATTCGATTTACGCAGATTGAGCTCACCGTAGCAGTGATAGCTTAGTGGTATGACCGTTGATCTCCAGTTCGAACTCAAGGCACACACTTCTGACTTTTCGAAGTTATGTGCGTATTAATAGTTAGAAAAAATCGTGAGGAAACTTGCATGCCTGAGAGATTTTCTCGATGGCGTGTGAAGTCTGCGAACCCGCACTAGGCCAGCGTGGTGGACTATAGCTTAATCCCTTTCATTTTGAGAGGAGATCTGTGCCCGGCAGTGGGATAGTATAATGGGTTGATTATGTTATGAGTTCACCGTATTCTTTGGTGTTACGGTTTAGACTTGGTTTAATAGAATCTTTACAAGGATTCCAAGCAGGTGAACGTCGGGATGTGGTTAATGTAAGTTTAACAGATAGAATTAGAATAGTCGTAACGTGTGGTGTGTTGTGGGGCGTCAGGCACGCCGGACTGCGAGGACCTGTCGGACGAGCCGGCCGCGTGCGGCGCCGTGTCGTGCGCGCCGCAGCACTTCCGGTGCGCCAGCGGACGCTGCGTGTTCCACGCCTACGTGTGCGACGGCCGCGACGACTGCGGAGACAACTCCGACGAGGGCCTGCAGCACGCCTGCCGGCCGCCGCCCTTCAGGTCACACACCATCACAACATTTACTACTTCTGCTCACCTCTGTTCTTTTGCTAACACTTAAATTACATGAAGGCGACTTTGTCTGCGTGGACTTCAGAATTGGATCTATCTCTGTGCCAAATTTTACAAAGATCTCTTCAGCCATTCTGGCGTAACAGATTGACAAACATCATACATCCATACTGCTAAGGATGCTCGCGGAAGCTGGACGCGACAAGCAGAGGACAAGGTAAAATGGCGCACATTGAGAGAGGCCTACGTCCAGCAGTGAACTGCTATAAATACTGATAACGATGATACATCCATACATCTTCACATTTTTTATATTAATAGAATTCACAAATAAGGATTACTATAACAGTCAATTCATACTAACGCAAAGTCGAAACAAATCAAAGCGATAATCTAAAAATTAACAGAGCAAATTCACTCTTATCTCAAAAACATAATTCTCATATTTCTGCCAAAATAATCATTAGTTTATCAAAGAAGCGCATTCTATAAAATGCAGGCAAATACGCACTTACTTTTTTTTCTACGAAGAAATATAACATACAAGGTTGAATTTACTAATTAACTTACTTTCAAATTCAAATCAATATTATGAGTCAGATCGAAGTTGCCAGTAATAATCTCAGAAAAGATCTAAAATCAAAAAACTACACCTTCTATTGAAAGGAACGTTTTGTTGGCGAAATTTTGTTTTTTTTCAATAATTCTCTCTAACAATGTAGGTATCTTAATTCCAGATGTCCTACGCACCAATGGCAATGTCCAGGTGTTACTGGCAGATGCGTCAACATCACACAAGTTTGTGACTCTAAATTTGATTGCCCGAATGGCGCTGACGAAGGTAAAATACATTTCAATATATTAAACCTTAAGCATACGGTTTATATTCATGTTAAAAGTTCAAAACTGATCAAGTTTGTTTTTATAGGAGCGAGCTGTGATTTCGCTGAATGTGAACATCAGGATGGTCTTTGTTCGAATGGCTGTAAACAAACTCCGAACGGACCACTGTGTTTGTGTCCTCCCGGCGAAGAGCTGGACATAGATGGATCTAACTGTAAGGACATCGATGAATGTAACCCTCCAGGTCTCTGCTCTCAAACCTGCACCAACACCAAGGGCTCCTACGTCTGCTCCTGCGTGGACGGCTACATATTAAGCATCAACAATCACACATGCAAAGCTAACAACCACTCCAGCGCCTTCCTGATCATCTCAAACAGACATTCCATCTTAGTAGCGGATCTTAACGAGCAAGGTCTTGAAAGGGTACCAATAAACGTAGAAAATGTAGTTGCGACGGCATCCAACATGCATACGGGAACCATATTCTGGTCAGACATGAAGCTCAAGAAGATCTCTCGGTTAGACCGCGGCAGTGAGCCGCAGGTCATCATCTCTACTGGATTGGATCTCGTTGAAGGACTCGCATACGACTGGGTGGGAGGAAACATTTACTGGTTAGACAGCAAACTAAACACAATCGAAGTGGCTAAGGAAGACGGTACGGCACGGACAGCCTTGTTGAGTGGTAACATAACGCAGCCGAGAGGAATGTGCCTGGACCCCGCACCTAACGCGAGGTGGTTGTTCTGGACAGACTGGGGAGAGAACCCTCGCATCGAAAGAGTAGGCATGGATGGTACGCAACGATCGGCCATCATCACCACAAAAATCTACTGGCCAAACGGTCTGACGCTAGACACGGCCACACAACGAGTGTACTTCGCCGATTCCAAGTTAGATTTTATCGATTTCTGTTACTACAACGGCACAGGCAGGCAGCAGGTGTTGGCCGGCAGCCACTACCTGCTGCACCCTCATTCCCTGACCCTGTTCGAGGACACGCTGTACTGGACCGACCGGCAGCTGAACAGGGTGCTGTCGGCACACAAGTTCAGGGGCACCAACCAGACGGTGGTGTCGCACCTGATCTCGCAGCCGTTGTCCATCCACGTGCACCACCCGTCGCTGCAGCCGCTGTACTCCTCGCCCTGCAGGGCCGACTCCTGCCAGCACCTGTGCCTGCTCAGCCCTAACAACACCGTAGGATATACTTGCATGTGCAAACCTGGCTTCAAGTTGCTGCCTGATGGTAAATGCGTCGAAGGTAATGTACACTTTCAACATGTTTTTTTGTTGTTTATGTTGATTTGGGAGGCTAATTAACCATTTCTTATTGCAGAGGAATCCGCATATCTGATGGTGCTAAAGGGAAGTCAAGTGATCGACTTATCAATGGACGGTTCAGGCCGAGCGGGACAGTTAGCTCCAATTGTTGGCATACAAGGTACGTAACTTATTTGAAATTTAAGATGGTATTGCCATCTGAATGTTGCAATATCTAATTAATTAATTATTAATTTCGTTCACGATCAATTTTATGGTGCTCTTTCGTCCAGGTGGTGTCCAACTAGACTATGACCGCCAAGGACACATGCTGTATTGGCTCCAGTCTATATCGGGTGACAGCGACGACGATGAAAACTGTACAATCTACAGTATGCCTTACGGTGGCGGCAATAAGGTCGAATTCTTCGGATCAGATACTGGCATCGTAGGAGCGCCTTCGTCTATCGCCTTTGACTGGCTCGGAAGAAACTTGTACATGGCTAACAGGGTTGCCAGCAATATTGAGCTGGTCAGGGTTGATGGCAAAGTGAAATACAGGTCCATTGTGATGGCTAATGACGGCAGCAGGACCTCTGTTGCTAAACCTAGAGGAATTTGTTTGGATCCAACTGAAGGGTAAGTTTATAAAATTCATTCAACTGTTAATATATTCTATAGTTCCAACTTCTATAGAGACCTCCTCTATAGAAGTACCTCCTAGTCCACCTCTAACTTGTCTGCACATTTACCTTTAGCGTTATTTTCAGATATAATAATACTGATATAATTAATATCTGTATTTTATTTGCAGAAAAATGTACTGGTCAGACGAAGGAGGTTTCGGAGTACCAGCTAAAATCGGCAAAGCCAACATGGACGGCACCAACCCTATAATTCTTGTCGATACCATAGAGAGGCCAGAAGCGATCACCATTGACGTGGAGAGGCAGATCATTTACTTCAGTACTCAGTTCCCGGCTAGCGTCATCAGCGTTAATACAGAAGGCAATGATAGAAAGACGATACTCACTGAAACGAATGCTATATCGTATCCTAAAGTCATCGCCGTCCTTGATTTAAGACTGTACGTCTTAGATCCCCTGCACGAAAAAATTATCAAGGCAGATCTGCCCAACGGAGACAATATCAAAACGGTATTGGACAATGAAAGTGACTTGAAATCGTTCACGGTGTTCCAGAAGAGAAAGATGGTCCACCACCCATGTACCCAGAACAATGGAGGCTGCGAACAGATTTGTATTCCTGGAGATGGAGGATCTCGTATTTGCGCGTGCTCAGTGGGGTATAGAAAGGAGAATGAAGTAAACTGTGTTCCATACAAAACATTCGCGGTAGTGTCTCAACTTGATCTGATCCGTGGATACAGTATAGATTCAAGCGCTGAAGCAATGGTCCCCGTTACTGGCCAAGGACACCATATATTGCACGTTGACGTCCATTTCTCTGAGAACTATATTTATTGGGTTGAATTTAACCGCGGACAGTGGAATGGCATCTTCCGCATCAGACCAAATGGCACCGAACTTCAACACATCGTTAGAGATGGTATTGGCAGCAATGGTATACGAGGATTAGCGGTGGACTGGGTCGCAGGAAACCTGTACTTTACCAACGTGTTCCCTCACGAAAATTACGTAGAAATGTGCTGGCTTGATGGCTCCAATAGAAAGGTGTTGGTCAAAACAACAATGGACGCTCCAAGAGAGCTAGCTGTAAACCCACTGAAGCGACTGTTGTACTGGATCGATTATGGCCAGTACCCGCGCATCGGTAAAGCCTACCTGGATGGCAGCAACTGGCAGACCCTCGTGAGCTCCGGAATATCGAACCCAAGAGACCTCACCATCGATATGTTGACACACGACGTCTACTGGGTGGACTCCAAACTAGATCAAATACAAAAAATCTCATACAGTGGAGGGAATAGACAACTAATTAGATCGAATTTACCGAACCCAATGGGTATTGCAATACATACGGGCAACGTTTATTGGGTTGATAGAAACTTGCAAACCATTTACAAAGCGTCAAAGTTACCTGGCAATATGTCGATGCCAGAAAAAGTTAGGATAAACCTTCCAAAACTAAGAGATATTGTCATATTCGATGTCAACAACCAGCCTACGGATGAGAATAATCCTTGCAGGAAGCTCGGCAATGGTGGATGTGACCAGCTCTGCTTCAGTTTCCCGCCAGAAGCTAACAAAGGCTACACACATAAATGCGACTGCGCCACTGGACAAATCTCAGCCACCAATCCCAAGAAATGTGACGTGGTTGATGAATACTTAGTTTTCACCACCAGGACTGAAATCCGAGCTATTAACTTAGACCCTCGCTCAACTGGAGTGCCGTTCAAACCTGTCGTAAACCTGACAAACGTTGTTGGTGTGGAATTTGATTATGCTGACAATAAACTGTTCTTCACACAAATCAGGCCTTGGGCTAGAATCGGCTGGATGTCCGCCAACAACCCCGATCCTGCTACCATTCAAAACATAATCAGCAAGGGTATCAATCCGGAAGGTATTTCTTACGACTGGACACAGAAAAAGGTTTACTGGACGGACAGCTCTAACAATTCGATCTACGCCATGAACCTCGATGGCTCCGAGTTGGTCATGATAGCTAGGGTAGAACGTCCACGAGCTATAGTTGTCGATCCTTGCAACGGAACCCTTTATTACACAGATTGGGGACGATTCGGAACATCTGGAAAGATCTACAGAACTACTATGGCGGGATCGCTGAAGAAAGCTATTATCGATAAAGATTTATCGCAGCCGAGTGGCTTGACTATAGATTTCGATGAAAACATGTTGTATTGGACGGACGCTGTCCGCGAGAAAATTGAACGTTCCAAAATGGACGGTACTGACAGAGAAGTCCTCATCAGCGCCACCATCTATCCATTCGCTATTACTGTATTCGGAAACTACATCTACTGGACTGACCTTCAACTGCGAGGTGTGTACAGAGCCGAGAAACATACCGGCGCCAATATGATTGAGATGGTGAAACGATTAGAAGACTCGCCACGTGACATTCACATATACAGTCCTAGCAGACAGAAGTGTCAACTGAATCCGTGCAAGATCAGCAACGGCGGCTGCGCACACAGCTGTCACCCCGCGCCCAACGCCACGGTCGAGTGCAAGTGCGACGACAACACCAAACTTGTGAACGAAGGAAGAATGTGTGTGGCTAAAAACATCACCTGTGATCCCAGCAAGTTCTTCTGCGCTAATGGCAAGTGCATCAGCAAGATGTGGTCGTGTGACGGCGACGATGACTGCGGCGACAGCTCTGACGAAGACAAGAACTACTGCACGTACCACTCTTGCTCGCCCTCTGAGTTCCGTTGTAACAACGGCAGGTGCATCTTCCAGTCATGGAAGTGCGACCACGAGAATGATTGCAAAGACGGATCTGACGAAGAAGGCTGCGTATATCCACCCTGCGCAGAAGGAGAGTTCACGTGCCTCAACTCGCGCTGTATACCTATGTCACAAGTGTGCAACGGTATTAACGACTGTAAGGATAACATCACGTCGGACGAAACACACGAACGTTGCCCAATGAACACCACCTGCCCAACAAACCATCTCAAATGTGAGAAGACGAACATCTGTGTAGAGCCTTATTGGCTCTGCGATGGAGATAACGACTGTGGTGACAATTCCGATGAAGACCCGTTACATTGCGCACAAAGAACTTGTCCTCAAAACAGCTTCCGTTGCCCCAACCATCGGTGTATACCTGCCACGTGGTACTGCGACGGGGACGACGACTGTGGTGATGGAGCTGATGAACCACCAGAATACTGCCGCTCTGAAGGCCGTACTTGCTTCGGAGATCTGTTCACTTGTGATAATGGTAATTGCATACCCAGGATCTACATCTGCGATGGTGACAACGACTGCTTGGATAACAGTGATGAAGATGATCGTCATCAATGCAATGAACGTAAATGTGATGCTGAGACAGAATACACGTGTGAAGAGAACAAATTCTGGCAGCGCGCTCAATGTATTCCTAAGAAATGGATTTGTGACGGTGACCCCGACTGTATTGATGGAGCTGACGAGAACTCCACCATCCACCATTGTGCTACACCAACGCCGTGCTCTGACGACCAGTTCCAATGTAATAATGGACGCTGCATCAACGAAGGATGGGTGTGCGACCACGACAATGACTGCGGCGATGGTTCCGACGAAGGCAAACGATGTAACACTCAATACAAACAGTGTACAGAACAGGAATTTAAATGTCAGAACTTCAAATGTATCAGAAACCACTTCAGATGTGATGGAGAAGATGACTGTGGTGACCATTCTGACGAGGTCGGATGTGTTAAGGAGAACAAAACATGTCCTGCTGGACAATTCAAATGTAACAACGACCAGTGTATCGACAACAGACTGGTCTGCAACAAAGTGTCAGACTGTAGCGACGACTCTGACGAACCTGCCCATTGTAACATCGACGAATGTGCCAAGTTGGAAATTAATCAATGTGGTCACAAGTGCATTGACACGTTAACCGGCTATTACTGTGACTGTAACAAAGGATACAAACTCCTTACAGACGGCAAAGCCTGCGCAGACATAGACGAATGTACAGAAACACCAGGAGTCTGCTCACAATACTGTTCTAACACTCCTGGATCCTACTATTGTAAGTGCAACGACCAATATTATGAACGAGAACCCGATGAGCACACTTGTAAACGAAAGGATAACACTCCCGCATGGATCATATTCACCAACAAATATTATGTCAGGAACATGTCCACTGACGCGAGTCTATACAACCTGATGCACCAAGATCTAATGAACGTTGTAGCTATCGATTTTGACTTTAAAGAACAGAGGATGTATTTCGCTGATGTGTCCGCCAAAACAATCTATAGATCGAACTACACAGATCCTAATCCGACCAAAGAAGTGGTTATCAGACACGACTCTCACGGTCTTGAAGGTATTGCAATTGATTGGATAGGAAGGAAACTCTACTGGCTCGACAGACATTCGAAGAATTTGGATGTGTCAGAATTGGATGGTACCAGGAGAAAAACATTAAAGACTGGCGTCACAGATCCTCGAGCTATAGTCGTACATCCTGGAACAGGATACTTGTACTTCACATCATGGCATTTGCAAGCTTACATCGGAAAATTAGGAATGGACGGCTCAAACTACACTGCAATCTTAAATTGGGAAGATGATATCGCCTGGCCGAATGCTCTAACCATAGACTACTTCACTGACCGAATATACTGGGCTGATGCTCATTTGGACTACATCGGCTCGGCCGACTTGGAAGGTAGACACAGACATGTTGTGCTATCTGGATCTAAGGTACCTCATGTCTTCGCTCTCAGTTTATTCGACGATGAAATCTACTGGACCGATTGGAATCTCAAAGCTATCAGTAAAGCTCACAAACATTCTGGAGAAAATCTGACAATTCTTAGAAACACAACACATAGACCGTACGATATTCACGTGGTGCACCCACTGAGACAGCTGCCGTATACGAACCCTTGCGGTGATAACAATGGAGGATGCTCGCATCTCTGCCTCATCGCACCACCTCACGAGTCCAGCTACTTGAACATTGAAGGTTACGGAGAAGAGGGAGCTACGACATACAAATGCGCATGTCCCAACCAATTCTATTTGGCAAGAGACATGAAGACATGCATTGCAAACTGTACAGATGGGCAACATAGATGCAATGGTCGCGATGAGAAATGTATTCCATGGTTCTGGAAGTGCGACGGCGAGAAAGATTGTATGGACGGATCTGACGAGCCTGATACTTGTCCAGTGCGACACTGCAGAGCTGGCTCATTCCAATGCAAAAATACCAACTGCACGCCCGCTGCCACTATCTGCGATGGCAATGATGATTGCGGCGATGGCAGTGATGAGGCCGAGTGTGCTCACGAATGTCCACTGCTCGAGTTCAAGTGCAAATCCAGTGGAAGATGTATCCTGGACAGCTGGAAGTGTGACGGAGACACAGACTGTAAGGATAATAGCGATGAAGACCCTACAATGTGTCACAACAGACCTTGTAACGCCGATACGGAATTCGCGTGCAAGAACGGACGCTGCATTCCGAAACTGTGGATGTGCGATTTTGACAATGACTGTGGAGACGATTCTGACGAGCCAGCTTACATGTGCAGACAGAAGAACTGCACCACCGGGTGGAGAAGGTGTCCAGGACAATCTAATTACAGGTGTATACCTAAATGGTTGTTCTGTGATGGAAAAGATGACTGCAGAGATGGGTCTGATGAATTGGCAGAAAACTGTCCGTCATGCAACGCGGACACTGATTTCACGTGTGACAACAAACGCTGTATACCTAAGCAATGGCTCTGTGACTTCACCGACGACTGTGGAGATGGAAGCGACGAGTCTGAAACAGTCTGTCAACATAAGTACCGGGAATGTTCTGAATCAGAATTCAAATGTGGTAATGGAAAATGTATATCGTCAAGGTGGCGCTGCGACCACGAGGATGATTGCGGAGATAATACAGACGAAGCTGAGTGTGGTGGCTTCAAGTGCAAAAATGGAACGTTCCAGTGTAAATCTGGGCACTGTATTGCTGCGTACTTCAGATGTGATGGAGACAGGGATTGTAGAGATTTGTCTGACGAGATCGGTTGCCCGCCGCGTTACCCTGGTGGCCGATACTGCCCTGAAAGCAGGTAAATATTATACTTTTCTCATAAGAAAATTAAATGGTTAATATTTCGTGGAATATAGGTGATTCTGTTCTTTTATAGATTCCAATGTGCAAATAACTTGTGCGTGTCTCAGTCGGATTTGTGCGATGGCACGGATGACTGCGGCGACGGGTCGGACGAGGCTGCATCTATCTGTACTAACTTCAACTGTGACACACTCAGACGGTTCCATTGTGACAATCATAGATGTGTGCCCAGGTAAGATTACTTCCTAGGGACTAGGAGTAAATATTAAAGAATGACAAATAAAAAACTTTTCTTTCTTAAATAGATTTTATTATTTATTGAATTACGACGTTTCGAATTCTTTACAGTATCCATGGTTATGGTTATTCGTGAGCATACATGTGTTTATTTTTTCTAGTATTTGTGTAAGCGTCAGACTAGTAAAAAAACTTCGATCAACAGCAATTACTTTATTTGTTGCCGGTTAAGGTTGATTTCACACTAAATGTTGTGTATCTTATGTCTTTTCATTTGTAATTAACAGGAGTATTTGATTTTTTTGGTCGTTTTATGTGACGAAAGATCGTAAATATTAGATATTTTGTAGATTTCTGACTTTATTACTAGGTGCCATGGTTGTAATTAGGTTGAACTTAAAACTGTTTTAAAACTTTGCTCTTCGTTTGTTAGTAAACAAATGTAGCTGTATAAGTATATATTCACGTGGACAGCGTTTAGCTTTGATTTTGTATGTGACCCTTTATCTAGTTGCTATTGTTGATCGAAGTAAAAGAAGGAAAATAGTAGCAAGAATGTTTTCGACCAGGTACCAAGTGTGCGACGGGGTGGACAACTGCGGCGACGGGTCGGACGAGAACAACATGACGCTGTGCGCGCTGCGCGTGAAGCCGTGCGAGCCCTACGCGCAGTTCCAGTGCGCCAACCGCGCCTGCGTGCCGCGCGCCGCGCTCTGCGACCTGGCCGACGACTGCGGCGACGCCTCCGACGAGCGCGGCTGCCACCACGCGCTCGCCTGCCGCCCGCAGGACAAGGGTACGGCGCACACCTCTAACACACATCCCGACCCCTTTACTTATTAATATCTTCGTTTTTGCGTTATAGATGTTTTGAACCTTTTGTTTCTCGCACCGCACGCACACTCGCCCGCAGCGGCGCAGGATCATTATTGTTCGGCAATGACCCTCTAACACTAATAAATTTAATGTTTTGCATACTACACTAATCTGATAAGTTTAGTACTAAGTTATAAACATGTTTTCTCTGTAAGTGGTATCTTAAACCATAAACTACCCCTACAAATGCACAAATTGATTGATTTCGAGTAAACACTAAAAATCACGAAGAAATATATTAATTAATGTAGCTAATTTCAAGATAATTCAAGCCTGTGCCGAAAATGAAGTCATAACAACACTAAATAATCTATATTATCAAATTTAAAATATATTTTTTTAATCCCAAGGTGGTTGCGAGCATTTCTGCACGAACCTGACGCAGGTGGGCGGCGCGGGCGGCGCGGGCAGCGCGGGCGGGTACATCTGCACGTGCTTCCAGGGCTGGATCATCTCGCCCGCCGACAAGAAGAAATGCATCGACGTCGACGAATGCGCCGCCGGCACTCACCACTGCTCGCAACTGTGCAACAACCTCAACGGCAGCTACAGCTGCGACTGTCGGGATGGATTTAAGTGAGTAGTGCTGTCTTACCGAATGCCTACATTTCTTGATACAAAATAATTAAGCACCACAAGCACATAATATTTAATTTGATACTCGCTGAATGTCACTTTGCGCAAACATATTGCTCTTTGTAAGATGAACACGTATCCGTCGAATAGAAGGTAAGTCCTAATGCTTGTAATAGTTGTCTCATAAATTAACCAAATATATCTCAAACAATTTTGATTTCGTTATAGACTGGCAGACAATTTATCTGGTGTCTGCAAGGCTATAGAAGATGAAGTTATACTACTATTCGCTAACGGACCAGAAATACACGCGTTTGCCCAAGAAAAGAACGAAGAGTTTGACGTTATTACAGCAGAGAAAAGAATTGAAGCAATTGACTACGATCCCAAGCACGAGATGATATTCTGGGCGGACAGCTACGACAAAACCATCAAACGATCGTACATGATTAACGCACTGAACGGACAGGTCAAGAGCGGCTTCGCTCAGGACTTAAACATGAAAGGAAACTCTAAACCGACCGCTTTGGCTGTAGACTACGTCGGAGACAATCTGTACTGGACTGAAACTGATAGAACTGGTTCTAAGCCACGAGGCCGGGTCATGGTAGCGAGAACCGACGGCAGATACCGAAGGGCACTCGTCTCAGCCGGAATAGAAAGCCCAACGTCGCTGGTCCTAGACCCACAGATGGGAAGAATGTTCTGGGCAGATTCTGGCTCGGCTCCCAAGATTGAAATAGCCTGGATGGATGGCTCGAAGAGGAGACCAATCGTCACAGAGAACATCAGACATCCTACCGGTCTAGCAATTGATCATTTGATGGACCATTCTATATATTGGGCTGACACGAAACTGAACACTATTGAGATGATGAGGCACGACGGTTCGAACAGGAAGATCATCCTCAAGGGTGATTTGCTGAAACATCCGCTGTCGCTGGACGTGTTCGAGTCCTCGCTGTACTGGGTCACCAGGGACACGGGAGAGTTGGTGAGACAGGACAAGTTTGGAAGAGGAGTGCCATTCATTATATCCAAGGATCTAGTCAATCCGTCAGCTGTGAAAGGTGAGTTGGGTTGATGCAATATTTCTACATTATTTTTTTATATTAAGTGGTATGTATGTTTGGTTTGTATTGGATACAAATCCAATTTCAAGGTTTCCCGGAATGCTGAAATAACGTAGAAAAATAGTGTCCACCATCTTGAATATATTACATTATTGACATTATTTTTTTACGTTATTTTCCTAAATAAATTAATATGGGTGTCAATTTCAAGGTTTCTCAGGCTGTTGATTACGAAAATAACATTTATTTTGAAGTCCATAATGGCGATCAATATTTACATACATACCGTGAGTGTATGCATATAAACGGGTAGGCAGAAACTATAGACCGCAACTTGGTACGATATATTATATGTGTGGTCAATATTTTTGTAAATAAATTGATGTGGGTGTCAAAAATGTTTTTCAAAAACAACAAATAATAAGCAAATATTTTTTTAAATTCATACGTGAGTCACATTATCTGATTATTGTTCGTATTGTTTATTGTATCGGAGCGTGACCAACGTCGTTCTTGACGGAGGTCCTCCAACCGCACACGATTTTTTCATTTGAATGCAATGTAGTTATAATGTCGTGTCGTATTGGGCAGTGTACCACCCGTTGCGCTACAACGCGTCGTCGGGGCGCGAGTGCGCGCGCGCCGCGTGCTCGCACCTGTGCCTGCGCGTGCCGGCCGGCCGCCGCTGCGCCTGCCCCGACCAGCTGCTGCCGCCCAAGCGCGTCACGCAGGAGCTCGCCTGCGACGCCGGTCAGTACACTCCTCTCTAGTGTCGCACCTGCGCCTGCGCACGCTGCGCCTGCCCCGACCAGCTGCTGCCGCCCAAGCGCGTCACGCAGGAGCTCGCCTGCGACGCCGGTCAGTACACTCCTCTCTAGTGTCGCACCTGCGCCTGCGCACGCTGCGCCTGCCCCGACCAGCTGCTGCCGCCCAAGCGCGTCACGCAGGAGCTCGCCTGCGACGCCGGTCAGTACACTCCTCTCTAGTGTCGCACCTGCGCCTGCGCACGCTGCGCCTGCCCCGACCAGCTGCTGCCGCCCAAGCGCGTCACGCAGGAGCTCGCCTGCGACGCCGGTCAGTACACTCCTCTCTAGTGTCGCACCTGCGCCTGCGCACGCTGCGCCTGCCCCGACCAGCTGCTGCCGCCCAAGCGCGTCACGCAGGAGCTCGCCTGCGACGCCGGTCAGTACACTCCTCTCTAGTGTCGCACCTGCGCCTGCGCACGCTGCGCCTGCCCCGACCAGCTGCTGCCGCCCAAGCGCGTCACGCAGGAGCTCGCCTGCGACGCCGGTCAGTACACTCCTCTCTAGTGTCGCACCTGCGCCTGCGCACGCTGCGCCTGCCCCGACCAGCTGCTGCCGCCCAAGCGCGTCACGCAGGAGCTCGCCTGCGACGCCGGTCAGTACACTCCTCTCTAGTGTCGCACCTGCGCCTGCGCACGCTGCGCCTGCCCCGACCAGCTGCTGCCGCCCAAGCGCGTCACGCAGGAGCTCGCCTGCGACGCCGGTCAGTACACTCCTCTCTAGTGTCGCACCTGCGCCTGCGCACGCTGCGCCTGCACCGACCAGCTGCTGCCGCCCAAGCGCGTCACGCAGGAGCTCGCCTGCGACGCCGGTCAGTACACTCCTCTCTAGTGTCGCACCTGCGCCTGCGCACGCTGCGCCTGCCCCGACCAGCTGCTGCCGCCCAAGCGCGTCACGCAGGAGCTCGCCTGCGACGCCGGTCAGTACACTCCTCTCTAGTGTCGCACCTGCGCCTGCGCACGCTGCGCCTGCCCCGACCAGCTGCTGCCGCCCAAGCGCGTCACGCAGGAGCTCGCCTGCGACGCCGGTCAGTACACTCCTCTCTAGTGTCGCACCTGCGCCTGCGCACGCTGCGCCTGCCCCGACCAGCTGCTGCCGCCCAAGCGCGTCACGCAGGAGCTCGCCTGCGACGCCGGTCAGTACACTCCTCTCTAGTGTCGCACCTGCGCCTGCGCACGCTGCGCCTGCACCGACCAGCTGCTGCCGCCCAAGCGCGTCACGCAGGAGCTCGCCTGCGACGCCGGTCAGTACACTCCTCTCTAGTGTCGCACCTGCGCCTGCGCACGCTGCGCCTGCCCCGACCAGCTGCTGCCGCCCAAGCGCGTCACGCAGGAGCTCGCCTGCGACGCCGGTCAGTACACTCCTCTCTAGTGTCGCACCTGCGCCTGCGCACGCTGCGCCTGCCCCGACCAGCTGCTGCCGCCCAAGCGCGTCACGCAGGAGCTCGCCTGCGACGCCGGTCAGTACACTCCTCTCTAGTGTCGCACCTGCGCCTGCGCACGCTGCGCCTGCCCCGACCAGCTGCTGCCGCCCAAGCGCGTCACGCAGGAGCTCGCCTGCGACGCCGGTCAGTACACTCTCTAGTGTCGCACCTGCGCCTGCGCACGCTGCGCCTGCCCCGACCAGCTGCTGTCGCCCAAGCGCGTCACGCAGGAGCTCGCCTGCGACGCCGGTCAGTACACTCCTCTCTAGTGTCGCACCTGCGACTGCGCACGCTGCGCCTGCCCCGACCAGCTGCTGCCGCCCAAGCGCGTCACGCAGGAGCTCGCCTGCGACGCCGGTCAGTACACTCCTCTCTAGTGTCGCACCTGCGCCTGCGCACGCTGCGCCTGCCCCGACCAGCTGCTGCCGAGTTATGTTGAAGCTGAAATCTTTGAAAATGGGAGTGAAATGAGGTGATGGCTGACAGGAGTGGGTGGATGTAAAGGACATGTTGTATTAGAACGAGTTGAATAACAGTGAGTTATGAGCGATCGGATTGAGTATGGTATCGTTTGTGTTGTGTAGCGGTGGAGGCGCCGCGGCCGCTGCCGCGCATCTGTCCGTGCGAGAACGGCGGCACGTGCGAGGAGGACGGCGGCGGCGCGGGCGGGCTGCGCTGCGTGTGCCGGCCGCCGCTGGCGCCGCCGCTGTGCGCCGCCGCCGCCGCCGCCAGCGCCGCGCGCGCCGCCACGGCCGCCGCCGTGCTCGTGCCGCTGCTGCTGGTGCTCGTGCTGGCGCTGGCCGCCGCCGCCGCCTGGTTCGTCATCAGGAAGAGACCCTTGTGAGTACCTACCGTCTTATCGCGCACATCGTTGTGTCTTGTTTCTTATCTATTGTTTCTTCTCTAATCTAATAAAGCAAGAATTTCATAATGATCACCACTGTAATCGTTACCTTATTTAAAATTTCCACAGGGAAGAATATGTGGTATTCCCGGTCATTAGATACTACTTAACTATTTATCTTTCATGTGCATTGGGTCTTATTATTTTTGTTTTCGTCGTAGGTAGAGTATATAATATAATAGGTACTATGCTTTATTCGGGGGAAGTACATATTACAAACTCGTATGATTCGATCAAATGCAAACTCGTTAGTAGCGTATCACTTTCTCTCCTTGGTGAACAATCTACTATTGTAACAGTATCATAAATACTAAGATGATCCAATTGAATCAATCCACCTATGCTATAGTATAAAACCAGTATTTATTAATGTTGACGTGGTATTATTTGGTGCAGTGGTAAGGGCGGCGGGCTGAGCAGCCTGGCGTCGTCGCAGAGCGTGTCGTTCCGGCCCGGCTCCAACGTAGAGTTCGGCGTGGCGGGGGCGGGGGGCGCGGGGGCCGGGGCCGGACTGGAGCCCGCCTACACGTTGGAGGAGGCGCCGCGCAAGGGCCGCGACTTCAGTAACCCCATGTACGACGCCGTCGCGCGCGCACCCGACAACGACCCGCCAATACGTCAGTACACTAATATACTTTAATTCATACACTGCTTACGTACAATATAAATAAATAAATAAACTGTTGAGTTTTAACATTAACACCGACTAGCGGAACTGTGACAAAGTTTCTATTTGTTACATCCTTTTTGATCTAATAATCCTTTAATTGATACTTATTTATTTATTTACCTATTTATAATTAAGATTTTTTAATTAAATTACCTTTAACGCTATATTTGACATTACAGCGGGCATCTATGAAGTACCGGACGAGCTGAAGGAAAAGATAGTGTCGGCCGTGATATCACCGTCATCGACGGAGACGCGCGGCGCGGGCGGGGCGGGGGCGGGCGCGCGGGGCGCGGGGGCGGGGCGCGCGTTGGACCCGGCCGCCGACACGGGGCGCGATACGGCGGCTCTGGTGCGCGAGGACCCGCACGGCTAGCCCCCGCCCCGCGGCGCCCGCGCCCCCCGCCGCCCCTTCCTCCTGCTGCACCCTACCAACCTCTACTCGAACCTTTCCGAATCACTAGTGAAATAAACCAAAACTTCTGAGTGATATTGGCATCACCGCGGCTAACGAGTGGACGTTATTTAAAAAAACTCTCATTTTAATAGCAAATAAAATCCAGAATATTCCCAGATAATTTTTATTAGCAAAATTTCTTACACTTACATATTTTTTGCGTTTGCATTCGAGTAGGAATCTGGAGCGGTAATTGGTGCGCAGTCGTGACGTACACACACGTGACGTCACTCGGACACGTCACCACCGCATACACACGCACACACGTACATCACACACTGATATGAATGACAAACAAACCGAGCAGCATCTTAGTGATCATCTGTATTGAATCGTTGTGTGCATACGGTGATGTCGTGACCTTCTTTAAATACCTATATTATATCTTTCCCCGATTCTATCCGTCCTTCTAGTTTTAGCTACTAATTTATTTCTTATTTTTACTGTAAAACATTCCATTTGATTATATCTATATTAAGCTTTACATTTTATTTTCCGCTTATCTTTTATACAAAGGTTATTTAATTCCAGCTAGTTCTGGTTGTACTTATATGTCAGTATTTAAGGTACCTATCTCTCACTTTTTATATATTTTGTGCTAAAATATATGATTTTAATTCTAAATAAACCATATCATAGCGTGATACGTATGTTATTATATGAAGAGATTTCTAAAGCGTAGCGTAGAACTTGTACATTCGAATTGTCTGAGACTAAAGACTAAAGTTTCGTCATAGCTCTATTTGGATATTATCTAAGTAATATATGGTTGCGCTAAGCGCCTCAGGCCCGATCTGTGACTATATTCCTAATATCTGTATAAATGATGTTGACTTAGTAATAAATAAATAATTAGTACATAAATAAGGAACTAGGAATTGTTGTTGGTAACGGCCCAGAGCGTCACTTGATAGCCTTTTAAATTGATTTGACAATAAGCAATACCTACACTATGTTAGAGAATAATTTATTTATTTCGGTTTAAGACTATGTAAAATAACAATGTTGTGTTTTATAATTGTCTATTAATCATAAAAAATATTATAATTTTGTGGGACTCCTGACGATTTGCCATAAATGTGTGAGATAATGTTTTTGTTGTTTTATTATCAAATATATTTTGTCATCACTATTGTGTTTAAATTACAAAACGTCAAATGATTGTAAATACATGCGTTCAGAATTGTGATGTACATTTCGATAAGCCAAATTGTATGTTCTTTAAATTGTATTTATGGGAAACATTATAAATATGTACTATACTATATAGAAATGACTCTGTGAATATAAACATCACGTTGATGACTAAAGAACTTGAATTTATAAAGTGTAAAAAGTATAAAGGTGTCAATATTATAAATATATTACAATGTTACGGATAAGGAGAGGAAATATTTTTATATCGGGACTATTATAGTTATTAGACAGTCGTCTGAGGTTAGTTGATGAAAATATTGTGTAAAAATAAATTAATAATGAAATACTTTGTTCATTTCATTTACGCACCGTAGTCTGAATCAGCACTGTAAACACCTTATCGTATTTCAGGCGAAACACATATCATTGCTCTTCTAATTTTAACAGATGAGGGATTTTTTAATTATGCATACTTTAAAAAAAAAATGTGATAGGAGGGCAAGCGAGTAGACGGATCGCCTGAGGGTAATCGATTACCGCCGCCCATGGGCACCCGCAACACCATAGTATTCACAAGTGCGTTGCCGACCTTTTAAAAGGGGATTGGGCCTCCGGTGACCTCACTCACTCGGCGAAACAACATAAGCGTTGTTTACCGCCGGTTTTCTGTGAGGCCGTGGCATCACTCTGGTCGAGCCGGCCCATTCAAGCCGAAGCATGGCTCTCCCATGTAAAAAATATAATAAAACTGAAGGGTTTGTTAGTTTGTTTGGTAGAACGCGCCAATCTCAGGAACGGTTCGAATTGAAAAAAAAATTTTTCGCACGACGCCGAATCGCCAATTTTTCGCCAACAAGAAATTTCTTGAAGCTTTCGAGATGTGGTGCTACCGTAGAATGCTACGTATAAGTTGGACGCAAAAGATTTCCAATGCGAGAGTACTCCAGTGGGTGGCATGATCAACTTTGATCAAACTCTCGATATAATTATAAATAAAGAAGGGAAAAAAAAGCGCACGGTTTTGATTTTGTTTCTGTTGTATGGTCAACTTTTGAAAGAGACCAATAAAAAATATCAGTCATCCAGCCTATTATACAATGGACTCTTTGGTTTAGTTAAAATTAGTATCTACTCTATGTAACATCGTCTATTATTTTATTTTCTTGTGAAATTGTAATGAGTTATTTTGTCACCATCTAAATTTTGAATAATTTATTTATCTCGTTATTTTACTATTCTTGTTATCGTGAATATTGAATTGACTGTTGATACCTACTTAACCTATCAGAGGTCATACGCCTCATTCATGCAAGTGTATCGTAATTAAATGTTGTCATAAGAATAGAAAAATCAAAAATCACGATCAGTATAATGTATCGGATTCGCGATTCAGTGGAACTTACATCTTGTTCATAAATTGCGGAGCGCATAATATATATAACGCACAATCGCACATCGATCGTTTTGGTGGATATTCTTAATGTGGACTGGACAATAAGGGCTGATCACGGTATCCGGTTATGTTTGCAAACGTGTCCAGTGTGTCTTACATGTCCTGCTGTACAAGTTTTAAATGAAATTTAATTTTTGAGATACGCGAATGTGACGGTCCGCAAAAATAAAGTGACGTTTACAGAGTACCTAGTTCGATTACAGAGCACCATGTCACAGATAAAGTTACTAAGCCGCACTGTTGCTAGTCGTGTTTTATCCGGCGTAGCGGTGTGCTTGGAGCTGAGAGAGCCAGTATCAGTGACAACGCGAAGGATTCACATAACCGGTCGTAATAGGTCTAACTATAAGAAAACCCTAACTTTAGACAACGTGAACCCGAATGTAGTGAAATTGGAATATGCGGTCCGTGGACCCCTCGTCATTCGCGCTGGTGAAATCGAAAAGGACCTTGCAAAGGTACATAACATAAGTATATTTTTAAATATTTAAATACAGCTTCTATCTACCATTCAGATAAGCATTTCGTAAAAAGTAAGAAAATATCTGACCCGCTCGGTGGTTGGACCTCTTGGGGTTTGACTGGCTGGCGAAGTGGCGACCACCAATACGGCAGTCATCAGAGTCTGTTGTAAAGAACCTTTGTGTGTGTTTCGAATTTTACGTGGAAGAATCGGTAGCTTTTGAACAGTTTTGTCTTTTTTATGATTATATTAGCTAAAAGTGTCAGCTATGAACACAAACTAAAAGTAAACCCATTGAATAAGCAGTTTTCTTTTAAAATTGAACTTGAATGTTGTGGGTTATTATAGTAGAAAAAACAAACATTAAAATTTCTCAAAAACTATTGATTTTAATTAGGTCATACATATGGGGGATAGAATCACGTCCGGCAGGAATACGTCGACTTTCGAGTAGGCTGTAGATATATGCACGTCTTAAGGTAAATTTTTAAATAAAATTATCTTCAACACATTTACTGTCCCCACTGCTGTACACGGGTCTTCTCCCAGAGTGAGGGGTTGTTCCAACACACACATCACACTAGGCTACTGCGATTCGGAAATCTCTCAGGCATGCAGGTTTCAATGAATGATAAATCATTTTTTAATACGCTTTTGTTGCGAAAAGTCGAAGGTTACTTTAACAGTCTAATGTTTACCTTACTAGGCTATCACTGCTTTTAAAACAAATGGACAGTTTATAATTAATATATTTTATTAATTTCATTGTTACCAGATGTTTTCGTAAATATCAAAAATAATTAAAGTTAGTGGAGAACCATTGTTTAATTATAACATTCTAATTTTTATTTGTTTGCAGCTATAGTATCACTGTGACTGAAGTCGGTCTATTATGATATACTTAATCATCTAAACATGTTGTCTTCTCAAAAACGTTACACACATTTGCCTCCCCAAGTTCAGTCTAAGAATGGATGAATAAAAAATTCAATTTAATTCCTAATAAAACTATTGTGCATGACTATAATGTTATGATAAAATGTCGCTGGTCCGAATTGACGAAGCCAAAAAGGGTCCTTTGGTGTTCGGTGTTTCGCACCATGGTGCGAATCGACAAAGTCAAAAAAGGACCCACCATGGTCCGAAATAACGAATTTAAAAGGTTCCTTGTGCGCTTCACCCCGCGGTTCTAATAGCTCATGGTGCGAAACGACAAGCACCCGGCGAAACAAGCGCGGGGTGGCGCGGCATAAGAAATTTCTGATAATGTTCATTAAGATGAAAATATTGTAATATTTGTGTTAATACATTATGAGTAATTGAAATAAATTAGAATTAGGTATAATAAATCTCTTTGTGGTCAGAGGATTCTACCATTTGTGGCAAATTACCTTTAATAGTACATTTTCAACTCTTCCAACTAAATTATAAATACAATATTACGTAGTACCAGCTTCTGCTCGCGATTTTATCTACGTGAACTTCAGAATTGGGTCCGACCTGGATGAAAAGTAACCTATGTGATATTCCAGGCTATAATCTATCTGTGTGCCAAATTTTATCCAGATCCGTTCAGCCATTCTGGCGTGAAAGAGTATCAAACATCCATACATCCATACTTACAAACTTTCACGTTTAGGTATAATATTAGTAAGGTTTTACATACCTACTTCATAGCCCGTTGATCCATTAACCAGGCACAAATCCAAACTACAAGCTGCTACTGAGGATTGCTCACATTTTGAATCCAATCCAATTTCTCTAGCATAGCGGTTGCATAATAATATGACCCCTACACTAATGAGGCTGCTGCAGCCAAATAGAGATTATGTAAAATTAAATTGTAATTATATGTATTAAATTGTGTGTTCAATAAATCAACCATCTCAAAGACGGTGTTGACCTGATTCCATTTCATTCCATGGCCTCATAGTTTTTAATTTTATATTGTTTTTAATTGGCTAGGACTATCTTGCTGGGACTCTATTCCGGCTACGTTTCTTAAACTTGCAAGACACAAGACTTCATCGTTCCCCATCTGATTAAACTTGTTGACAAAATTATAATATTAAAAAATCGAATGAAATATTATATACCAACAGTGTGTAGATCGGATTTAAAGTATATGGGCCTTGTTGCCCGAAATAAATGGAAATAATAATAAAGTACATAAGTATAATAATAAATTTCATTATATAGTTAAAAAAAGGTCTACACGATATCATCCTTCAAACGCGAATATTTGTTTTGTGGTCAACTTTAATTTATAGGGTTTTTTTTAATGAATTTGTAGGTTTGTAGTGTGACTTATGCGGTTGACCGACATAAGGTGCAGAAGTGTGTTTGACAGCGCCATTGACAGCAATAAATTTTAATTTTATTTAAATGTGCCGTCCTGAAAAGAAGAAAAGTAAAGAAAAAAGTATTAAAGAACTATGCAAGAATCGTAGCAAGTGGCAGTTTATAGTTTCTGTCTACCCCTGCGGGAGAAAGGCGTGAGTGTATGTATGTATGTTTGTGCCGTCCTGTGCTAGGATACTGCACAAATGATTATACTAAAGTAAGAAAAGAGCATGGAGTATCTTATCACAAGTAAGTTAATAAATTCTTACAATTTAATTTATTTTCTTCCTTGCAAATAAAATTTTAAATGAAAGAAAGAGTCAGCGCTTGCCTTATTAGTATGAAAGGGACTCAATACAAGTCAAAGCAAATGTGTCATTTATGACAACTGCTTAGTGCTATTTCTTTTCATCTTATGCCGTCTGGATCTCTATGCTCGCGCTCATTAGGAGAGCCATACATGTTTTTATTTATAGGTTTATGGACATGTAGCGCGACTCAATTATATATGACATTTACTATGAACATGGCGTATCTAATATTCTAATCCAATGAAAGGTCAGCAATGAGCAATATTATCTATCATTTATGAATTCATTTATTAAATAGTTTGCCTTTTTCAGCAAAAAGTCGTTGAGTAATTTTTAAAATTGTATAAATTAATTTTATCTGTCTCATGCTATTTGAAAGTTTATTGAAAATTTTTGGAGCCATTCCCAAGTAGCTCTTTGTATATAATGCTGTTTTGCGGGGTTTCATACGAATCATCAGTCATGCGAAACTGTTGTGCACCTAACATTATTTCTATGTTGTTGAAGGCGGTTTTACTTTTTGTTAAAACGTATTTTATTCCAAATTTTGAGAGGCAAGTAGAATTTTGCGTACCTAGACGATATCATCATTTCTTCCGTCGGTACGTGTATCTAATTGTCATTTTATTCTATATGTTGTCATCAGATATTCACCAAATTATGAGTACCTATACTCTTTTATAATAATAATAACTCTTTATTTCGAGTGACCAGGACTTTTATATAAAAAAGATATAATTTATGAAATCGGTCCCCATCTGGCGAAAATATCGGTGAACATACTTAAATAAACATACAGACGAACATAGAACCTCCTTTTTTTTTAATTCGGTTAAAAATAATCATTATGCTCTATGTAAGCTTACAAATTCATTCCTTTTGCCATCAGTTTGTTCCAATATTGAACACTGCCATCCCATTGACTGTAAACCCATTTAATGCTGAGGCCGCCTATCTGCGTTTTTTTTTATTGTTTTTAATGGGATAGGAGGGCAAACTAGCAGACGGATCACCTGATGGTAAGCGATTACCGCCCCCCATGGATACCCGCAACACCATAGGAGTCACAAGTGCGTTGCCGACCTTTTAAAAGGGGATTGGGCCTCCGATAACCTCTCTCTCGAAACACAACGTAAGCGTTGTTTAACGCCGGTTTTCTGTTATGCCGTGGTATCACTCCGGTCGAGCCGACCCATTCGTACCGATGCATGGCTCTACCACGTAAGATAAATATCTTTCGTCCGAATTATCTTTATTCAAATGCCAAGGCCGTCAAATGCCAAAAGTCAATAAAAAAAAATGTTTGTAAATGATGTGCGGCATGGGGTAAAGTGCTTACTTTTCTAGGGTGGCATGGCGGTAAGTTACTGAATTTCTAGGGCGGCAATGAATAGGTTAAGAAGGTAACGAATACCGGGTACAATCTAAATGTGATGTGTATTGTTTAGGGCGCCAAGGCCTTTGCGCGATTTGCTGAATTCATATAATCATGTATTAGTGTCTCACCCTTTGATGGGCTGGATCGAATTTCATGCCCATATGTGCTCAGGAAGGCAAGCATATTATGCAACACTAGCTTTTGCCAGCGACTTCGTCCGCGTGGAATAGTTACTTTGTTCCCTAGTTCTTCGCCCGTGGTTTCACCTGCGTTGCCCCGTTCCTAAGGGTTGTAGCGTGATGATATATACATTGATAGCTTGAAACCTTTCCCATGAATCACTCATTTTCCCAACATTTCCCTTCACTGCTCTGCTCCTATTGGTCGTAGCGTGATGAAAAGTATACTATAACCTGTGGTTTGGGCTGTGCGTTGATAGATCACTATGTCAGTCAGTCAGTCACCTAACGTAAGAGTAGACAAATATAATCAAAAAGCTCCGAACTGCTAAGCTATCGGGAGTTACACGTGTTATTGTGAGTCAACCATAAAAGATAGACATTTGCTGTCGTGGAATATTTTTTATATAATTTGAAGGAGAACATTTCCGTCATACATGATTTCTGTGTAGCTTTAACCATTAAAGCTGCACACGCGACGGAAGCTTAAAAAATGGAGTAAGTTCTCCTGTTTTCCCAACATTTCCCTTCACTGCTCTGCTCCTATTGATCGTAGCGTGATGAAAAGTATACTATAACCTGCCCAGGAGTATGAAGAACAATTGTACCAAGTTTCGTTGAAATCCGTCGAGTGGTTTTTGTTTCTATAACGAACATACAGACAGACAGACAGACAGACAGACAAAAATTTTACTGATTGCATTTTTGGCATCAGTATCGATCACTAATCCACCCGCTGATAGTTATTTTGGAAATATATTTCATGTACAGAATTGACCTCTCTACAGATTTATTATAAGTATAGATATAGATATAGATAATGTGCTTCCTCCGTCCGACATACTCATGAGGATTTGTTCGCAAGTGGTTTTGGCCACCCGACGAGCACCTCCCGCGCCACTGACAGTACGTTATTATCGCCATGCTCATGGACGCCGCCAAAATTACCTACTTTCAGGGAGATGCATCTGCATCTACACATTGTAATATTTTTTTTATGGGATAGTGGGCAAACAATCAGACGGATCGCCCGATGTAAGCGATTACCGCCGCCCATGGACACCCGCAACACCGGAGTCACAAGTTTTAAAAGGGGATCGGGCCGCCGGTATCCTCACTCACTCTGCGAAACACAACGTTGTCACGCTTTTTTTCAAGTTTTCCTCCACCTTGCAGAAAATCGTAGCCAAATAACATAGCTCCGTGCTATGTTGTGTTCCTAACCAAAGCTCCGCCGGGAAGCGTTGTGTTGTCAGTGGGGGGAACCGGTAGTTTTTTGTTACCGCTGCTGTCATGCATGTTAGCATATCTCCTCTGCTGCCAGCCCAACTATGCCTCCTTAGTATTTACAGGGTCGGCAACGCGCGAATGATAACTCTCTCTCTCTCGTGTTGCAACCGTCCATGCGGCTACCGTAACCGCTTACCATCAGGCGGGCCGTATGCTTGTTTGCCACCTTAGTGGTACCTGATACCTACATAAACTAATAGGTAGAGGAACTGCAGCATATTTGGAATATCGTTTTGTTTTTTGGGAATAAGTAGAAAAGGGAACGGGATAGCCCAATAAAAACAACATCAAAATATTGGACAGTTATTATTCTTTAATAGTACAAACGATCAAACAAAACAAAAACTAGGAACCTTTTCAAAATCGCAATATAATTAAAAAACTCCAAAACCGTGATTTGACTTAGGGTTCAGATAATTTGGAATACGGTATTCCAAATTATATTCACCCTTTTCTTTGAAAATTACTTAATTTTTTTATTAGAAACTAATAAATCTCTTATCTTTTAGTCTCTTATCTTACAGTTTTACAGTCTTTAGTAGTAACGTAATCAATCTTTAACTGACTTCAAAAAAGGAGGAGGTTGTCAATTCGTCGGAATCTTTTTTATAGGTAAATTTCCCCCTTACTCGAAGACTCCTGCTCCGATTTGAAAAATTCTTCTTTTGTTTTAAACGGTAGGTATATTTTTTATATATATAATATACATCATATATATCTATCTATTATATTATACTTCCCACGTGGTTCCATATAAATTTAGTCAATAATTTTCCATATAAATTTAGGTAATTTAGTTTAAAGGGTAGGTAGCCTTTAAAACAAAAGAAGAATTTTCCAAATCGGAGCAGGAGTCTTCGAGTAAAAACCTGGCCTTCGATCAATAATTTTATTATTACGATTGAAGCGATATTTCAATCGGGGAGTCCTTAACATTAACAAATCGAAATAGTATTGTTCTAGGGACGTAGGAGTGTTTAGCTGCCTTCAAGTAAGCCATTTTCTTATTTTTAACAGTGGCGGTAGCAGCGGACATATTCTCTTTTTCCATCTCATTCTCTTTTTGTACTTATTGGAAGCCGCTATTCCTAAAAAGACAGTAGAATTAAAACTCATAAAAATTTGCATACAATTTGGAATAGTCCAAATTATGTTCACTGTCGGCATTCCAAATTAACAACATGACATCCTAACTTAAAAATACATGTCATATTTTTTAATCTAAAAATATTCACAAAATAAAGGTAAAATCATAAACTAATAAGGTCACTTAATAGTTTAAACAATTACATTAAAGATATTACGTATTCTAGTAAACGATTATCAATGATTGCATTCTTACCGAAAAAGTTTTCAAATGTGACGTCTCGTTCCCGTATGGCTGGCAGCAGAAATGTCAAGATGGCACCCTCTTTTTCGTACGTATTGGCTTCGTACGTCATATGACGATATGTTTAGAGCAAAAAAACACAGATGGCATTTATATTAATTTGGATATCTGAGTATTCCAAGATACCTGCAGTATTCCAAATATGCTGCAGTTCCTCTATAAATACCTATAGTTTTATAGAATAACAACGGTAACATTTTAGGCCGCTTCTAATCCACCTATAATGTTAATAACTAACATTAAACATTGCTAACAATTTACAGAAATTGTGTGAATGCTTCAGAGTCGGACTTTGGTCTGTTATTTCGCTGTTTTAGTTATTTAAGAATGCTTCTGTTTGTCCCCAGGGAGTACAGAAGCCTTTCAAGCGGGTGATCAAGGCGAACATCGGAGATGCGCACGCCATGGGGCAGGTGCCCATTACCTTCATCAGACAGGTAGGTATGAGAAAACTACATATGTAATTATGTATAGTGAGGAGTATTATGAACACGAGAATTGTAAGGTAAATCTTCACAGCGCGTGATACACAAGGTGGAGGTGTCACGTAGGTAAGTGGTGACGTATGAGTGGTGGTGGACTTGTACTGCCCGGGTGCCATCCTCTCAAAGGACCGGGTGTCTTTCTCGTGGGATGACGTGATATGATATTCAAAAAAGCTAATATAAAAAATCAATAAACCCGACTACCAAAAATGATGGAAACAAGATGCTTTTTAATATGAAACTCTTTCTAACATCGTAATTTTTGATCACAAGCGAATGTATAATTCTTGATAATTTTCAAGTTATTATTAAGTTTTGATTGGTTTTCTGGTTGTTTATTTCCTGTAAAGTACCTATTTGTGGTCGGAATGGTAGGGTAGCAAGTGTAGCAACCTGGATTAACGGTATCCCGATCCAAATTATAACACAATTTCATTGCCTTACATCTACTATTGTAGAGGTACAGTCGCATAAAAAGTGTTTATGTGCAAAAAATAATGAGTAGGTTGACAGGTTATACTTATACAGTGCGAGCGGGACATAAAGGAAATGTAACAGAGTGAGTGAGACAGCACGCGACGACGTATGCGCATGCCGCCCCGTTTTAATTGTAAAAAAGCGCAACCACGTGCGTTTAACTTGAAAAAGGCAATCATATTACGAGTATTAGTATTAATTGGTTGTAATTTTCGTAGGTGCTGGCGTGCGTGATTGATCCGTCCTTATTGGAAATCGAGAAGTACCCAAGAGATGTGAAAGAGAGGGCCAAGGAAATGCTGTCTGCTTCTGGGTGAGCTATCAAATATAATTTAGGTACACGTCCGCAGTGAATGTAGATACTTAGATGCGGATACATTTTAGGACACCAAGCCACGCACACCATACAGATAGCCAAATAGGTAGGTACTCCGCCGAGCTAAATATAGTCTCTGCACAACCAAAGATCCTGCCGCTAAATAGAACCTAGTAGTGCTTGTTTGTCATCTTATCACCTACCTACAGACTATGACAAGTGTGTTAAATCGGATATCGTTAATCCAATGTAAGTAATAAATTATAATGCAGCGGTCGATCCGTCGGTGCGTACACAATGTCGCAGGGTATCGAGAAGATCCGGCGCGACGTGGCGGCCTACATCGAGCGGCGCGACGGCCACAAGGCCAACTGGGAGAACATTTCCCTCGTCGGAGGAGCCTCCACCGGTATCAAAAACTGCCTGCAGCTGCTTGTCAACAAGATCGGCGGCAAGGACTCCGGTACTTACATCTGTGTATACCTACCAATAAGGCCGCGTACACGAACTTATCGGAGAGCGGCGCGGCGTCGGCGGCGGCGGTGCGGAGAGCGTCGCAGTGACGCTGACCCGTTCTCGAAGCCAACGGGCGTAGTGTTGTGTATGAGAAATTAGTGTCTTTGTACGCGAACGAAATGTCTAAACAGCGACGACAATACCTTTTTGATACAAATTTCATGAAACGTCGGTCGTTAAAAATCAAAAAAATAAAATAGGTAGGTACATAACACTACGTCAATCAACGGGCGCGTAACGCTCGTCGTAGGTACACCGCGCCGCGCCGCTCGCCGCATCGCTGTCTTCGAGCAGTTCCATATAATTATAGGTACGATTCCAGCGCACGTCGGTGCGCAATTTCTATGAGGTAAAGGAAATTGCAGTACCTAGCTACTTAGCTTTACAGCAATTAATGTTTATAATCGCATGCAACTTATACACTCAGCTCAGCATGCATTCCGTGACGGCCGGTCGGCCATTGTGTTGGAAATATAAACTTTACAATTTCCTTTACCGCATAGTAAGTTCTATTCGTCACGTACCGGTTAAATCGTGCTTTACACCGTTTACACGATACTGCACGATCACGCTCCCACTGAGTTCGTGTAAGCGGCCTTACAATGTCTCGTACACTTTTCTAAAGAACATAGGGGTATTTTTTAAACCCGTGGGTTGGTTTGTATGAGTATAGTAGTATGAGTTTGTAAAATTACTGAAAAATAACAATCCTATTGGTATATTTCTTTAAGAAAATCATACCTATTTCGCTAAAAAGCTTTATGCGCGAAGGCAACAATTTTATTGGATCTGTTGGTTAATGGATTGGGGGATGGGATTGGGAGATTGGATTTAGTCATATTTTGTAGTAGGTACTTACCTATAAGTAATATAAATAAATAGACATAAGTAGGGCCTACCTACCTACCTGTCAGTCAAAAGATTTCTGTCGTAAATCTTCGTGAAGTCATAAAACACTGATGGTATTTATGCGTTCTATATGTGACTGCGGTCCGCGTCCGCATTTGCGTTAATAATATTCAAGGATGAAGTAATCGCTGGTGTTCCATAACGTCCCTACTGTAATTATACTTCTGCTTCGTTCTCGATATTAGCATAGAACACATGTAGTATCGCGTAGTCATACGCCGATCTCGCACTTTACTTGAGATAAATTTTTTTTTTTTATTTTGTTAAATGTCACTCAGTTACCCGCGTACCTTCATTCGCGTTTTAGTGCTACGCCGTATCGCACGTTTTTTAAAGTTAGTGGTTAACTTTGAAGTTTTTTGGTGAAAATATGCCTAAACGTAAGAATGATGATGAAGATTTTTCGTATTTGGAACGAAAGATTCGAAAATTAGAGAAGAAGTTCCGAAAAAAGAAAGACAAACGACGAAGTTATCGTTCGCGTACCCCCCGGTCGCGTACAACATCGTTATGCTCTCGTTGTTCGGACCGGTCGGTATCACGAGAAACAACACCAAGACAACAAGGTTAGTCTATAAATCCAACCTTTTTTTTATGGTGTAGGTACAGACAGTTTAAGTGAACAACAATAATATGATATTGCGAACAGTTCCTTGCGGCTGTTTCTTATCAAAGTCTGGTTTGTGAACTGATCTTTTACGGCTGTTCCTTACCATCAGATCTTATTAGTTGTGTACAAATACCAGGGTTTGCGTGCTTCCCATAGCGGTTGACACTACCCGAACCATATAATACTATGCGAATAGTATTTTACGACTGTTCTAATTACTTTGTAACAGTACCCACATGGCAATTATTTTTTCCAACTCCAGGAAACGAAGGCCAAGGTCATGCTGATGATAATGTCGCGGTGATAGTAACACCAGATAACGAAGAACCTATACCGTCAACATAAGCACAGGCAGGTACCGTCACGATACCGCCAGGGACCCCCAATCACTCCGTAACACCTGTCTCCTTAGGCGCGACCAACGTAGTTCCAGATAACATAGAATCGGTACCTGAACTAGATGATACTATCCTAGATATTCTAGGTATAGATCCTACACAACAAAATACCTTTGGCACCGAAATACAGAAGGAATTAGCTGTTAGATTAGAATATTATGCCTGCAATGGCCTAACAAAAGAAGTACGAAAGGAATTGAAAGAACAATACCTCGTTCCCAGCAATTGCAAACTAATTAACGCTCCTATCTTAAATGCCGAATTGAAGGCTGCGCTAACTGAGGTACTAATAAACCGCGATAAAGCCATAGAATTAAAACAATCCCAACTGGCTTCAGCTATATCAGCTTTGGGCCGGGGTTAGACGCGCCTTTTTTCTTCTAAAGAAAAAGATGCAGAGTTGATTAGAATTCTCATGGATACGAATCGCATTCTATGTGATTGTCAGTACTCGGACTCGATGAGACGAAGAGGTTTCGTTCTTTCATTTTTAAGAAAGGACTTAAAAGATCCGCTACAAAGTACAACTAAAATCGACAATTATCTTTTTGGACAAGATTTAGCGGACACGTTAAAAGCAGCTAAGGCCATAAATAAATCGGGTACCGAATTGAAAGCTCCGCCTACCACGAAGCCACAAATAAACAAAAAACAAGCGACCAACTCTGCAAGACCTTTAAACTGGAAGGGTCCGATTCAGGCTCGCAGGAAGCCAGAACATCAGAGGACGAAGGAGCCTGCACCGGCGAAGAATCGGCAGTCGAGCCCATACAAGTCGTCACAGCATCGTCAGCAGCGCAGCAGACGCCGTTAATCCCGGTAAATTATGCAGGCCGATTATCACTTTTTTACAAACAGTGGTCAATGATAACCAATGATCCCATAATACTTTCATATATTCACGGCTATAAAATACAATTTTCACGACCGGTTAAATCTGACTTACCCCCAGCACTACAAACATATTCTCCTACAGAGAAGAATCATTTTATAGAGGTTATAAATAACTTACTTTCATTGGGAGCTGTTTCAAAATGTAAACCGTGCAAAAATCAGTTCTTATCAAGAATTTTCTTGATCCCTAAACCAAATGGTAAAATGAGTTTTATATTAAACTTGAAAAAGTTAAATAAATTTATTGACACAAAACACTTTAAATTAGAGGATTTGCGAACCGCATTAAAATTAATAACGAGAGATGATTTCATGATGAAAATTGATCTTAAAGATGCTTATTTTTTAATTAAAATTCACCCCGACTCGAAAAAGTACCTTCGTTTTCAATTCGAGCAGGATCTTTTCCAATTTGAAGTTTTACCATTTGGCTTAAATACAGCCCCATATATTTTTACTAAAATATTAAAACCAGTTGTACGTCTACTTAGGTCTGCCGGTTTCTTGTCCACTGTGTACCTGGATGACTTTTTAATAATGGGTCAATCTTATGAAAAATGCATGCATAATGCAAACATAACCAAGTCGCTACTAACAGCGCTTGGATTCATTATAAATATAGAAAAGAGCTGTTTAATTCCCAACACGACTTGTTGTTTCTTGGGCAATGTTATTGATTCAAAAAATTTCGAGGTTAGACTTCCGGAAGAGAAAAAGATTCGTATTAAAAAAGAAATACATAAATTTCTAAAAACAAATCGATGCAAGATACGTGATTTTGCCAGTTTTGTCGGCATGCTAGTCTCGGCTTGTCCAGCTGTCGACTACGGTTGGTTATACACTAAAAGTTTAGAGAGGATAAAATTTTTAAATTTAGTAGATGATAATAACTACGACAGGTACATGCAGATTCCCAGATCTTTGATATATGATTTAAATTGGTGGAACTATGCTATAGATCATTCAGTAAGCAAAATAAAACAGGATCAGTACGACCTCGAAATTTTTTCAGATGCCTCAAAAACGGGGTGGGGTGTCGCATGCGGGAATGAGACGGCTAGTGGACAGTGGAACAATAATGAAAGTAAACAGCATATTAATTGCCTAGAATTGCTAGCTGCACAATTCGGACTAAAAATATTTGCAAAAAATTTAACTAATTGTCAAATACTATTGCGTATCGACAACACTACTGCCATATCCTATATAAACCGAATGGGTGGAATTCAATTTCCGCACCTTACAGAAATTTCAAAAGAGATATGGCAGTGGTGTGAATTTCGTAAATTATTTATATACGCTTCGTATATACAGTCATCACATAATGTGACGGCAGATGCGGAGTCCAGACTGGTGCATCCAGATATCGAGTGGCAATTATCACATGCGGCATATCGAACAACCGTTTCAAGATTTGGTTCGCCTGATATCGACTTGTTTGCAAGCAGAATAAATACAAAATGCAAAAAGTATGTATCATGGCATAGAGATCCCGACGCTTTTGCCATTAACGCATTTACTATTTCATGGACTAGTTATTATTTTTACGCATTTCCACCATTTTCGATGAAATTAAAAACATTGCGAAAAATAGTTTTTGACAAAGCCGAAGGCATCATGGTTGTACCCGACTGGCCTACACAGCCACGGTATCCACTCTTTAAATGCCTTTTGTCATCCGAACCTTTGATCTTTAAACCGTGTGAAAATCCAATTTTGTCATACTCTTCCAGCAGTCGCCGTATCCACACAAAACTTACCCTGGTGGTAGGGACCTTATCCGGGCGGCGTGGATAAGCAGGAGAATTCCCCCATCTGCTATTGAGGTGATGACTGCCTCATTAGCAAATAATACATTGAAGCAATATGAAGTTAGTTTTAAGAAATGGTATTTGTTTTGTTAATCATATAATGTTAATGTTTACCAAGCATCTATTCCTATGGTAATCTTCTTCATGACCAAGTACTATGAAGAAGGGGCCCAATATGGTACCCTTAATACATGTAGGTCTGCTCTGAGTTTGTTACTAGGCTCACATGTGGGACAAGATGACCGTATTAAAAGGTTTTTCAAGGGCATCTTTCGTTTACGAAAGACGCCTACGGCCACCGTTACCTAAATACCATATGACTTGGGACACTTCTATTGTTATAAATCACTTAAGTAAATATTATGCAAATGAACAACTGAATCTTGATCAGATTTCTAAAAAAGTAGTTACTCTTCTGGCTCTGATTACGGCGCATCGTGTACAGACTTTATCGAAAATTCATATTAATAATATCATCATAACATATGCCAATAAAGTCACAATTAAAATTCCAGATACAATTAAAACTACTCGTATTGGAACCTTTCAACCAAACCTAATATTGCCTTTTTACGAAGAAAAACCCGAAATATGCCCCGGAAAAGCTTTAATTACTTATATTAAATTAACAGAATCAATTCGCAAAGAGGAAAAATTATTGTTTATTGGCACAAAAAAGCCCCATAAAGCTGTTGGGTCGCAAACCATAAGTCGCTGAATCAAATCCACTTTGGATGACAGTGGCATCGATGTGTCAAAATTTAGCGCACACAGTACGCGACACGCTGCCACGTCCGCCGCACACCGGCTCGGAATAAATTTGGATTTGATCCGGCGAACCGCGGGCTGGACCGCTAATTCCAATACATTCTTTAGATTCTGTAATAGAACCTTATGTAATGTAGTTGATGATGATTCATTTGGGAGAACAATACTCAATGAATCAAATAATAAATGATTAACATGTTGATATTTCGTTAACTTAATCATTATAATAAATAATAACGATTTGTTAAATTAAGATCCATATAAAAATGTACCTAACTAATGATTATAACTAAACAGAAATATATGATCTATATACACAAAAAAAAATTTCACAACTTTATCTCTAAAAGTCTACATGTGTTCTATGCTAATATCGAGGACGAAGCAGAAGTATAATTAATGATTAAACGAACTTACCTGTACGTGAAGTTCTATCATAATTATACGAAGGCTTCGTCCGAAGATATTAGCATCCCTCCCTCCCATTCCTTTCATTCACCTTAGTCTAATAAGTTGCGAAATATTTTATTCCGACTTTAAGCTATCTGAACTAAATGAAGGTACGCGGGTAACTGAGTGACATTTAACAAAATAAAAAAAATTAAATTATCTCAAGTAAAGTGCGAGATCGGCGTATGACTACGCGATACTACATGTGTTTTAAGCTAATATCTTCGGACGAAGCCTTCGTATAATTATGATAGAACTTCACGTACAGGTAAGTTCGTTTAATCATTAAACATACTTGCATAAGCATTTCCATTAAAAAGCATTTAGTTGTAAGTAGGTATAAGCCTGTCTGTTGTGTGTGTTTGGGTTGTTGCGTGGAATTTTCATCGCGTCTTGAAAACCATTCCATACAACGCTAGAAAAGCAATCACGGACAGTTTGCGTGTATTTTTCAAGTCTTAAATGTAATTTGACAAGATTACAATATTTGTGCGCGGGTTGCCGTGTGATCTCATCTTGCATATTTGCCGTGATTATGGTTAGCGACTAATGAAAATACATAAATGTTTTGCATGTCACCGGTGAATTGGAAACACTCATCTTGACACCGATAATTAAGTTAACATTCCAATACACATAAATATATAAAATTAAAGGTTAAGAAGAGGCGTTAACGTACACCCAGATGTTTAAGTCCCATGTAAAAGGGGCGAGCCTATTAACCCGACACAAACTCCACACTACTGAGAATTTCCAACCCAATATTAACACTTTTCTCGACCTTGGAATCGAACCCAGGACGTCTAGCATAGCAGTCTCAATTATTTTTAAAATTAGTTGTAAAATTTTAATAACACTAGAACAACTCATAAATGAATTTCTGCGCAGGTGTCGTTTGTGCACCAGTAGTACCTAGTCACGATTTATATTTAAAACTAGCTTTTTGCCCGCGACTTCGTCCGCATGGAATAGTTACTTTGTTCCATATGAACTTTCATCTCCTATTTCACCCCTACATAGGTCAAAATTTATCAAAATCCTTTCTTAGGGGATGCCTACGTCATAGTAGCTATATGCATGCAAAGTCTCAGCCCGATCGGTTTAAAATTGACAAAGTTTCATACAAACTTTCATCCCCTATTTTATCCCCTTGGGGGTAGAATTTATCAAAATCCTTTCTTAGCGGATGGCTACGTCATAACATCTACCTGCATGCCAAATTTCAGCCCGATCCCTCAAGTGGTTTGGGCTGTGCGTTGATAGATCACTATGTCAGTCAGTCACCTTTGAGCTTTATATATATTTAGATGTACTAATGCAACACCTTAACAATATGCCAAATGTTAGTTTTGTCAGAGCGGCTATGATCTGTTGGTGCTAATCATGGCCGGATTTAGAGGTCTGGAGGCCTCGGGGCAACAAAGAAGGCCCCTGGCCCCAAATTATTTTCCAAATAAAATGAACAATAATTTATTGTGAAACAAAGTAGATATTAGAAATTAAATTTTAGTATTAACGAACGAAACCATCCGAGCTTTTTTTGCCGAGAAATCGTTAAGGATTTCGCTGAAATCCAGTTCCCAAAGTAAATCGCTTTCTATGCTCAGGAGAGAAAGCTTTGATAGACGGTTTTGTCCCATCGTGGTTCAAATCCTATTTTTTGTCATTTTTATTTTTTAAATGAGCGCTCTCCACTACAATTTAAATACCATCAAAACTAAATACATTCTCTCAATGCAATATCAAGGTTTGGGGATGTAGCTCTGAAATTTTGATCCTCGAGAATTTGGTTTTTAATTTAGTTTTTAAGGAAAATTAATCTATTGTCCTAATCTACCACGTAAAGTGATGGCCTGAAACACAGGTTTGTATAAACCTAGATCAGGCAAGTGGCTACATATCTCATCGAATATTTTTATCTGCACCTATTATAAATACCTATGTACTTTAGTTTTATTTATTATTATGACACTAATATATAACATACCTGTTAAATTGTAATGTTGAAAAATTTTACACCTTTTGTAAAAGAATTTAAATAAAGATTTTGATTTGGTAGTAAAATAGTACCGGAGAAGATTGGAAATTTTGATTGGATTCCGGAAAAGATGTTAACTAGTGTTTACTATCTTTTTGTGATTTTTTTGCATTTTCCATGCTAAGATTATAAAGTTATTTTAGTAAAGGAAAAATTCAATCGCGGGCAGGCGATTGAATAATGCAAAAAAATCACAAACACATAGTTAAAGGTAAGGTGGCATCGTACAATATCGAACTAACTGTAAAGCACAGCTGTAAAGTAAATCATGTCGGTTGAGAAACAAGGTAACTTACTTTTCAATAGATGTCGCCAACGTCACCTTATGACGTAAACTCAGAATGTGAAGGCAAATTTCAATCAGGCGGGTGGGGTTCGCGGTGACTTAGTGTTTACTAGTCGAAATTTGAATGTTTTTTTTCCGAAGTCTACTGTGGGGGTACCCGCTTTTGTGGAGGCCTTGTTTGCCCACCACTAAATCCGGCCCTGGTGCTAACTACGGCGGCATTCGGCCAAGGCTTTAGATAATCTGGACAATGCTGTACCCATGTTTGTCTGTTGCTTTGAGTAAATTGTCTATTAAAAAGGATTCATAGAAATATTTTCTTGTTTACAAAAGTTAAAAAAACTAAAACCTAACCATGAAAAAAAAATATTCAGTATTTATAGTATTTTAGTATTTAAATGATACTTTTTGGTGCCTCGGATGGATAATAACAGAAACATAAATTGTACTTCGTCAAATAAAGAGATGGCGCTAGTAAGAAATTTACAGACGATCATACACTCTTCGTTCGTCCAGGGTTTGTTATGTCATATTTACTGTACCTACCATGTATGTAGATTCCGTACGATACTTTTGGATTAAGACCAATCCAAGTACACCTCATTTGATAAATTTAATATTTAGTTACAAGCTTATGACACTCTTTCTGTAAGGACGAATCAATCGACATATCATTTGTTAAGATCTGATCAGTAGTTTTGTAGCTAGGATTTAACATCCACACATACATACTTACATAGACTTTTTTTGTTAAACTTATTACCCTTCCTTTTTCGTAGTCGAGTAAAGCCATCCACTTACTAATTTTAAAATATGCTTGCAAGACTCGGTGGGTTTTTTAAATGTGTTTTTTAAACTCATGTATGATTAAATGTATTACTTATACCTCTAATGCTCCATACCTATGCTTCTGGTGGCGAACATAGTCAACAATAATAATGTGCCTACGAAATTTTATAGACCGCTGGGGTTCTTTCCAGGAGTGATGATCCCCACCCCGCAGTACCCGCTGTACTCGGCGTCGCTAGCGGAGTACGGGCTGGGTATGGTGCGCTACTACCTGGACGAGGACAACAAATGGGCGCTCGACATCCCCGAGCTGGAGCGCGCCTTCGCCGAAGCCAGCAACACACTTGCCGTGCGCGCCATCGTCGTCATCAACCCCGGGAACCCCACCGGACAGGTCACCACCATCACTTAGCGCAGGGGTTGGCAAAGTTTTTAGACAAAGAGCCAGATGCCGAAAAAAATATAGATTTTTCGGAAGCCGCAGTTTTCTGTTCCAGGTTTTTCATACAGTCAAAACCACCAAGTACCAAACCTTGACATATGTAGCCGAATGAGAGATTTATGAAATATTTGATCTCGTTTGCACCTAAATATTCAAATAATACCATCAAAGGGCCGCTGTTAGTCAACCCCTTACTTAGTGCACATCATCCTAGACAGTCTAGCCAACGTTTTCTTGGACTGTGCTGGCGACGGCAAGGACAGCTGTCCCTATGTTGTTTCTTAGCTTCGCCAAATGTCAGCCTCAACGATTACCGTGACATTTCCAGGTGCTGACCCGCGCCAACATCGAGGATATCATAAAGTTTGCACACAAGCACAGTCTGTTCGTGTTTGCTGACGAGGTGTACCAGGACAACATATATGCTAAGTGCAGCAAATTCTTCTCCTTTAAGAAGGTAAGCATCGAAAAGTAAATATTTACTGTTCTCATGTAAAGGTTAAAGTTGTTAGAGAAGAATAAAGAATGAGACACATTTATGGCAATGAGAAAGCACATCATACATATATCACTACCATTTTTCTCGTAAAATTCCTTACGCAAGTACTGCTATTTGTCTGATGATTGTGGAAGATAGTAGAAAATTAAACCAAAACCACTCCTATTAGTAAAACCGGCCACCGAATAGATTTTTGACATTTCCAATCCTATAAAGGTATCTATATCTATAGACATAACATTAAAGCAAGGATATTTCAAGTTCGAAGGTTTTTATAAGTGTACTAGGTGTTTAGAAACAGTTAGGTGACAAACACACGTACAGAAGAAAAAATAAAATAATCTTAAAAATGTAAATAACCTTCCACTAACATTGTATCTATTCGTAATTAATACAGTGCACAAATGCATTCCTTTGTAATGGGTATCATAGTACGAACAAAGCTAGATCTATAACGAATCGGCATTTCTTATCGATTAAATAGTACAATCGTAAGTATATTTTTTGTAATCCTCCATTATTGCGTTATTTTGTTCTTATTTAATCTGCACAATGTAACAGTCATAGCATGCGTAAGCATGCAGTGATATTTTATTATGATCGTTACATTATATTTACTTCGTGAAAGTGAAAACAATAACACTTCTTAAGTACATAAAAATGCCATTTGTGGCGTTATTACGAAATATGCAATATCAACAATATTTAGGTAGGTACTTACTCTTATCTGAATTTCAATATGTACAGAGTCTGTTGTATCCTTCATCATGCTTAAATCAATATAGGCACTTATTCAGAGATAAAAGAGATGTACTTAGTGTAATAAATTAATAATGCATACTTTTACTAAATACTTCTTACTAAATATTATACTTACCTACGTATGCAAAATCACTCACTCCCATTTTAAACACCAGCATTTTGGAAAAATATACGATGTACATAATGTATACGTAACGACAAAAGGATTAGGTGTACATTTCTTTTTCAATCCTGCGACTAAAAAACTTATATATGTATGTATGTATGTATGTATGTATTTTTTTTTCTCTTATCGACAAATTTTTAGCTATATGTGGAGGCTTGTAATTAGCAATTTGTTAATAACATGTTCTTTTTAACATAAATGTCTATTAGTCTGTAAGCCTGTATTTTTTTAAATTTGTTAAATCTGTAAAATAAAACAAAAAAATTGTTGACATTTAGTCGTAGTGCATTTATTTTGTTTGGAAATGGCACTCCCGACAGTTTTCCTTGGGATTTTAATTACTTAAGTTATTATGTCGTCATTTAGTCGCGGGTTTTTCAAAAATTTTGTTGAATGAATGGGTATATATGTATGTTTAATTTTGAGTATAAGTATTATCTTTTTTGAGCATTCCTGTTACAGTCTAAATATCTACCTATTTGCGTAGCTTAATCGGACAAACTGTGTTACTCTTCAGCGTAGAGAAGCAAGTTCCGCAGGTCGCAAAATTGTGTTTGATCTAGATCCGTTATTATGGCATTAACGTGGTGATTATAAATACTCTTAGAACCCAAATATGCACTATAAAAAATGCCAAAATTGTGTACGAGTATATTGCAACGCCCCCTAGCGAGATAACATGTTATCCCGTAAATCTAAGAACATTCACCGATTAATAACAAACCCTTTACTAAAAAGCCGTATCTAAATCGGTCAAATCATTTTGGAGATAATTTACACACAAACAATCAATCTCTCACCCTAAACGCATACACCTTCTCCATTTTGGATAAAAATTAAATCTATCGCCCAAAAATAAATAAAGGGTATTATTGAATTTGGAAACTGGAACACCTGATGCAGGACCATATTGGTCCAGCTAAACTATAAGAAATATAGAAATGCAGCCTTAACAAAAGTTGTTCAGCCTGATGAGCATTTTCTGTGGAGGTATAATGATAAAGGAATATTATTTGATTATTTTGAGCTGGGAAGTGACATGGATCGTTGATACAATGAACTCTACGCGGGCGAAGCCGCGGGCGGAATCTAGTCGACTAATAAAGTTATAAGACATAAGCGTTAAGTTTTTAATGGGAATTGGGATGCTTTGTCCCTTACCCGTAAAACGAATGTCATTATAGAATTTGTATAGCGAACGCATAAGTACATATAAGTAGTACGCTCTCTGTCTACCATAAAATTATTTTAAAATTTTAATCGTTAAGTAATCATTCTGTCGTTAATAAGATTGTAATTAATTAATAATATTTATGAATCGAATATGTTGTTAATATATTGCGAAACTTTCATAGGTATCTCAGTTTTGGAAACATAGAAGTTGTAATTAAAAATGTATTTATTTCAGAAACACAATGGAGTTTTACAATATATAGTGGTTTCCAAACTAGGCTGAGCCTATATCTTGGATCTCTGAGTTGAGTTTTACATAGTTAAGTCACTGCTATAGCGAGACATTCTAAATAATATGACTAAAATGATATATACGTGTGCGTGTGTGCGTGCCTGGTGTTTGTGCGTGTGTGTGTCTGTGTGTTACTGTAACGTGTATATGTGTGTGTGCTTTTGAGTGCGTATCTGATGCCTCAAGTCGAGTTACGTTGTCAGTATTTTCTCTGTTTCGACGTAAGAAGTTCCTAACAACAATTTTTTTACATTTTTTTGTTACTTTTAATCAGCAGATACATATTGGTAGAAATAGTAAAATTGCTTTGTATAGGCGAGCATGTTAACCGGTTTTCCGTCATCGTACTAATATTTTTACGTGTTATTGAAATACTGTTATTATCCTCAGGTACTGACAGAGCTGGGTCCACCGTACAACGAGGTGGAGCTGGCATCGTTCATGTCTATCAGCAAGGGGTACATGGGCGAGTGCGGGCTGCGCGGCGGCTGGATGGAGCTCGTCAACCTCGAACCGGCCGTGCAGGCCAACCTCTACAAGGCCATGTCCGCCATGCTGTGCCCCCCCAGCCTTGGACAGATCGCCGTCGACTGCGTGGTCAGTAATAATAATAATAATAAATAATAATAAATCTTTATTTCCACTTTTACAATATATATAATTACAAGCGTGTAACTATGTAGTGACTATTTTAAATTATGCTACAAACTATTGTAATTACAATCACCAGGCTTAAACATCCGGCGTCCAAGCTAAGATTGAACTTGTATTATGGACGCCAAAAGTGGTTATTCTACTAACCAATAGTGGGCCTTCATCATTAGATTCAAGCTTGAAGGTTTATTAGCTAGGAAAAATTACTGTCTTAATGAGATAACCGCGGTTTCATGGTGGTAACGTAGTACTTAATATTCTTGACAATGCTAGTCTTATGCTACAGGTACCGCTTACCTTCACCGAGTGGAATTTATGTCAGTATCTATGTATACTTGAAGTGTTTACTTGTGATGTCAGGCGCGGATCCCGGTGGAGGGAGAGCCGTCGTACGACCTGTGGCTGAAGGAGAAGACGGCCACGCTGCAGTCGCTCAACAAACGCGCTAAGATGATCGTCGATACCTTCAACAAGATGGAAGGCTTCAAGTGTAACACTGTGCAGGTCAGTAGCCCTACTACAAATGATAACCAACTTAATTGGAAATGTCATGTACAGAAACTAAATTCCCGTGTACGGAAACTTATATATATTTTTTAAAAATTACGCTACTCCTGTGATGTCAGTACTCTTAAAATGGTATATTTTGCCCTATGCCAATCTGTTTTGGGTTACTGCATCACGGTGTGGGGTGGTGCTGCAAAGACCCACTTTTTGGAACTAGAACGGGCGCAGAGAGCTGTACTGAAAGTAATGACGAGGAAAACTTTTAGGTACCCCACGTCGTCGCTTTATGAGGAATGCCAAATTCTTTCAGTGCGACAGCTCTTTGTGCTCCAAACGGTTCTAAGAAAACATAAGTCGCTGCTATACGAGAAAGAGAAAGCGAACAAAAGGCGGGCTTATCATGTGTGTCCAGTTCAGCCATTCAAAACTACACTTGCTGGTCGACACTATCGGGTTATCGGAGGTCACCTCTATAACACTTTAAACAAATGGTGTAAAATATATCCCATGTGCAGTTATAGATGCAAATCTACTGTTACTAAATGGCTTCAGCTAAAGACATACACAGACACTGAAGACTTTCTCACACTGTCCGTTCTGTAAACCTAACACAAACACATAAATAAACACTACACAATCATGAATGCTACACTACATATACACGCACTAACACACTACAAATATACAATCACATATAATTACTTCTATTATACACAGACGACGAGGCTCCTAGGCTTAATTTTTGCAACTGGCAAAGTTTGTAAAATCTATTATCTACGTCTAGTTATAGCTTAAACTATGTGTGAGAGCCCTGGTACCCACAACTCAAGTTAAATCTTATCATGGGTACCAGAGTTCAATTAAATTTTTTGTCACTATTTAAAAGTTATATTTTATGTGTAAATTGTGCACTTTTTTGGGAAATAAATTATTATTTATTATTACAAATTTGTAACTACGTGAAATTTGAAAGTTTTCTTAAATAAAATCTGTGTTTTATTTATTTATTTATTTCATTTCATCTTACAAGCTAACAGATGACACATCCAAAACGCTTATACATTATATTACGTTATTATGTCTCTGACTGACTGCCTCATTAGTCTAGTGGTCCCAAGTGCGACTGCTACACTAGAGGTCCTGGGTTCGAACCCCAGATCGAGCAAAGTGTTATTGGGTTTTTCTATGAAATTCTCAGTAACAGCTCGGAGTCTGGATTTGTGCCCGGTTAATGGCTATAGGCTCGCCCCCTATAACATGGGACTTAAACATACCGGCGAACTGTAGGTGTACATTAAGTACGCCTCTGCCTAACCCTTCGGGGAATACAGGCGTGATGGTATGTATGTAATAGGTATATCATTGGGCAATCCTCTGTAGTACAGAAATTATTGCCATTTAAAAAAAAAAAAATTATGTGTTTTATTTGAATTTATGCCATTGTGAAGAGACTATTCAACAGAGCCCTCAAATTTGGCTTTTCTGAGCCAAATTTGAATTTAAAAAAAAAAAATTATGTGTTTTATTTGAATTTATGCCATTGTGAAGAGACTATTCAACAGAGCCCTCAAATTTGGCTCAGAAAATCTTAAATAGTTTAGGAACGAGATAGGATATTCATTTGCAATCAGTGTGTTAGGACTCTCTTTATCTACCTATGACTTAGTATTTTAATGTTTTCAGTTTTTTTTCTTATGTCTGTATTCTAAGCAGCGTATTGAAAAAAAACGTACGGACGGGAATGTGTACATACATTTTAAAACTACCTTGACTAAAAGTCACAATTAAATTGGACAAAATTCAGAGTCCTAGCTCTAAGAAAATGTTTTCAAATTAACATTAACATTTTTCGCACCAACATAAAAAAATTACCAAAACTTTTTTAAAGAATCTTAAAGGATCTATCGATTTTGTAAAAGAAAAATCACTGTATTTGTTAGGATAATAATTTTAATGCGTATTTTACACAATTTTTGTGAAAATATGAAACATTATTTTTTAATGAACTTCAAAAAAGAGGCGAACTCAATTCGAATGTTTCTATTTTTTTAATGTATGTTCACCAATATTTTCGTCAATTGTGGAACGATTTAAATAACTATTTTTTAAAGAGTATACCTACTCCCGAGATGGTCCCATTCAATTTTGGTGAAGATCTGATGACGAATTTGATGAGAATTTTTTCCAATTTAATAGTGAATAGTCAAGTCAAGGTTGTTTTTAGATGTAAGTAAGTACGCTCCCTAGAATACAGACATAAATAAATAAAAATAAATAAGAAAAAAAAACTAAAAATATTAAAATACTAAGTCTAGTCTAAGTCATCTTGTTTCCATCTTTATGGCAGTCGGGTTTACTGTACTCTTACTGCAAAGTAAAATCAATCGACATCTCATTTGTTTTCTTTGTGTATCTAACCAGGAGATGCAGGTTCGAATCCTGCCCGCGATTGAATTTTTTCCTTTAATAAAAAATGACATTTCTTTTGTTAAAATCTGATCGGTAGTGAGCTACGATAGAACATCCGTACATAGACACATACATACATACATTAGTTATTTACATTATAATTACTGAATTTATATGACATCTCGAAGTAATTAGGTGCTGTGTCTTTGATGTTATGTCGTTACGATACTTTTAAAGCACGGTGTCCGTTTGATACGAGTAGCTGCAAATTAGTATATTTTATGGCCTTGGGGCAACTGAGTGGGGCTCGACGTTAATGTGTTGTTTTGTGTGGCGCAGGGCGCGATGTACGCGTTCCCGCGCATCACACTGCCGGCGCGCGCGGTGCAGGCGGCCGCGGACGGCAAGAAGCCGCCCGACGTCTTCTACGTCACCCGCCTGCTCGAGGAGACCGGTACGTACACACTACACACTGCACACTACATACTACACACTGCACACTACACACTGCACACTACACACTACACACTACCTACACACTGCACACTAGACACTAGAAACTGCACACTACACACTACACCGCCGCTTTACTGCACCACTACGGCGGTTGACAACTAGCCTCCCGTCTTCTACGCTTCCCGCCTGCTCGAGGAGACCGGTACGTACACACTACGTACTGCTTTTTTTAAATGTGATCGCCTGATGGTAAGCGATTACCGCCGCCCATGGACACCCGCAACACCATAGTAGTCAAAAGTGCGTTGCCGACCTTTTAAAAGGGCATTGGGCCTCCGGTAACCTCACTCACTCGGCGAAACACAACGTAAGCGTTGTTTAACGCCGGTTTGCATACTACACACTACAAACTACACACTACACATTGCACACTACAAATTACACATTTCACACTACACGTGTAATATGTCGGCTTCATTGACATTCGCCTTATAAAGTCGCAGTCGAGCAGTTGCATCAATTGAATCTTATCATGTTTAGTGAACACACTTTCTTAAAATGTAATGTTCAATTAATCAAGAACAACTTTTTTTAAATCTTATATGATTTAATTATGATGAAAATAAAATTTTATTTGACCTATCAGTTTTGCTCATATACGAAATTGACATTGACATGTAATGTACCAAACATAATTATTATGCTGGTCACGTGTGTGAAGTATTCCTTCACATTTTCAAGTAAGACGATTAATGAGAATAAGCGGAAATCCAATTTCACTTGATGTGAAGCTCATCTTGTGTGTCTAGTAACACAATTCGTTCCTTTTGCCACAGTACTACTATATTTTGCGAGTTGGCAATACAGCAGTTTGCTTTTTGTATGCAGGTATCTGTGTAGTGCCGGGCTCCGGGTTCGGTCAGAAGCCAGGCACGTACCACTTCCGTACCACCATCCTGCCGCAGCCGGACCTGCTGCAGGAGATGCTGGACATCTTTCAAAAGTTCCACATCAAATTCACCAAAGAGTTTTCATAAAGCACTATTCTCGTCTACCACAGTCAGTTGATCGCCACATTCCTCGCTGTGGTGTGACAAAAGGTTACCATGTTGTGTATAGATTACAGTTTGTAGCTGTTTGGTAGGGTTTAAATTGCATTTAAATTGTATGGTGAACACGTAAAGTCTCGGAAGGTACCTTTTGGCAGCTATAAGTATCGATCTGTGGTATTGCCTATACCGTCAACTGATTTTCTAAAGTTATTAGTTGTCGCGAATTATACATAAATTGCGATATTAGTCCGGTGTATATAAATATTTATTAATTACCATTTGAAGGTTGGCTTGGCCAAGAAAAAAATGTATTCTATTTATTTAATGACACATGGATTTTCTCAACGACTAATATTTATGTCTATGTTATTATGTCTACTAGACATGACATTTGCGTCGCTTCTTGTGCACACATGGATTTAAGGATTTAATAAAATTAAATTGTAAGTATTAAACTGTAAAGTAAGTCATGTCGGTTGAGAAACAAGGTAACTTCTTTCTCAATAGATGTCGCCAACATCACCTTATGACGTAAACTCAGAATGTGAAGGAAATTTCAATCAGGCGGGTGGGGTTCGCGGTGGCTTAGCGGTCAGAGTGTCTGGTGTATCAAATCAGAAGACGCAGGCTCGAATCCTGCCCGCGATTGAATTTTTCCTTTACTAAAATAACTTGTTATGCTTTGTTGAAAATTAAATAAAAAAGTACTTAAATCTTTGTTTTACTACACTCCTGAACCTGGGGACTCGAAGGGACACGATTCTATATGGGTTTCTGCCCAGGCATTTTTGTCAAAATTCGGGGAAAAAATAAATGCCCTGGCATAAACCCATCTCTCTACGATGCGTTGCTGGTGCGTTATATACAAAACAACTGAGCGGACGCTGTGTCGTCCTATTTTTTTTTATGGGATAGGAGGGCAAACGGGCAGACGGTTCACTTGATAGTAAGCGATTACCGCCGGCCATGGACACCCGCAACACCATAGGGAGTCCCCCATTATCCTAAAGCGCCCAAGGCCCCCATATTAAAGACGTGTAGAAGAGTAGCGCACAAAGAAGGGAGGAAGAACTTGAACTTAAAACTGAAATATTTTAGATTCTGTGACATTCTGAGCATTTTTTTGCTTTCGTTAATTCTTCTGTTATATCATAGTTGTTATTATCCTAAAATGCCCAACGCCCCCAATAGATTAAAGAAAAGTAGAAGATATACACAATGAAGGGTGGAAGAACTTGAACTTGAAACGTGGCACGTTTCACGCAGATTCTGTGACAAAGGCATGGTATTCTGTATTAAAATACATTCTATTTTGTAGACTTACGGATAACAGCTCGCTATACCATACCATACCATAGCATAGGGGCCCCATTATCCTAAAATGCTTAAGGCCTCCAAAAATCCAATAGCTTTAATCTATTGGAGTAGGGCTTTTATTCCGGGAGTCTAATAGAAGAGTCACACACTAAGAAGTGAGGAAGTACTTGTATTTTAAACTTGAAATGTGATAAATGTGTCCGCAATAGCCTGGTGGTTATTGCGGACACATTTACAACTACACCGGACGTTGGAGGGCGTAGGCTGACCTCCGGCCTCAATGAGCTGTGCCTAAGGGCGGCTGAAGTCACAAGTGCGTTGCCGAACTTTTAAAAGGGGATTGGGCCTCCGGTAACCTCACTCACTCGGCGAAACACAACGTAAGCGTTGTTTAACGCCAGTTTTCTGTGAGGCCGTGAAATCACTCCGGTTGAGCCGGCCGATTCGTGCCGTAGCATGGCTCTCCCACGTAAAAATCTTTCGTATTCTTGAGCACAAATCCGTTAACCTTGTATCGGCATCCTGATTGGCCAATGGTTGGGTCGTTTCCCAATCCTATTTAGTTCACTCAATCACCGCGCAATATTGAAACAATTGGCGCTAGTCTCGGATTCAAGAGTACGAAACTTGACGAAACGGTACAATTCCATTGTCGATGTATCGGAATTGAGTTCAAGAGTAAGCCCCCAGACAGTGGTCCCACTCCCAGTAGGTGATATGTGAAGCAACGAGATATAACAGCGTAGTTATTTCTCAGCCACAAGGCTCTCAACACATTTATTGACGATGTCATAGGCATCTACGTGCAACCAACATGAGTGTTGACGTTGCTGTTGCTGCTAGATGGATAGCTCAAGAAATTGTTAAATATTTGGGATTTTTGGAAATCATTACGGTCGTTGTAACATATAATTTATGAGCAGGGATTGGGGGGCCCCCATTTAGTATTTCCGCAACGGGCCCCTGAGGGGCTTAGACCGTCACTGGTAATTATTAAACATATTCTTCTGATAATCTGATAAACGCCTGATAATCTGAAGACTAAGAAAGAAGACTAATGAAGACAAAGGTACTAATATTTTGACATGTAGAAAAATGTGGGAATAATTTATTGTTCTATTGGTGGCATGCCACTTTTTCCATGGCTGTAGGTCAGTTCAAGCGTTAATTCAACTAATAAAAGCAAATATAATAATAATACCATTTATCAGCCTAAATACAAATGATAATATTAAAAGCCTTTTATCCAAAGTTTCATAAAAAAAAATGCCAATGGCCATAATAAATGAGAATATTATAATTGTCGTGCAAGTGTTAGTTATGTCAAAAAGGACTTTCTTTGTAAGCTTTTTTTGCCGGTGCGCTCATGCGCTGTAATGCGTTCGGATACACATGCGCGGTGAGGGCGAAGAAGACCTCCTTGCTTGATGCCTTACTTGGACTATTCCAACATAATTATAAATAAACTCTTTGCCATTACTCGTCGACCTGATCTGCTTGCTCCGGAATCAAGATTGAAGCCAAGAGCAAACTCATTTTACAAGCATTTACTCAATACTCATTTTTTTAAATTCCTTTGTATACCGATCTTTGCATTTGCACTCGCTTCCTATCGTTGTTGAGATCGCTCCGCGGGCCTCGTTGTTTATTACAGCAGACAACCAAATTACCGGGGGCTATCAAACGTACCTTAGCATAAATAAGAAAAAAAAATATTACACAATGCGGGCATAATAATTTTAAATAAATAAAATAAATAATAATAAATACAAACTTTATTTCAGAAAAAAGGTTGAGTTACAGAAAAGGAGGTAACGTTGGTACCTGTATTATTGATGACCATTCTATCACAAGTACCATACTAATTTATTATCTTATCTTACAAAGAAACTTTTTTTTTTAATTTGGCGGTCCATGCTAACATTTTAATGGGTCACTGACCGAGCGTTTAGGCTGGCAACCCTTAACTTGTACTTGGAAGCATGTACTTAGCGTTAGTTTTTGGTGTGCAATAAAGAATATTCTATTTATTTAAGAGCCTAAATTATTATCTTAGTAAATTGTGGTAAGAATGATACGTTTTGGAAAAAAATTAAATAACACTGTTTCAAATATTGACGATAGATGGCGTTTATCAGTTTTAAACAGTTCTGTCAGTCATGTTGATTTGACATTCAAAAAACTAACTTCTTCGTTCGTTTGTGTTGATCGGGGCTTTCCCGAAAACTAAAGGCAAGTGATGGAAAGGATAAAAAAGAATGTCAAAAAATTTAAAAAAATCCACAGTGACACTGATGATTGATGATGTTTGGTGTTACCTAACTGTAAATCGTTATGTAGGTATATTATTATTTTAATAAATAAACTAATTTTATTTCCGTAATAAGTATGTATATAACTTTTATGTGAGAAACATTATTATTCTGTTTGATGAGTAAGTAAGTAGGGCCATAGTAGATTTATAAAAGTGTTTAGTAGATTTTGGTAGTATTTGGCGACTTTTAGTTGTAGTCCTTGTAGAATCGCCCAAAAAAGAATTTTCACGCTGCCGCTAAAATAAAGCCTGCCGTTGACTACAATCGAATCGAAGCGCGCCGAATAGAATCGCATTTATTCCGCTGCGTCCATTACAATCGAATCGAACCGCATCGAAGTTTTCATTCATCGGAACTCGTATCAAGTAGGTCGTACGTGCGTGAACGTGATGGACAGTTCAGAGGAAGAAATGTTTTTGTTTCAATTAATTTTTAATGCAGATGTGGAGGAGAATAGGAGCCAAAAATTAGAAATAAGATCTTTAAATCGATACATTATAAAACTTTTTTGATTTTTATTTATAATTATTCCTATTTCTTATAAAATATATACTTCTTCCTAGTACACTTTTCTTACAATAGGTACGCTATTTTTTTAAATATGAGATACCCAGATACCTATCAAAAGTACCTAACGTATACACTAAAAATATAATACAAAAAACTCGTGAATGCGCAACGCGCATCCGATATTCCAATTCCCCCGCATCGACTAGGGCACGGAGAATCGAGCCGAAACACGTCAGCCCAAAAATTCTCGTTACTACGAGGGATGCGCAGCGCCGATGAGCGATGAGCCGATCACACTGGACGTGGACCCTATTCGGCCAAAAACTCTATTTACTATAAAATACCTACTTCATTTATATTATTATTTAGTTTAGTTTAGTAGGTATCTAAAATATAATTAAACATTATACTCTTTGGTTTAGTTAATACCTATCTACAAAGTACTTTACGTAACGTCGTTGTTATGTAATTATTTTATTTTATTGTGAAATATTTAGTTTAGTGTTTATATAATAACATTAATTTATCACCATCTAAATTTTGGATATTTATTTTACTCTTCTTGATAACGAAAAAATATTGAATTGACTGTTGATACTTAACCTACCGGGTCATACGCCTCATTCAAGCAAGTGTATCGTTGAAACGACAAGACAAATATCTAAATGTTATCTTAGGAATAGGAAATCACAATCACAAGTATTTAAGTACTCTGTGCTCAGTATCGGATTCGCCTTTCAGTGGAACTTACATCTTGCCTTGTTCATAAATTGCGGAGCGCTTATCGCACATCGATCGTTTTGGTGGATATTCTTAATGTGGACTGGACAATAGGGGCTGATCACGGTATCCGATTATGTTTGAAAACCTGTCCAGTATCTTACGTGGCCTGCTGTACAAGTTGTAGATGAAGAGTAATTTTTTTAGGTACTAGGGACCTACGCGAATTGTGACGGTCCGCAAAAATAAAGTGACGTTTACAGAGTAGTTCGATTGATTAACCACCATGTCACAGATAAAGTTGATAAGCCGCACTGTTGCTAGTCGTGTTTTGTCCGGCGTAGCGGTGCGGTCGGAGCCGAGCGAGCCAGTTTCAGTGACAACGCGAAGGATTCACACAACCGGTCGTAATATGTCTAACTATAAGAAAACCCTCACTTTAGATACCGTGAACCCGAATGTAGTGAAATTGGAATATGCGGTCCGTGGACCCCTCGTCACTCGCGCTGGTGAAATCGAAAAGGAGATTGAAAAGGTACGTACTTATGTATATTTTTTATAAATAATATTTTATGATATTAGTACAATTTGTACCTAATGTACCTAAATCATAGCTCACTTGAATACTTGGTGTGGTTGACAATTTATCTTAACTGCTTTAGTGTCAGTCAATTGTTTTGATAAAAAGACAGAATTGATTTTTGTCAGTCAGAGAAAGCTGTGTCATGTAACATTAAAATAATTAAAAAGTATTCACATGCTGTCACTGCAGCAGCCTTACATGCCATACTGCAGATTTAGTAACCTTGGAACAAATGAATAAGAGTAAAAACACCAGTGGTTCTGTAGAAATGGTTGATGGAAATTACTGTACTGTACCCATAGTACACACCTGAGTACATTGGTAATGTAACTGTTAGTCTAAAATATTCATTAAGCTGATAAGTATTGTAACATTTGTATTAATACGTTATGACTAATTGAAATAAATAATAAATTTCTTTATGGTCAGAGACTAAGGTGCCTTTGAGGCAAATTAACTATAATAGGTACATTTTCAACTCTTACAACTAATATAATAAATAGGTACAATAATATGTAGTATTTACTTACTTAAGTACTTCATTGCTTGTTGATCCATTAACCAGGCACAAATCCAAACTACATTCTGCTACTGAGAATTGCTCATATTTTGAATCCAATCCAGGTTCTCTAGCATAGCGGTTGCATATGACCCCTTACTAAGGAGGCTGCTGCAGCTAAATAGATATTGTGTAAAAATAATTTGTATAAATTTTATATTGGAGAACAAAGTGTGCAGTAATACATCATGGGCAGCAACTTAATTGTTTATTGGTGGCTAACGGTTGGAATTAATGGTTATAGGAGACTTATCAACTGTGGTGTCAGGATAACAATGTGCTAGTGTCAAAAGCAACAGTTCTGAACTTCTGACAATTGTCACACAGTAAAATAGTACCTATACTGCCCTGACAAGAATGTTATAATATACAATTATTATATTATAGTATAACATTCTTGGGCTCTGATGTTGCTGCTTTACATCGGACAGTATAATGGCTTGATTAGCTTTAAATTTTTTTCAGGATATTATATTGATTGCTGCAGGCTAGCTCAGTAGATGCATAATCAAGACATGTTTTTTTAAGTATAAAATTTTCAAACTTTGATTACGTAGGTCAACAAACATAGGAAAATTTTATCTTATTATTGCCAAATAATAAATAGGATTGTTATTCAAGAGGATATCAGTGACAATGAGGTTGAGTGTGCTTTTATCACTATCATGTTAATTGTACAGTACTTACTCAACTCAACAGCTGATAACAAGTCAACTAATACCATCATCTAGTCATGATGCAATTAGGTACTCACATAAGAAAATGTTTGTGAAGAACTTTGTTTAACAGTAGTCAGTAGGTACCCAGGTACTTGTTTAGTACAAGCTTTAAAGCATAAGCTGTACAGGTCGATGTTCCGGCTGTGGATGTTTGGGTACCTATGTAAGATTTTTTGTAGTACAGATAATCCTCATGGATTGTCTCCCATCCGGGGAGGTGGCAAGCTATATCAGACCCATGACTAAAAACCATGATTGCCTTTGTCATGGCCATCCTGCTTCTCTAATTAGAATAAGAAAGAAGTGTAGCATGAGTAACCAGTCTCCATGCACTGCTAATTATTGTTGGTTGGTGATGCATCGAGGCCAGAGCACAGTCCAGTGCTATCAGACTGAACAAATCAATAACATAATGATACCTATTCATTTCTTTAATAGAACTTTGAAAAACACTTAAGTAATAGGTACTTTACGTCTTTTTAACTAGATAGAACTGGCATTTCCTAATTTTATTTATTTGTTCAGATATTAAGTTTATAGAATTAGATCCAATACACTTATAGGTATTTGAGGTAGGTAATAACATATTGCGAAATCAGTACTGGGTAAATAAATAGTCTATAAAATCTATGAAAGTTAGTGATTACCTCTCAGAAGAAACACCCATAGCGGTTTTCAGGAGACCAGTCGCAGAGGATAGCACACATTCATGAGTCATTGTAGTCATCATAATCAGAGAATAATGAATTAGAGATTTTCTAATATAATAATCTCCATCCTCCAAAAGTTTCCATACTATCGTGGCTTATCTAGTGACAAAAATATTATATGAAGGTATGAGATAATTACTATGCAATAAGTTACATAATAGATAATTATAATGTAAGAGTGATAGATTAACTATATCGTGGTAATAATACGATCAACGAATACGATATGGTCTAATGTAATGTAGGTAGGTATGTACCTAGAGAGTGAGAGTAGATAGATAGGTAAGTGGCAGTACGTAATATCTATTATGTACCTATTATACCTGCCTACATTATTCATTAATTATATTTTAATCTCGTATAAGTGTCGAAGTTGGATTGTACGCTGTTTTACATAACCGCTAGCTATTTCACAAAACTGCTACCTATGTTATGTAAAACAGCTGTCTAACGTCCAGCCGAATTGTCATTGCGATATGTTTAACAAAACCGCTACTCACGTTTAGTTGTTTTTGTAGAATGACTTATCTGCAGTCACAATAAACGTTATGTGTAAAAAAGCTTTAAGTTACATTTATTTGATTTTTGTAGTCAGAATTAGGTTTAACCGGGTAAATTCAGGATGAAAGAAATTTAAATATAATATTTAGTAACCATTGTGCATAGATAGGTACAGTGATACAGTGGCGACTAAAAGTCCATAGGCAATCTCACTACGCAATAGCGTTTGACGTTTACTTTGACTGACGACCTTCTATTCATTGTCGTTAACAAGTGACACGCACTGGCTGTATCGAGCTCGCTCGTGTGGTTCATAGCAATGTAATCCTTAGCGTGCTTATGCACTTTTGAGCGTTTACTGTACCTACTTACTTAGAAGAAATTAGGGCTATTTTGATGTGCTACAGCGCTACGAGCGCCAAATTTTTTGTTGTTGACGTTGTTTCACCGTTTTATACAAAACCGCTAATAGTTAAGCCGCTGTATTGATGAATGCAAAAGTTCATGAAATTTCGCGTATCGCGGTCAGCAATTATGAAAACCTGCTAAACGTCATTCAGCTGTTTTACATAACGGAGCTGTTATCCAACTGCGACATATATACACTTATATCTAGGTCACTCTCGAGGTGTCATTTGTAGATAATTTATTTATAAATATTAATTTAAAGAAAATGTAACGATTTGAGAAGTATACAAATTATTCCGCAAGATGTGTCACGTCAGATCCCAAAACATCCTCATAAATTACATTTCTTGCAAACATGCTAAGTTTATTTTGTTTTGGCAAAATAAAGAGGCGAATCCGGCTCCGATAACGTGTAGCTTGGTTTACTTACAAGTTTAGAGTTACCTATTGATACTGATGATTCAGTATTGTACATTACTTGTCAAAATAGGAAGAAAGAAAGAACTTTGATATTAGTCATAGACGAAAATTACAAGAAGCATACAAAACATAACATAACGTTTGAGGTAAAAGTACGGGAATGAAATAGGGAAACCTTCACGTTTCTTATTAAACGACGGAACAAACTAGTAAAACCGATTTGAAAAAAAAAAAGAAATGCAGTTATTATAATTTTCTACGTCATCGCATGTAGGCCAGCCTCTGAACTGCGGCACTAAATAATGCATATTCATTATTGATTTTACACTTTAGCAGTGGTTAGACTCACGATATTGCTAGGTGCATGGCAATGTCTAGAACAATTTTACCAACATAGGTTCGTTATGTGGTTTGTTTATTCAGCTGCGCAATACGAAACAGGTTCACTTGTTTAGCTTTGCTTTTCGAAGTAGTCTTTGGTATAAGTAGACGACAACTTTTACAATTAGTGCATTCTCTTGGCCCAGTGACAGTATAAAATAATCTTGACTGGCCTGACTAATAAAAAGGTCTAAAACAGCCAACTGTTGTCGAAAATTATATATTACTCCTCCTGTATGTCCAGATCTGAAGCACACAGACGGACATCTTGACTCGTTTGTTCTTCACTTATTTCTGGATTCATTAACATGATGACTACTATGTCCGCTTCTCTTGTCGCATCCAATACATCCATCAGCATGGAACATATCGTTGTCGAATTATTTTCCCTTCCATCCCGTGATGACAATCTTTGTTCTAGGGCCTAAAGTTCTCCTGAACACTATGTATTTTTAATAGAGATCTTATTCAAATATAAAATAGTAGGTAGCTTTTATTGTGAATGTCATCCACTATACAAGGTTTTCACGTGAGTGTGAACGCTAAACAATTTGCGGTCGGGTATCCAATGTTACACGTTACATAACACCTGGCTTGTAATGACACAGACGGACCGCGAAGTCATGGTCGTGCTAGGGTGCATGAAGGTCACGACTAAGAAAAGGTGTGTCTCGGTATATATGTCTAGATTTGGCTTAGTCTTTCAAGATAGTATTTTGTTGTACTAGATGTTGTGTGTGGTGGAACAGCCGTGTTCATAACACTTTCAAAAAGGATCGAGAAAAGTATGGGATAAACGTAATTAGCGTTACTGAACGATTAGGTAGGTAGATATCCTGTACTCTCAAATGTTCGTCTGACCTTTTGAAGGACCTCACCGATATGGTCGGTGAATGTTTTTCTGGGGCGTGCGTGCCCTGCGGCGGGTCTACTTTTAATTTAACTTATTATAATTATTTTATATTATCTGTCATTCAAGGTTACTCGTTATTGTAGTAAGATAGGCATATTAGTAGATCTATAGATCTATCTAGTACTTAAAAAAACAACATTTTTATGAACAAGCTTTTATTAACTTAAATAAATATTCTAAAAAGAAAAAATCAAATTTTAAATTGAATCAAACCCACCATTTATTACTTTAGACAATTTACTGATATAAATGCTTGTCTCGAGATTTACCTGTGTAAATGCAACACTATTTAATAATGTCGTGAAGTTTATGCACAATAAAACGTATAAAACGTCCTTTCCTTTTATTTCATCTCCGAATCAGTGGTCTGACAATGTAATTCACGTATGAATTAATACAATCACAAAAAAGTTCGCCATCTTAGATTTCAAAATAAATGTGATTTTTGTAATCAGCGCCCCGAGAAACCTAGAAATTGACACCCATATCAATTTAGTTAGAAAAATAATGTACACCATCTTGGATTTCAAAATTAATGTCATTTTCGTAATCAGCACAACGATAAACATTGAAATTGATACCCATATCAATTTATTTAGGAAAATAATGTCCGCCATTATGGATTTCTAAATTCATGTCCTTTTCGTAATCAGCACACCGATAAACATTGAAATTGACTCCCATATCATTTAATTATGAAAATAAAGTCCGCCATCTTGGATTTTATTACGCGCTAAATATAGATATTTTTTCCTTCTTTTATCTTTATTCCCCATATTATTCTTAATTTATATTTGTTTTTAAACAATTTTTATACACACGTTAATCTTATATTTTACTAAACTATCAATGTAACTATCAAAATCAGTGGATGATTTTGTTTATTATATGTATGTTTTCGTGATGGTCGATTATATAGTATCGTGTTAGGAAAAAATAAAACTATTTGAGAAAAAGTAATCGGAGATTAGTGTATTCAACGACATTACCCTATTTTTAGGTATGTTATGTGAGATCTAAGGTTGATATTCTTTATGTAAGTATATTATATTCAGAAAAACGATAAAATTATCCCTGTTTTGTAATATTTTTATTATCGAGTGAAGTTGTAGATAATAAATTTGCTTTGTTTATTAAACTACAACATATATTTTCATCAGATCAAAACAAAGAGCATTTGATTGTTTACCATTGAAGCAAAGAACGGTCGATTTGGGATAACCGGGCCTTAAAGTTATTTGCAAGTGGTTTTGCCCCTACCTGCTCCGCCCGCGCTATTATTATCGCCATGTTACATATAAGGTTTTTCTTATTTACGATTGCATCTTACTATCACAGATAACAGTTGTAGTTCTGTAATATTCTGAAATTGCTCCATAAAAACTTTGTGTTTTTTTAAATAAGAACGATAATATTTTAGGCCGCTTCTAATCCCAGCTATAATGTTAATTTCCTACTTACATTAAACATTGCTAACAATAATTGTGTGCATGCTTTAGAGTCGAACTTTGGTCTATTATTTCGTCGTTTTAGTTACTTAAGAATGCTTCTGTTTGTCTCCAGGGAGCACAGAAGCCTTTCAAGCGGGTGATCAAGGCGAACATCGGAGATGCGCACGCCATGGGACAGGTGCCCATTACCTTCATCAGACAGGTAGGTAACACAATTTGATTATATTGTGTTTGAATTACGATTTATTTTGGACCCTTGAGTACCTATACATATCAAACATTTTAAGAGTATCTTTTGGTATTTATACATTTATAATTGGGTGACAGATCGGGCAACAAAACCAGGTTTTTCGAACGATTGTACAGGTAGGTACAGTCGCTTAAAAAGTGGTGCAAAAATTAATAAGTAGGCACTTGTTGACAGGTTATACAGTGCGAGCGGGATATATTATGCATTAAGGGAATGTAACAGAGTGAGTGAGATAGCATAATTAATACAAATAGTACTAGAAAAACAAAAACGAATATATATAAATAAAGTAAAATTAAATAAATAATGAAAAGGAAATTATCTAATAAAATAAATAAATAATATATACATATAAATAAAGTGAAACTAAACAAATAAAGAAATGGTAATTACCAAATAATATACGTAGATACTATATTATACACGACAAAACATAAGCCGTCCTCCTCTCTCCTACATTGCCGTGCCCGACAGGGTCCATGATTGATACTTTTATATTTATTTTTTAACACCTGTTAACATTGTGGAGTGCAATAAACGAATTGAGTATTGAGTATTGAGCATACGATTATCTCGTCTCCTGTATGCCTGTCTGCGCATGCCGCCTAGTCTTGTGCCTATTCGGTTAGTAAAGAGTTCCCTCTGAGCTAGTACAATTCGGTCAGTGAACTAGTTCACCTTATTAGTTCTTATAGGACATCTGACCAGATTGCATATTCGTTCATCGATCGGTCCCATTAAGTACAATAGTTCGACAGTCATAAGAATAGTTACTAGGGTTTAATTTCCAACTGATTCGTTGAGCTTGATGATAAAAGAAAATATTTGTTAAATATTAAATAGAAATTTTATGCATAAAATTAATCTCTATGTCTACATAGGTACATAATTTCATTTTCCTTCATACTTTATCTTTACTCGGTACTAATAGGACATATAATAAAATAGCGCAAGTTCTTTCATTCGATCTCGGTCGTTCAGAAACATTAACAGTACGTACGGTACACTAACGTACGAAGAACTATTAGACCGATTAGCGTTCTTGGTTAGGAAACGTATCTTCTATGTAAAATTGACTACTACTTTAACTTGAAAAAGGCACAGTTACTTAGGTACTTACTTACCTTGGGTGTAATTTGCGTAGGTGCTGGCATGCGTGATTGATCCGTCCTTGTTGGAAAGCGACAAGTACCCAAGCGATGTGAAAGAGAGGGCCAAGGAAATGCTGTCTGCTTCTGGGTGAGTTATCAATTAATATAAGTAATTTAGGTACACGCTCGAAGATAGTCAAATAGGTATCTACTCCGCCGACACTACCAAAGATTCTGCCGCTATATAAGACGTATAGGTAATGCGCGAGCGTTATTTTATTTCTTACAGGTCGTCTCACGGTAACTGTACTTGTTTGTTATCTTACCACCTAAGTAAAATGACAAGTTTGTTATAATTATAACGGATATCTTTAATCCAATGTTATAAATTGTAATGCAGCGGTCAATCCGTCGGTGCGTACACAATGTCGCACGGTATCGAGAAGATCCGGCGTGACGTGGCGGCCTACATCGAGCGGCGCGACGGCCACAAGGCCAACTGGCAGAACATTTGCCTCGTCGGAGGAGCCTCCAACGGCATCAAAAACTGCCTGCAGCTGCTTGTCAACAAGATCGACGGCAAGGACTCCGGTACGCATACGTATACTATACCTCCTACTCGTACTACTAGCAGGAGTACTACTACCACTATACCAGTAATAGTAGTACTGGTAATGGAATCGCTTACAATGTCTCTTACACCTTTCTGTTATTTAAAGGCAAAAAGAACATAGGACCCTGTTTAAGGGTATTTTTGAAACCCGTGGGTTGGTTTTTATGAGTGTATAATCACTGAAAAATAACAATCTTATTGGTACATACCCTTAAGAAAATCATCCCTATGTCGTTAAAAAGCAATCTACCCTATGCGCGAAGGCAACGATTAATACTTTTCACCGCATGGAAGAAATGTGCAGGTGTTAGGATTAGACTGGACACACGTGTGTCTAGTTGGTGAAACTGAAAATTAGTATCACTTATTATTTCGTCATCTGGGCACGCCAAGATTTTTAGGTGTGTCCAGATAGTGAGACTTTTACATTTTACCCGAATTAATGAAAAGGTACAGTCATGGCCACTAAACGTCCCACTGGCATAGTAGTCGTTTCGCACGAATTCTGTTCGCACGAATCGTGCTACACGTGACGTTTCGTACGAACCGTTTTTATTTTCGTGCCAATCGACCACTTCATAAATAAGTAGTGGGCTATTCGCACGAATTATATTATACGAATTAAAATAAAAGAAAAGTACAGTGGCGCACAAGTGTCAAGAGTAAACTACAATTTATATTCAGATATGTGATAGTTTGCAACTATGTTTAGGAAAAAACTGAAACAAATGCCTAAAATCTTCGCAGTTTTCGAAATAACGTGGTAGTATGCTTATTTCTTTAGTGTATGTTTATTTGAAGCCTTATTCAGTTATTATACATCTAAAATGGTAAATTCACATATGTATTTGCACACTTTTTTAAAAGAAAACCATACACAGAATATTCAGTACAATGTTATTTATTATTTAGCCAAAATCCGATATTTTACTATTTTTTTTTATTTTGGATAAAACTATGAGGCCTATAGGCAGCACTTTGTAATAAATTCAATTCCCTTAATTATTTTCTCATGACTGAGAAGTAGGATGAGGATACATGAGGAGTTCAGCCGGTATGTGTCTTAGAAAGTTTTCTACCCCATTTTCACTTGTATGTTTGCGACTGTACTTGGGTTTTTTTTAATCCTAAAAAGGTATTTTATTGGATCTTTTGGTTAATGGGAGATTGGAGTTAGTCATATTTTGTAATAGGTACCTACCTACCTTTAAGTAATATAAATAAATAGACATAAGTAGGTCAAAAGATTTCTGTCGTAAATCTTCGTGAAGTCATAAAACACTGATGGTAGTTATGCGCTCTATATGTGACTGCGGTCCGCGTCCGCATTTGCGTTAATAATATTCAAGGTTGGAGTAATCGCTGGCGTTCCATAACGTCTAACGTCACATACTATATTTCCATGAAAAAGCATTTAGTTGTAAGTATCAACCTGTCTGCTGTGTGTACCCAAGTATCTATTACCATACTTACATAATGTGTGGGTTGTTGAGTGAAATTTTCATCGCGACTTTAAAACAATTCCATACAACGCTAAAAAAGCAATCACGGACAGTTAGCGTGTATTTGTAAAATTTTCTTACTAAATATAATTTGGCAAGCTTACAATATTTGTGCGCGGGTTGCCGTGTGAGCCGTGTATATCATATCAATACATAGAATAAAATTGTAACAAGCCGATGTGGCTGTACATTATAGATATTAAAGAAAAACTAATATGGGGGGTCTTTATTAGGGCAACAGAAACCAAAATAACAGTTTTTGGAATTTTTGTCTGTCTGTCTGTATGTTTGTACGCGCATCACGCAAAGCTACTGCATTGAATTGAATGCAGTTTTCACCGATGTATTGCTAGAGGTCTAACTTAAAATCTGGTGCATGTAGTCTTACATATTTCCCGTGATTGCCGTGATTAGGAAGCTTACTTTCTAATCACAATGAATAGGTATTCACACGCGAACGTATTGTTAGCGACTAATGAAAATAGATACATTTAAAATGTTTTGCATGTCACCGGTAAATTGGAAACACTTATCTTGACGTTAACATTGTAACATAAATACCTACTTACCTTCTTAGTTACAAAATTATTTTTAAAATTAGTTGTAAACTTATAATACTTAAGACGCAAAAAACCCAAAATAAAAAAAAAAAACAAAATCAAAATAATTTATTTGTTAAACATAGGTGTTATGTACAAACTTGTTGGAAATTATAAATATTATTGTGTCACTATGTTTCACCATGAGAGGCATACAAATATCGGCTTAAAAATTATATGTTAAATTAAATTATGTACTTAAATGAATATCTGCGCAGGTTTCGTTTGTGCACCAGTATAATAGGGTATTTTCCGTACCTATCAAAATTTGTCAAGTAATACCGTCTTATACTAGAAGTATAGGGAAATATCTGAAAACTACATTTGTAATTAATTATAATTATGTACCTACAAATTTGTGCGGAATTCTCGGTTGGCGAGTTCGACTCTTGCTTGTCCGGTTTCATTTAAATGTATTGTTACGAGCTGGGGTTCGGGATAAATTAAAAACCACTAATTTCACCGAAATAAACAGTCACTTTATTCACTGCACAAACACGCACAGAAATCACACGAACTGTCACGATACACTAGCACTTGTAACACTGCACTGATAATCACTTGTACTTCACTTCGATCTTCACTTGGATGCGTCCAAAACTGAACTGCCTTGCCGACGCTGTCGACCTTTATTTATATGAGCCACGAAGATTCTGGATTCGAAGAATCTCGATAAATCTCAATAATGCGACCCGCCCGCATTTTTGAGACAATAGGTGTTTACGTCCTTTATTCAACTTGCGAACAATAGATGTTTACGTCCTTTATTCAACTTGCGAACAATAGATGTTTACAATCGCCATTGTTAATCCTTCACCTTGAGCCCGGTCTCACGCTATTGTGTTTTGTTTGTTTCTCTTTTTGTTGCGGGTGCCGCATTCTAGCGTATTCCTCTTGTTTGTTTTCTACCTGCTTCATCGACTAATCCAGAATCTCCGTGACCCATCTCCGTCGTCTTAGTTACTCGGCGTAACACTGCCCCCTCCTAAGACATGCTCGTCCCGAGCATTATTCGATCCGTGATAACGTGCCAAACGATCCACATGAACGATCTTCGGAGCACCTCTTGGTCCTTTTTGTATCCGGTAGGTGACATCGTTGATCTTAGTCACGACTCGGTAGGGGCCGTCCCATTTTGCCTGTAACTTTGGTGATTTTCCTTTGCTGCGTACCGGGTTATGTAGCCACACTAGTGAGCCTTCATCGAAGCCTTTGTTGTTCATCTTACGGTCATAGCGGGTCTTCATCCTCTCAGATGTTTGTTGGCCTGATTGTCTGACATGCTCATATATGTCATTCATTCTGGTACGCAAGTCGTTTGCATAGTCAGTCACACATCGGGGGGTGTCAGGCGGAATACCGGTGATGAGATCTGCAGGCAACCGTAGTTCTCTTCCGAAGTTCGCGAAGGCTGGTGTTACCGACGTACTTTCGTGAACTGCACTCCGGTATGACAAAAGGAACGGCTGGATGTGCTTATCCCAATCTCTCTGCCTGTTCCCCACGACTTTTGCCAAATATCGTTCTAAGGTCTGATTGAATCTTTCAACCATTCCATCTGATTGTGGGTGGTAAGAGGTGGTCCTGGTTTTATGGGTACCCATTACCCGACACGTCTCCTGGAATATCAGAGACTCAAAATTCCTTCCTTGGTCGCTGTGAATCTCCAAGGGCACTCCAAATCGACAGAAGACTTCATGGACCAATTTATCTGCAACCGTCGAAGCTTCTTGGTTAGGAATGGCGAACACTTCCGGCCACTTTGTGAAATAATCCATCACAACCATAAAATACTTGTTTCCACTTTCACTTTCTGGAAATGGTCCCGCAACGTCTAGGGCTATTCGTTCCCAGGGCGCACCAACGTTGTAGACTTTCAATGCTCCTCTGCTGCGCGTGTGAGGCCCTTTTACAGCTGCGCAACTAGTGCATTTACGACACCAGTCTTCAACATCGTCCCGACAGTGGATCCAGTAGAATCGCTCTCGAATCTTCAATAAAGTTCTTTTTACTCCTAGATGACCCCCCGAACATCCGTCATGGTAAAGTTGCAGGACATCTGGCACCTTAGCTTTGGGGACTACCATCTGCAGATGACACTTGTCCCCTTTAACATTTTCCCATTTCCGGCATAAGACACCATTTTGTATCAGCAAACTGTCCCACTGTGCCCAGTAACTTTTTGTGACTGTGCTCAATGACGCAACATCACTCCATGTTGGTTTAGAGGCACCAGCTTTCATCCACTCGAGGATCGGTTTGATATCAGCGTCTTTTTCCTGAGCCTGCTGTAAGTTCTCTTTCCATTCGTCGCTAAGGTCAGTTTTCAGCATCCTCACGGGCACTGTTTCTTTAGCCTCTTGTCTGGAACAATGTTTGCACTTCTCTGGACAAGGTCTTCGTGACAACGCATCTGCGTTACCGTGGGATCTGCCACTGCGATGTTCAATTACGAAGTCGAATTCTTGTAGTAGCTCAATCCACCTGGCTACTTGTCCTTCCGGGTTCTTAAACTGCAATAGCCACTTTAGGGCAGCATGGTCCGTGCGCAGGTAAAATTTCCTTCCCAATAAATACTTGCTGAAATGTTGCAAGGTCTTGACTATTGCGAGCAGTTCTCTTCTCGTGACGCAGTAGTTTCTCTCTGGTTTTGACAATGATTTACTGAAGTAGGCTATCACAACCTCCTGATCTCCTTTTTTCTGTGACAACACTCCACCAATTCCAGTATTACTTGCGTCTGTGTCCACGATGAATTCATTTTCAGTGTCAGGGTAGCCCAATATAGGTGTATTGCACAGACGGTCCTTTAACTCTTGAAAAGCACTGTCACAGTTTGTGTCCCAGCAGAACTGCGCTTTTTCCTCGGTCAATTTGTGTAAAGGTTTCGCAATGTCCGAAAAATTCTTCACAAACCGTCGATAGTAGGAGCACAAGCCCAAAAATGCTCTGACTTGCGTCTTATCTTTCGGCACTGGCCACTCTTTGACAGCAACTATCTTCTCTGGATCCGTTTCAACACCCTTTTCCGAAACTACGTGTCCCAGAAAACTCACTTGTCGTTTGAATAATGAGCACTTTTTCGGACTCAACTTTAGATTGGCTCCTCGGATTTTTGATAACACACGTTCCAGGTTTTGTAGGTGGTCATCAAATGTACGGCCCACAATTATGATGTCATCCAAATAGACCAGACAGGCGTCTCCGATCAGGCCAGTGAGCACTAGTTCCATAAGTCTCTCGAACGTGGCAGGAGCATTACACAATCCAAACGGCATTACTTTAAACTGCCATAGACCCTTTCCCGTAGAGAATGCGGTCTTCTCCTTATCCTTTGGGTCTATTTCCACTTGCCAGTAGCCACTTTTGAGGTCTAAGGTGGTAAACCATTTCATGCCTGTCAGTGTATCCAGTGTGTCATCAATCCTTGGCAATGGGTAGCTGTCCTTCTTCGTAATGTCGTTCAGTCGTCGATAGTCCACGCAGAAGCGCATACTGCCATCTTTCTTTTTCACTAACACGACAGGAGAACACCACGGACTAGATGAAGGCTCTATTACACCATCCTTCACCATCCCCTCAATCATGATCTCCACTTCCTTCTCTCTTGCAACTGGCAGTCTTCTAGGTCGCTGACGAATTGGTGACTCATTGCCAGTATTGATCTTGTGTTGTACCAATCCGGTTTTTCCTATATCGGCATCATTTGTAGAGAAAATATCAGCGTACTGAAGCAACATCTTCTTAGCCTTGTCCATCTCTTCTTCAGACATATGATTTCTACAGTCTTCCAAGAGTGTTGCCACGTTAAACCTTGAATTGTGAGCGTTATTACCAGTATACTGATCACTGCAACGTCGCATCCAGGCTACTTCTTCACAAATGCCCATCAATGTGCCCTTCTTGATCACTTGCTCCTTATCGCTGGGATTGAGTATGCGTACAGCTGATGTATTTGAAGCTTTGACCAACGTTCGTGCCATCTTCCATGGCCAGTCTTCGTCCAACCTTTCTATGAGAACACATCGATTTTCCTGCCCAGCATTCTGTGGTAGAGCGACTGGGACGATTGTTTCCGACTTAGGAGGTAGAATTATTTTCTTCAGACAGAACACTTTTCCGGCGGTTGCACCTTCCATAAAGACTTCTTCTGTCCCGCACTTCAATACTCCTTGATTAACGTCGATCTCACAAGAATGCTCTCGCATAAAGTCCAATCCCAGTATGCAGTCGTCTACTATATCGGCTACGATGACATTATGCCGATATATTCTGTTACCAAGTTTCAATTCCACCTCCTTCTCGCCTCGGACGGATATGTGCTGACCAGTAGCTGTTACTAATTGTATACACTCACGGTCACTGATGCAGTCCCCAAGAACCCGACGTGCCAGCTGAGAATTCACGACCGTGCGAGAGGCTCCAGTATCTATTGTCAGCTTACAGGGTGTCCTGTTGACTTCACCTTTGATGATCAGGCTGTTTCCATCATGGGCTTGTGAGATCGAAATCCTTGGGGCTACTTCTGCACCAGCCAGCACCCGCCCCGCAGTCCTGGCTTTTATTCGTTTCCCTGCTGCTCCTCGGCGGTTGCATTCACCGCCCTTACTGTTTCACCATAGGTCTTCTGTCGCCACGTGGTTCCCTTTGGGCAATTAGCTCGGAGGTGGCCCTTTTCTCCGCATATGTAGCATCTTGGTGATGCTGCACCATCCTTTCGACCCTCGCTGCGCTTCGGGCAACCTGCCTGGAAATGGCCCTTTTCCCCGCAAAGGTGGCATGTTGGTAAAACGATTTCCCGGATACGGTGAGCCCGATGGTCCTGTCTCACTGCTTCTACTTCCAAGGCATGGGCTAAGGCGTCTCTTAAAGTCTTGTGGTGCCCAAGTCTCACAGCGGCTCTGACTTCTAGATCACGTATTCCATCGACGAACGCCTGAACAAGATTTCCGTCAATAAGCGCAGGTGTGGACTGGTAGGCTTTCCGGACCAACTTCTCAACTTCTAGAGCCCACTGCTGTAGGGTCTCTGCACCGCGCTGTACTCGGTCCTTCAGCTGGGCACGAAACACGTATTCTAGATGTGCGTCGCCGTATCTTGAGTCCAATGCTTCCAGTAGTTGGTTGTAGGTCATGTCCTTGTCGAGCGCCTCCAGTACAGTTAAAGCCTGGTCGCGGAGGCATAAGGTGAGTGCCGTCTTGGCCTGAGTTTTGTCCCATCCATTTGACTCCACATAAGCTTCAAACTGGCGTCTGTAAGCTGACCATGAAGAGGTTCCATCAAACGGTGGCACTTTAAATCCACGTACCGAAGGGGTCGTAGGAGTATCGACCATAGAGGCCACAAATCCCTTTCCTGCCTTCAGATCGCCTAACGCCTTTGTCACGTTAGCAATCTGTTCCTCGGCTTTGGCAAGTCGACTCTCGTGCTGTTCCACCTGCTCCTTCATAACACCCAGCTGTTTGCCAAGAGTCCCATGGAGGTCCTTTATGAGGTTCATCTGTTCCTCTTGGCGGCGGGATTGCTCCTCCTCTCGACGTGCCTGCTCCTCCTTGTCTTGCTGTATCTGTTCCCGTAGTAGGCGTGCCTGCTCCTCTTGACGGCGGGCTTGCTCCTCCTGACGGCGGGCTTGCTCCTCCTGACGGCGGGCTTGCTCCTGCATCAGTGCCATTAACGCTGCCAGGTCAACTGCAGGTGCTGGAGATACCCCGGATGGACCAGCGACTGGGTCATTAGGTGGTTGCTCATGACCCGAAGGTAGTGACGGCGAATCTGCAAATCGTCTCTGGTCCATCTCTTGCTGCCGCTGACTTCTTGTCCGGATACCCTCCGTATCTTCCTTTGGTAAAACCGGCATAATTTATCCCACCACTTCTGACACCAAATGTTACGAGCTGGGGTTCGGGATAAATTAAAAACCACTAATTTCACCGAAATAAACAGTCACTTTATTCACTGCACAAACACGCACAGAAATCACACGAACTGTCACGATACACTAGCACTTGTAACACTGCACTGATAATCACTTGTACTTCACTTCGATCTTCACTTGGATGCGTCCAAAACTGAACTGCCTTGCCGACGCTGTCGACCTTTATTTATATGAGCCACGAAGATTCTGGATTCGAAGAATCTCGATAAATCTCAATAATGCGACCCGCCCGCATTTTTGAGACAATAGGTGTTTACGTCCTTTATTCAACTTGCGAACAATAGATGTTTACGTCCTTTATTCAACTTGCGAACAATAGATGTTTACAATCGCCATTGTTAATCCTTCACCTTGAGCCCGGTCTCACGCTATTGTGTTTTGTTTGTTTCTCTTTTTGTTGCGGGTGCCGCATTCTAGCGTATTCCTCTTGTTTGTTTTCTACCTGCTTCATCGACTAATCCAGAATCTCCGTGACCCATCTCCGTCGTCTTAGTTACTCGGCGTAACAGTATGATTAAATATACATACCTCTAATGCTCCTTATGCTTCTGGTGGCGAACATAGCCAAGTGTGTCATAGCACATAATAATGTACTTAAGTACACACATAATGCGCCTACGAAATCATAAAGACAGCTGTTGTTCCTACCAGGAGTGATGATCCCCATCCCGCAGTACCCGCTGTACTCGGCGTCGCTAGCGGAGTACGGGCTGGGCATGGTGCGCTACTACCTGGACGAGGACAACAAATGGGCGCTCGACATCCCCGAGCTGGAGCGTGCTTACACCGAGGGCAGCAAGACGCACGCCGTGCGCGCCATCGTGGTCATCAACCCCGGCAACCCCACCGGACAGGTGAGTAACATCACATCATGCACTGTGTCGACCAGCCTTGCCAACGTTTCTCTGTACTGTCCTGGAGTGACGAGGACGGCTGTTCCTTAAGATATTGTTTCTTAGCTTCGCCAAGGGTCAACCTCAACGATTACCGTGACATTTCCAGGTGCTGACCCGCGCCAACATCGAGGATATCATAAAGTTTGCACACAAGCACAGTCTGTTCGTGTTTGCTGACGAGGTGTACCAGGACAACGTATATGCTAAGGATAGCAAGTTCTTCTCCTTTAAGAAGGTAAGCATGGAAAAGTAAATATTAACTGTATTCATCTAAAGAATAATTTCCTGTAAGAATATTCAGATGTTAGTGAAGAATCAAGAATGAGGAACATTTATGACAACGACTGTCTATTGCACGGAACGAGTGAATGACAAAGCAGTTCTTATTAACACAATTTTTATCGTAAAATTCCCAATGCACTGCTATTTGTCTGCTGATTATAAGAGATAGTAGAATATTCAACCAAAACCACACCTATTAGTTAAATCAGCCACCTAATAGATTTTTGGCATTTCAAATCCACTTGCACCAAGGATGTTTCAAGTTGGAAGGTTTTTATATGTAAGTATAAAGAATAGCCCATACAAACGTAATACTAAAATGAATCGGAATTCAAACATACTTTCATTAAATTATATAGGTATTTTGATTCGGATACCGATGATAATGATAATGATATCTAGGTTCCTTTGAAGTAATTTTGTTAAAAATACCTACTTTACTTAAAATATTTACTTTACTTTGTTTAAAGTAAGATAGGTAACAGTCATTGTGCACTTGCAACATAGGTATTGTAGATGAGACTCGGTCCACTGAACTTTCAATCAAAATACTTAAATAAGTTTATGAAAGCTTCATTACCGTTCCAAAAAGTTGGTCCTATGGAGATGTGCATTGTGTAAATTGTAATTAACCTTCTTCTAACATTTTATTTCTAACTAGCTTTTGCCAGCGACTTCGTCCGCGTGGAATAGTTACTTTGTTCCCTAGTTCTTCGCCCGCGGTTTCACCTGCGTTGTCCCGTTCCTAAGGGTTGTAGCGTGATGTTTTATAGCTTGAAACCTTTCTCATGAATCACTCATTTTCCCAACATTTCCCTTCACTGCTCTGCTCCTATTGATCGTAGCGTGATGAAAAGTATACTATAACCTGTGGTTTGGGCTGTGCGTTGATAGATCACTATGTCAGTCAGTCAGTCACCTAACGTAAGAGTAGACAAATATAATCAGAAAGCTCCGAACTGCTAAGCTATCGGGAGTTACACGTGTTATTGTGAGTCAACCATAAAAGATAGACATTTGCTGTCGTGGAATATTTTTTATATAATTTTAAGGAGAACATTTCCGTCATACATGATTTCTGTGTAGCTTTAACCATTAATGCTGCTAAAAAATGGAGTAAGTTCTCCTGTTTTCCCAACATTTCCCTTCACTGCTCTGCTCCTATTGATCGTAGCGTGATGAAAAGTATACTATAACCTGCCCAGGAGTATGAAGAACAATTGTACCAAGTTTCGTTGAAATCCGTCGAGTGGTTTTTGTTTCTATAACGAACATACAGACAGACAGGCAAACAGACAGACAGACAGACAGACAGACAGACAAAAATTTTACTGATTGCATTTTTGGCGTCAGTATCGATCACTGGCCGATCACCCGCTGATAGTTATTTTGGAAATATATTTCATGTACAGAATTGACCTCTCTACAGATTTATTATAAGTATAGATAGATTATTACAGTGTACAAATATCATATAGGTACGAACAAAGCGAGATCGATAACGAATCGGCATTTTTTTTTTTATTTATTATATTATTAGAAAAATATATTTAAATATTGAATATAGGTAGGTACCTATTATGAAAATATAAGATTGTATTTTTAGTACAATCGTAGATATATTTTCTTAATCCTTCATTATTGCGTTACTTTGTTCTTATTTAATCTGCGTGACGCATACAGTGATACGATTATTATCTACATTATATTTACGTTGTGAAAGTGAAAAGGAACAATAACACTGCTTACATAAAAATGCTATTTGTGGCGTTATTACGGAATATGCAATATCGACAATATTTAGGTACATAATCTTATCTGAATTTTATTATGTACAGAGTCTGTTGTATTGTATCCTTCATCATGCTTAAATCAACATTATACCTACCTACTTACTCATCGTATCTATTAATATCGAGATAAGAGAGATGTAGTAGGTACTTACTTAGTGTAATAATGCATACTTTTACGTATATATAAGTATTATTATTAAACACCCACATTTTGAAAATAACACGACGTACATATTTATTTATCATTGATTCTCAGGCATCTATGGCATATAGACCGTACAAGGTAACATATTATATAAAATACTTATATACAAAATAGTGTTAGTCGATAAGGCTTAAGACTATGTTAGTAGCACTTTACTTTGAACTTATGTCTTTGTGCTGTCCTGTGGCACTTGTCCGCGGAAGTGACGGAACACCACGTTGTGTGGCCAAGAGACCTCTTCCATGACGAGGGGCAGAAAGCAATTCGGTACTCGCACCTCGAACGCCTTAAAGTTGACGTTCCGGCGCGACTCTAGTAACTGCACACTACTTAGTCTTCTGGCGCACGTACTCCACGATGTCCTCCGCCCTAGTGGTGTAGTGCAGGCGGGAGACCTACGTCATGGTTCTTGGTCTTGGTTCTTATTATTTAGTATTCGGCGGTTCCTCCTTTGCACCGTCACGAATCCATCATGCAAAACAGGTTTCTCCGTTGGCTTATGTGGTCCACGCTTCAAACTAGCAGCGCTAGGGACGCTCGCGGTGACGCTAGCAAAATCCTTTAGGATTGGTTTTGCTAAGGCTGCAGGCACTGGCTGTGGGCGGGGCGAGGGGCTCGAGCGGCAGTGCACGGAGAAGTGAAATGGAAGTGGACCAGCCAGGTCTGCAGACGGACAGACGATCGATGGAGTAGACAAGTGTTAGAGTAGAGACCGCATTTGGGCAAGCGTAGTGTGGGACGCCCTAGGGCACGATGGATTGACGATTTGAAGAAGGTGGCTGGCAGCGGATGGATGCGAGCTGCCCAAGACCAGGACGGTTGGCGATCTTTGGGGGAGGCCTACGTTCAGCAATGGAAGGCAATATAGGCTGATATGATGAATGAAAAAAGGACACTCCACATTACAATTACATTTTAATTGAAATTGGGAACAGAGCTGGGAATGGCGGTTCCGACGGTTTTTCTTAGGTTTTTAATTATATTATAGTTGTATAAATAGCCTTTAAAGTTCTTTGTATAGAGTGAGAGAGAGAATGTTAACCGATTGTCCGTCATCTTACTAATAATGTAATTTGTTACGTATTGTTACGAGCTGGGGTTCGGGATAAATTTAATTAACACCAATTCCACCGAAACAATAAAACATTTTTATTAACTTGACAAACGCTCGAGAACAATTACAGAGAGTCACTACACTATCACTTGTCGTACTATAATGTCACACTAGTACCTAATCGCTTAACTTCGCTTCGATATTTACTTCACCGTGTCCAGAACTAAACTGCGCTAGCCGACCCTCACGACCGATATTTACCTATAATTATATGAGTCACGAAGATTCTAGAATCCAACAATGTCGATAGGTCCACAAAATGCGAGTAGGTACCTACCTATCTACTTGCTCGTCTATTGTTTGACATTGGCATTGACCTTGAACCCGGGCTTGAACTATTATTATTACGCGAGTATCGCGTTCGAGCGCTTTCTTTCGAGTTTTCTACGTGTTTTTACGACTTATCTAGAATCTACGTGACCCATCTCCGTCCTTCTAATAGTTATTGAAATACTGTTATTATCTCCAGGTAATGACAGAGATGGGTCCCCCTTACAACGAGGTGGAGCTGGCGTCGTTCATGTCTATCAGCAAGGGGTACATGGGCGAGTGCGGGCTGCGCGGCGGCTGGATGGAGCTCGTCAACCTGGACCCGGCAGTGCAGGCCAACCTCTACAAGGCCATCTCCGCCATGCTGTGCCCTACCAGCATCGGACAGATCGCCGTCGACTGTGTGGTCAGTGGTTATGCTACTAAGCAATAGTGTGCTTACATCATTAGTTTCAAGCTTCACGGGTTATTTAGCTAGCAAAACTACTGTCTTAACGAGATAACCGCCGTTTCATGGTGGTAACGTGTTTACTTGTGATGTCAGGCGCGGCCCCCGGTGGAGGGAGAGCCGTCGTACGAGCTGTGGCTGAAGGAGAAGACGGCCACGCTGCAGTCGCTCAACAAACGCGCGAAGATGATCGCAGATACCTTCAACAAGATGGAAGGCTTCACGTGTAACACTGTGCAGGTCAGTAGCCCTACTACAAGTTTGTAACCCAGTCAAATTTGAAAGTTTTCTTAAATAAATTCTGTGTTTAACATATTACCTATGTTGATAGTTTTCAGTATATAAGGCTAAAACGACAATTCAGTCATTGCCATCTAACCGGCACAATGTTTGGAAATATGTAGCCATGATAATGATTTTTAAGCTAGCAAAGCTGTTAGTTATTTACTATTTATTACTCCTGCTATGAACATTAAACGTGTTAAGTATAGACCAACAATTTGCGAAAAACCAGTTAAAAAAGGGACATTGTTGACATCCATAGCGTGTTTGGCCCCGGAACCAACAGCGAAGGAGAATAATATTATATGATTTAAAATATTTAAATCATTGCTGTGTTCTATAAACAAAAGTTTTTGGACAGCCAACTTGCATAGGTACAGTATATTTTTTAACAGATTTTGAGGATATTGTTAGTAGTAGAGGATAAGTATAGAAATGCTTTTCATCAAAGGTGAAGTAAATAAAAAAATCAAAAAACCCTACTGCCAATAAAAATGGAAACAATATGGCCAATGTCATGCAGTCGGAGGGATCGCCATAAATTTAACTCCAAAGCCCTAAGGTCTCCGACTGCATGGATTGGTCATCTTGTTTCCATCTTTATTGGTAGTTGAGATTTTAATTTTTAGTCATATCCAGTATTACACACAATAGGGAATATGCATAAGATTCAAAATTGGGTAAAATATTTTTATTAGTAATTGCTAAAGAATGATCTCCATGCCATAATTTTTTTACATAAGTAATCGCTTTTCCAGCAAGATTGCACAGTCTACGTTGTTACACCGTGACGGTCTGACGTCTCATGACGTCACCGTAAACATTTAGGTTTGTACAACACTAGGTATAAAATTGATTTCAGTCCTCTCTCATGTTCGAATTAGTTAATAAACTTCAAAATATAGATAATTGGTTGGATAAAACGATCAATAAAGTTATTTTAGTAAAGGAATAATAACTTTATAATCTTAGCATGGAAAATGCAAAAAAATCACAAAAAGATAGTACGATCAATAAATTTTTGAAATGATAAAACAGTGACGTTTTTTGCGGAAACTGACGTCAAAGTACACGCGGCCAATATGGCGGCGTTTAAAGGTCACAGCTCATTGGAACCACCCGGCACCCGACCCGCATCGCCTCGCCTCGTGCGATTAGTAGTATTCTTTATACCTATGGACTTGTATGGATATACGCTCACTACATCAAGTCTGTAGCGTGACCGGGTCGCGCCGCTCACGTGGCGGAGTGGCTCGCACCGAGTGCTCACCCTTCATTCTAAGCCTTTCTTTCGAACGTGTCGGAATATCGTTTTTGCTTTCAAAATGAATAAAGAAAGACCTCAGAAGCAGCGATCGGCACCACAATAATGTAAACTATTGATTAAAAATATAAAAAAGACGTGCATAAAATTGAGACGAATCTAACGACGCCTCAAGCTAAAATCTATCAAACCGTTTTGATACACAACACTTGAAAAATATAACCCTCCTTCTGGCGCAGTCTGGAATGGAGTGATTCATCATTGACTCAGTCGCAAATGTCTATTTCGCAAAACGACCCTATTTTAAAATGCCTTTCCGTAAAAATGTTTCTCGCGAAATGTTTTGAAATCTTTTGTTCTTCTGTAAACAAAATACTACAATACAGGATACACATTTTTGTGTTTTGCCGGACTGCGTCAGAAGGAGGGTTATGTTTTTGCGAATATATGTATGTAATAAAATAATGATTTTTAAGCAATGGTTTTAGTTATACATTGTGAATTTTGTATAGTTAATGTCGCAATTACCATTGCCATGAATGTAGAACTTATTATAGACCTACAAAATGCGAAAAACCACTCGAATTTGAATTTGGCGGGCTCAGGTGAACGATGCGCCTTAATGGATTTAAGCTTGAGAGGTATGATTCGTCTTAATTGTGAGAGTATCACTACTCGTATAACAAAATTCAATATGGTGACCACCAGACGCCATATTGTGAAATGAAAGTCAATGAAATTATATCAAGTGAAAATGAAATGAAAATGAAAAAATGATAAACGATTATTGGCAACAATCAATATGTACAGATAACCTAACATACGTTAGAAAAGAAATGGGTGAACGAGAATAAAAAGAAACAAAATGTGGGGTACCATTCTTAGGGTGGGGGTCTTTGGCAAACACTTTTAGGTTTCTTTAATATTTTTTTATGTTGAATGACCTTTTCTATACTAATACTATAAAAGGTAAAAAAAAATGTAAATTCTACATAATCACTGTGGCTATATTGTTAATCGAATCAAACATAATGTCACTATAGGTTGCGAGTGAAACTGCGGGAAACAGCTTGTAGCATCTATAACGATTTAAAGTTGCTTAGCAAGCATTCTAACTCAAAATTTTAACATACCATCACGCCTGTATTCTCAGAAGGGTTAGGCAGCGGTATACCAATGTATACCCACAGTTCGTCGGTATGTTTACATGGTTCCATGTAATGTCATGCCATGCTCCGGCACGAATGGGCAGGCTCGACCGGATCGGATCCTCTATGCATTGCTAAACCATTCATCCTATTCCGATGAAGCTTTGGTGAGCTTCATCGGAATAATTTCCCAACTCAACCTGTCTCTTTATGACAAAAAAGAAACAAAAAGGCATTGCGACGCATGGCGGCGGACAGCTGGTAATAAATATTATTAAATTAAATAAAATATAATTGTACGTTACTGTATGATGCGATCTACATGAGTCAGTGCACGATCAACCGGCATACTTGTAGCACTCATCATAATCATTAGCATTAATTAGCCTAAAGTGTCGGAATAAACTCTTAAGATCTCAGCTCGGATTTATCATTTAGCCCCGAAATATCTAGCAGCTCGTACAGTAACGTACATATTGGTCCTTCGAGCCGGATGACTCTAGGGCAGTGAACTTGTTCTCTAAGAAGTCCAAAAAGTCCCGAAGTACGGGCAGCTCACGCGCATTCTTCAACGACTCTATGTACTCGGAATAAGACTCACTGTCCAATTTTTGTGATAGTATATAAACAAGAAGAGGATCCCATGTAATAATATCTACGCCCAAGTTCTTTATGGCGTGAAGACTCTCTAACGTGACGTCATGTAGTCGTTTGATGGCTGTGTACGATTGCTGTGGTATATTGGCAAGATTGTAAAAGGAATTTACGTGCGCCATAAATATCTGTTTTTTGTTGTTAAATCTATGAGTCAAGATCTCCCAACAGGTGTTATAGTTTTCCGCGCTAATCGGAAGATGCTGGATCAAATGCTCGGCTTCTCCTTTTACCTTGCTCTTCAGGAACTGCATCTTTTGTGCTTTTGACAGAGAAGGATTGTTGTGGATTGCTTCATCGAAAAGATCTTTGAAAGATACCCACTGCTGATAGTTGCCTGAGAACGATTTCCATCTTCGGTGTGGACTTGTCACGATATGACGTTGCCCACATCTTGGAACTGATAGCCTTTCTCAAGCCGTTGTACGTACGCTCATGTTTAGTGTAGCTTAATTCGTACGCCTCATCTTCTTCTAACTCCATCATTAGCTCCCAGTGGCTGTTGTCTATAGCTGTCCACCGGGCTTGTAACAATCGCAAGGCGTCTTCGAACTCCCATTTGTCGTTCAAGGATTCGACGTCAATGCTTTCTACAGTTCTTGCGAATGCTTTGAAGTTGACAGTTTGCTTGCGCAGCATGTCATCTAGCTTACTATAAGTACCTCTAGACTCCTCGGCACGAGTGCGCGCGGGACTAGAGGATGCTAAGGGTCGCGAGCTCTCTTGCTGCTGTAAGGCTCCGGCCCCCGAAGGACCTGCTGCTGCTGTTGCTTGCTGATAAGCAGGGTTCTCTTCTTGATCCGAGAATCCTGGCTGCTTTATTTTGTGACATAATTCGTCATAATATTCGGATATGGCGTCTTTTGCTGCTCTATAAGACTCCATTGTTCGCTCGAACTCCGAATTGACGAAGTACTTATGACTTCTTTTTTCGAAAGGCAAAAGTTTTTCATTATTTAGCTGATACTCTCTCCAATACGACTCTAAAAGATCTAGTCTCTTTTTACAGTAGTCGATGGTTTTACGCTGCTTGCTATCCTTATTGAAATTAGTAAGGACCTTAGCAATGGACTCTGCTAATTCAGTTTGTTGGAAATATAGAGCCTCCATTGCGCTGCTGGAGATCTAAGCTTAGATCAAAATGAGACAGAAAACACGGAACGCTCTTACTTGAAAGCCGCTAGTCCTACGGCTATTGTTTCAACAAGGCTGGCTGGCTGCTGCTGCTCCGCGGATAGCTGTCCCCGGTGGTTGTAAATCACTATGAACCCACAGGCTGCTGGCACTCTACAAGCACTACGCGTTACGATTTATCGCGGTCGCGGAGTCCTTGACGGTTTCGAAGGACCAATATGTACGTTACTGTACGAGCTGCTAGATATTTCGGGGCTAAATGATAAATCCGAGCTGAGATCTTAAGAGTTTATTCCGACACTTTAGGCTAATTAATGCTAATGATTATGATGAGTGCTACAAGTATGCCGGTTGATCGTGCACTGACTCATGTAGATCGCCCGATTCGCTGGTAAGGTCGCTTGACCTACTAGAGCCAAAACTGCTGATGATGATGTGTTCGATGAGTATCGAACAATAATATATTCTATAAAATAGACGGCGGGGCATCATGCAGTCAGAGGCATCATCTTAAATGTACCTACAAGATTACGGCATTTGGGTTTTTGAATTTATAATTCAAAAATTCATACGAGTAATATTAATTAAAAAGGCTATGACACTTCCTGCAAAGTAAAATCAATCGAAATTTCATTTGTTAAAATCTGATTGCTAGTGAGCTACGATCGAACATCCGTAGATATAATTACCGAATTGATATGATGTGTGTTGTGTGGCGCAGGGCGCGATGTACGCGTTCCCGCGCATCGCGCTGCCGCCGCGCGCCGTGCAGGCGGCCGCCGCCCGCAGCCAGCCGCCCGACGTGTTCTACGCCTCCCGCCTGCTCGAGGACACCGGTACGTACACACTGCACACTGCACACTGCATACTATAAACTGCACACTGCATACTATATACTGCACACTACACACTGCACACTGCATACTGTATACTGCACACTACACACTGCACACTATATACTGCACACTACACACTACACACTACACACTACACACTGCACACATCACACTGCACACTGCACACATCACACTGCACACTATACACTACACACTGCACATATCACACTACACACAGCACTTAACACTGCACACTACACACTGCACACTGCACACTATACACTACACCGTCGCACTACAGCACCACTCGAGACCGGTACGTACACACCACACCACTACACTACTTTACTTTACCTTTACTACACACTACTTACTTCGCTAGTGCTACATTAACAATAACTCATTCTCTTTAACTAATTTCTCAGGTGACTTCAAATCATAATACATACTTAATGCTAATATTCTTATCTATTCGTGTTACTCCGTGACTACGTTACTGCAACGTCGTCTTATAACACTGGTTTTCAATCTATCATTCCTAGTAACACCGCAAGGTACGCATTTCCACAGCTTTTATTCGACTTTCCTATCTCTTCTGTAACGCCCAACAGTGAATGTTGGGCGTCCATGCTTACGATAAATATGCTGTGTGGGTACACTGTGGATCTTCATGGGGGACCCTTTTTACGCAGACTGATTAGCTGCAATCGCACGTATAGCGCCACTATATGTATTTCCTGCATTCACCTTTCCTCATTTGCTCCAATCGACTCTTATCATGCCTAGTGAACATCCATCCTTATTCATGTTCAATTAATCGAGAACAACTTTTTTAAAATGTATTTTTTTTTTAATTATATGAAAATAAAATTATACTTCACTTAATGTGATCTCATCTTGTGTGTCTAATGACACAGATAGTTCCTTTTGCCCGACTAGTACTATATTTTTCGAGTTGGCAATACAGCAGTTTGGTTTTTGTATGCAGGTATCAGCATAGTACCGGGCTCCGGGTTTGGCCAGAAGCCAGGCACGTACCACTTCCGTACCACCATCCTGCCGCAGCCGGACCTGCTGCAGGAGATGCTCGACGCCTTCCAAAAGTTCCACATTAAATTCACCAAGGAGTTCTCGTAAAGCGCTATTGTCGTCTACCATAGTCAGTTAATCGCCACGTTCCTCGTAGTGGTGCGACAAAAGGTTACCACGTTGTGTATTGATTAATGTGAACAGTTTGTAGCTGTGTAGTAGGGTTTAAATTCCATTGTCGTTTGTATGTTGAACACTGTTTTTATCAGGGATCCAAAAATGGGATCTCCCAAGTATCAAATCCAGTAAAGTATCGGAAGGTACCTTTTGGTAGCTATAACTATCGATCTGTGGTATTGCCAATACTCTCAATTGATCACTCTTATTTTATTTTATTTTCTAAAGTTATTAGTTGTCGCCCAATTATACATAGATTGCGTTATTTGTTCGATGTATAATAATATTTATTAATTACCATTTGAAGGTTGGCTTGGCCAGGAAACATTTTTATTTAATTTATTTATTAACACATGCGGTTTTTGAGTATTTTCTTAACAACAAGCATTTATAATTATGTCTACTAGTTATGTTGAAGTCAAACAGTGAATGTCAGTCAGACATGAATAAATCTATGTCCATGAAGCGACGCAACTGTAATATTACATTTTTAAAAAATATAAAATCATAGAAACAAATCGATTACGCGTAATGCATTTTATCATGTTTAGTACTCGTATATTTTTATTACGAAAACTTTTTGTTATTTTGTTATTTTAATAAGTACCTATTAAATATAATTAATAACAATATATAAGGCTGTAAGTTATTATAATCGTAGAAGCTTGAAAGTTAAAAGTATTTTATTTACTGGCTTCTCATTTAATTCTTTTTTATAGAACAAATGATTTATAAAATCATTTGTTCTATTTTATTTTTTTATTAGTCTACTGTTGCCATAAAAGATTTTGAATTGGACTTGGTGACATTCCGTATAGGAATACAGTTATGAAAATATAGGTACGATTCTGTTACTACACATAGTTATGACCTTGTTATGCTTTGTTGAAAATTTAATAAAATTAAAAGTAAATCGTTGTTTTACTATACAATACCTGGACCTGGGGACTCTGAGCGAAGCCACACGATGCATTTTGCTGGTGCGTTACAACGCCTGAGCGGACGCTGCGTCGCATCGTCCTAGATATAGGTAGGTAAGTCAAATTGTACAAACATCAACAAAGATGGCAAACATCATACAAACAAGAAATGTAATTGGACAAAACCTGTGTCCCGTAATTAATGCATACCCTCAAAGACTTCTTTTTTTCTTTGCTGGGATGATGTTCGAAAAATCTAAAAACTACTTACTGGAGACACAAATTTAAAAATTCGGACATAATTACATGAGTTGAGCACTAAGTATTGGTATCAACAAAACCTCGATAGGACGCTTAAAAACAAAAGATTTTGCTGTGGTGACCCTTTCATATATTTATTACTATACTCTGGGTGACGCACACGTTTTAGTCATAATAAACAATATAGGTACATAATTTTACTTTTATGTGCTTCTAGATGTTTTATATAATAAAATAGTTGTCGTGATGACTAAATTCATTAAAATAAGTCACATTTTCGTTTATTTTATATTGACTGACGGAATTTCTGTGTAACTGCATTTAACAGTTTTTCTTGACTTACGTTTCATTATCGTTTGTTTCGACTATTCAGCTAATAGGGTGACTGTACGTAATTTACTTAGTTTTAATTATTTTTAGTATAATAGATTACCTACATATATACATATATATATACTACCTAATACCTGTTAAAAATAACTGAAATCAACCCACTAAAAAATGCTGCTTAATGTGTTCGTTTCTCTTATAACGATCGAGGCTGGTGATATTCGTCTCGAACGACCAGTCCCAATAACGAATCTGTTGATAGATTTGCTTACTAGAGATAGGATTTTGACATTCCTCGTATGGACCTTATGTCAAAATCCTATCTTTAGTACCTACTAGTGACAAATATTATCAAAGATACTGCCGACATTATATCTGAGCCCTTAAGTTATATTGTTAATTTATGTATTGAACAAGGTATCTTTCCAGACAAACTAAAAATACCAATTGTAAAACCAGTGTTTAAAAATGGTGACAAAACAAATTTGGGCAACTATAGGCCCATAGCGGTGATACCTATCTTTGCCAAAATTTTTGAAACGGTTATTTTTAAATGCATATACACCTTCTTTGAAAACCATAATATTTTAACGCCGAAGCAATATGGTTTTAGGAAAAATAAATCAATAAATGTAGCAATATATAATTTTTTACAAAAAGTTGTGACAAATTTGGATAAAGGATTGCCGGCTGTAGCCTTATATATGAATATGTCGAAGGCTTTTGACCGCGTCGACAATGAAATTCTGTTACAAAAAATGTGTGCCTATGGTGTTAGAGGTAATGTGTACAACCTCGTGAAATCATATCTCTCTAACAGACAACAGTTTACTGAGGTAAAAAGGCTGAATCCAATAACAAAAACTGAAGAAGTTTATACTTCTGAATCTGGAACTGTTAAATTTGGTGTTCCACAAGGAAGTATCTTAGGACCTTTATTTTTCCTTGCCTATATAAACGACATGCCATCGGTAATAAGTCATGACATTACATTGTTTGCTGATGATAGCACTATACTATACACTAATGAAAATACAATTAATTTAGAATCTGACATTAATCAATCCTTAGTGCTAATTATAGAATGGCTTAAAATGAATAACTTAAGATTAACTTTGATAAAACTAAAATAATGAATTTTCAAATACGATCTCGACGGACGGCTACGTTAAAAATCCATTACCTAGATAACGACATTAAAGAAAGTGAAACAACAAAATTTTTAGCACTAAATATTGACAACAAAATTAATTGGAAATTACATGTTGACCAGGTGTGTAAAAGGTTAAGTCAGTTTTCATATGCCCTCCGTAAACTAGGAAAAATAGCAAACCAAACAACTTTATTAACAGCATACCACGGTTACGTTAGCTCAACTCTTAGATACGGTGTGGTATTCTGGGGCAACAGTACAGACAAGGAACGTGCGTTCATTGCTCAAAAACAATGCATTAGGGCTATGTTCAATGTATCTCAAACTGAATCCTGCAAACCATTCTTTGAAAAGATGAATTTATTAACGTTCCCAGGTCTATACATATATGAAGCCGCTGTATTTGTTAAAAATAATATCTCTCTATTCAAATATCGTTCGCGTATACGGCATCAGGATAAATTGCATATGGTTGCTAGCAAGACGCATTTAATGCATGAAAGTAGATATCTTTTGCGCAGCTTCGCGTATATTTAATAATGTTCCGGGGCCTATTAGAACTATTCTAGAAATTAAAACATTTAAAAAGAGGCTTCATGGCTTATTAGTGAATAAGCGCTATTACTCTGTAAAGCAATTCTTATCAGACAAATCACTGTTGCAATACAATTTACCCCAGTCATGATGCGTTCAATGTTCCACCAAGACATTAATTTATATTGTCCGTAAAATTTTAATAACTGACTATACATGTACCTAATTTAAATGGATTAATTTTTTTCTTGAAATTTTCTTACTAACATAATCTGACTATTTAGTAATGAATATATTTATATTGTTAAATGTTGACATAATTGTAATAATTGTATGCCCAAAGGGCGGGACACAGCCGAACGCAAAACATTGAATAACATCTGTATTATGTGTTCAGCGTCGATATGAAGAAGATTTTGTGACTTACCATTTTTTCCCGCAAGGCTGGTAACACTACCTGTTTGTCTCCGGTTGGACACCAATTTTTCTTGGGGTTGGGTTGCGTGAGATTGACAACCCTTTACACCTGTCATAGCGTTTTGTGATTTTCCCGCGTGACGCACGGAAAACTTTTCATCGGAAAGTTTTTATGAAAATCATGCTTTTATTTATGCAGAATTATAGATAAATTTAGTGCTCGGAAGCGCAAAAGTATATATAGCTCATAACTATTGGTGAGAAAAGTGTTGAACTGTATTCCTAGTGAAGAAAAATGAGTTCTCAATTCATCATCTAGGAATCCTAGTAATAAGGTAGTGTAGGTAATATGGGAGTAAGCACCAATGGATTCGGAGTCCGAGGCTTACCTACAAGAGAGCGACGAGCTAAGGTCAAGTGACTGCGACAGTGAGTACCTACACACGTACCTACACATAAAAATCAAGTAAGTCAAATTACCTACCTACATATGTACAAGATTGATACAGCACACATAGCCCGTCTCCACGGTGGAATTTGTGGTCAATCCCTTTTCCTAGACCTTGGGAGACCACGCTGTAACAGATACGGCAAAACAAATAAAACTGCTTAGGCAGGCTATTTAGGTACAATATTAATTAAACCCTTATAGGGGTATAGACTACTCTTGCCAAAGTGGATTTGATAAGAGAGTTTGCCTCGGAGGCTGGTTACGACTATTAACATGTGATGAGCTTTGATGCCTGATACGAGCCAATGCCACTGTATACCTAGAAAAAGCGTAGAAGTACTATAAAAATTCTGTGAGACTCCCAGGTTCTCAGAATTTCATTTTTTTTTTTTGAAGTTGATGGGGGTAGAAAAGATTGTCTGATATCACAAGTGTATAATATGTATCTGTACAGTACATAAAAGCCTACAATTGTGGGACATTGGTTTAATACATAATACAATACCTCGGCTATATTAACACTTGGCTAAGTATGCCAAATCATAATTATGTAAAATCAAATTGTAAGTCATTCAATAAATATGATATATTATGATAAGCTACACCAGTGATATTAATGCAGTCCTCTTAGGTTAACTGTAGTTCGGTCTATTGAGGTGGCAACAATTAGCATTCTTACATCTATACTAAATATATAATATTTATTTTTGTACCTTAGTCTCATAAGATTTCCCATCCCTAGTGGGTATGGTGAGATTAAATACTTAAATGCATGAATGCCCCATGAGTGAAAAAGCACTAATTTTATAATACTAATACTTTGGCAGGAAAGATGATAGCAAGTGGTAGCACCAAAGTAATCCCAGAGAATATACAAATAATAAAGACATAAGAATTACAATAACAACAACAAGGGACTCTAAGTTTCTTGTCAAAAACATTGTTAAATACCAAAAGAACCTCGGTTCAGTCTTGGACTAATAAGTGTTCGAATAGGTATGTATGCACCACTGTACACATTAAATACTACTACACACTGGGGCACAAAAGTGCTTGGTAACCACAACCCTGTCAGATTTGAGACTAGATGTTCAAGAGTTATGTTTAATGCACACAAATGTCTGTTTCACATTCTGGATATACACTCATTGTTATTATCTATGTTATGGCGAATTTTTTACAAATGTCCATCCCTGCCATTAGGTCTGGCATCGACTCGTTGCACTGTTGCAACCCAATTGGATTGCGGAGATCCTTCGTGTCAAAAGGAATTGAGTTCTAAGCTACTTAGTTGATATCCTTTTGGTCTACCAGACCAGTCCAAGTTGATCTCCAACTGCGGAAGTTGTGGGACTACTGGAATCTATGGCATGGTCCAAGTTGATCTCCAACTGCGGAAGTTGTGGGACTACTGGAATCTATGGCATGGCAAATAAGCTACCCAAATCAGTTCTTGACCAGTACTGCAGGTAGACTGCCAGGGGTTAATTAAAAGAACTTTAAGAAAAGATGAGAAAAAAGGAAAGCCTTACAGTGCATTACCAGTACACTCAGATAGCACTAGAATTTTTTTTTTGTTGCTCTAGACATTTTCCTATCACAGGGTTAACCAATCACCATTGGTAGAGCCAAGTAGTCAAGACCAAGGTCTTTCTACAACAGCAACCGTACCTACTACAGCATGTGAATCTTTACAGTTGCACTACAAATATCATTTCGATTGCTTTGAAGGATGGATGGTCCAAATAACAGATTGTATGGTTTGTGGTATTTTGCAAGTCAGAATTTGTATTTCCATTTGGCCGTCAGTTAAAAGTTGAATAGTCAAAAACTAGATTCACTGTTCCCAAAACATTGTTGCCATGTGTTGACACACCCTTCATAACAACCAATGCAGCAGATGCAGGTTGAGGGATCTCAATAAAGACAGCTGAGACTGCAATCATACGGGAATGAGTGGTTGCAGTACATGCATTGATTCGGAATCAATTACATTGTCTGCAGAATACCCACTTTCTGGTCTAGTCCAACTATTGGACATGTTTAACTTGCAAGTTGTTGAGACTGACACTCAGGCATAACATAGCCCTGTCAGCCCATTACCTCTCGGGGAGGTACAACTGCACTGCCGATCGTCTCTCTAGGCATCAGCAGAAATGACACTCAGGCATAACATAGCCCTATCAGCCCATTACCTCTCGGGGAGGTACAACTGTACTGCGGATCGCCTCTCTAGGCATCAGCAGAGATGACATTCAGGCATAACATAGCCCTGTCAGCCCATTACTCATTACCTCTCGGGGAGGTACAACTGCACTGCTGATCGCCTCTCTAGGCATCAGCAGACAGTCATCTCTGAGTGTCAACTTAGGCATGACATAGCCCCGTCAGCCCATTACCCATTACCTCTTGGGGAGGTACGACTGCACTGCTGATCGCCTCTCTAGGCATCAGTAGAGATGACACTCAGACATAGCATAGCCCTGTCAGCCCATTACCTCTCGGGGAGGTACAACTGCACTGCCGACCGCCTCTCTAGGCATCAGCAGAGATGATACGAATGGCATCTGTTGCCCACGGCAACAAACCGATTGTTTCATCGTTGGGGTACTTCAGACGTACTTAGATCCATTACCGTCTGCAGAAGCATCCGTGGTCAACAGATATGTGACATTAAACTGAAAAGTTCAATTTGTAATCTACTGGAATGCCTTCAGCCAAAGGTGGAAATTTCGGCCGAGATGGATCTCTTTTTTGTCTAAGGGTCCAATCTCATCTCTTGAGTATTGGCAACTTTAAACAGGATAGTGCTTTACAATAGCAGCAAACTGGGATAAACTATTTTGGCTGGTGATAAATTCTCACGCCCCCTTGCACCATGGTATGTGGACTTGATGTCGATTTCAAGACTCCCGGAGAGTCGAATAGACCTAGGACAATCAGCCTTCAAGATAAATATACCTACTGCCAGTGCAGGCTGGGTAAGGTGGAGGAAGGGGTAACTGACCAGCAACTGGTCAGTTTGTGAGAAACAACTGTTAGGTCAGTTGTTGTGCCAGCTGGAGGAAATTGACTATAGACATGTACTATTCAGCCATCAGAAGATGGATTTAATGATGTTATCACAAACTAAAACTTGTTAATCAAGGACTTTTAACTGGAGTAAACAGTCACACGATAAAGTTACATTAAATAGTTTATCTACTACTTACAACTTCTGAAATATTTTTATTTTTTTTCCTATGGTACTATTTTAGTACTGGAGACATAGATTGGCTAATTTTATATTTTACAGATTCCAGCTAGAAGTTGAGGCTGCACTATCGACAGCACAACATGTTCATTCATGGTACATGATCTGACATTACCAGAATTTATAAATTGTACATAAAGGTATATCTTTCGGGTGATTATAAGATTGACATGGTAGTTATGGCATGTAACTGTGATTTAAATATCAAAATAAACAACCTTTTCCAGTTTGATCCAACTAGATCAAACAGTATTACACATATTTGTAGCAAAAGACAGGATAAGCTAAGCAGAAGGTCTGGTCCCCTTAATTATATATTACAATTGACTGCTAAAACACACCCAACTTAAACCAGGTTATTGTGTGGGTAAAATATGTTATGTAAGATGTGGGGTCGCCAGCAACCCAAGATTACTTTAGGTTGGCATAGCCTCGGCCAGCTGGATAAAGAATTATTAAATTGATGAAATTCTGGTGGGGTAAAAAGAAAAGTAGACAGGCTGTCGGAAAATTCTACAGATATTACTGTAATTAAATAAAATAATACACTAAGGGAGCTCAGTTTCTCTTTAAATTTTTGGACCAGAATACTTGGTACCCCAATATTAATTATATTCAAATGTCATATTATTATGTTTTGATCAGCAGAGGACTAGCAGATGATCTCTTCAGAGTCCTCCAACAGTAGTAAGATTACTGTAAATTATATTGAATGATAAAATTTACTGTTATTATAATAATTTATACATTTTATTCTTTCACATAGCGTTTTGTGTTTGTCACCAGCAGATACCAAACAGGTCTTCATATCGACGCTGTGTGTTTTTAAGTAAACACATAATATAATATTTTGAATAACAACAAAATTGTTATTATGTGTTGAAAGAAAAACACACAGCGTCGCAGGAAGATCTTCCTGGTGAATGAAGACACTATGACAGGTGTAAAGGGTTGCCAATCTCACGCAACCCAACCCCAAGAAAAATTGGTGTCCAACCGGAGACAAACAGGTAGTGTTACCAGCCTTGCGGGAAAAAATGGTAAGTCACAAAATCTTCTTCATATCGACGCTGTGTGTTTTTCTTTCAACACATAATAACAATTTTGTTGTTATTCAAAATATTATATTATGTACCTATGATTCACAATAAAGAATTTTGAATTTGACCTATGTAAATGTACTGACTGATTTGATATTGGGACTGGCCGTATATCGTGTGGTTGTGGATTTGACGTGAGTGGTCGTTCTATAAGATCTATAAGGTCGTCCTATAAGAAGGAAAGGGGTGAGAGCGGCAAAGTCTAAAGGATCAGTTCATAGTTGGGGGACGAGAGTTTAAAATAGCCTCAATTTGAGTGAGACGACATGTGGCTATCTCTTCGTAAGTAAAATGAACGTGTTTTAACAGCCGCCTAAGATGATGTTTCGTCGAGCGGACAGCTGCTTCAGCCATCCCATTGAAGTGAGGGCTGTATGGAGGAGTAAACTTAAAATCTATACCTTCTTGAGCCATGTCGTATGGAATGTTGGAGTTGCCTAGAAATCATTGCAAATCACATGCACCCACAAAATTTGTATCTACCGTTGTCAGAACAAATGCTTTGTTGTTTCTCTCTACGAGCGATGAATCGATTCAAGGCGGCTATGAAAGCTTCCTTCGTAAGTTTTGTAACAAGCTCCAAGTGCATTGCTTTAACAGAAAAACACACGAAGACACACAGGTAGGATTTCAAGAGCCTGCAGCCTCGATCCTTGCGATTAGCTATCAATATTGGTCCCGCATAATCGACGCTACGTAAGAAAGGGAATTCTACATATGTTAGTTCTGCTGAATGGAAGTTGACCCATGATGGGCTGAATAATTTGACTTTTATATCTGAAGCAAGTTAAACATTTATTTACTTTACTTAACGATTTTGATAAGTTCCTACCTTTCAATGGCCAGTATGTTTGACGCACAGATAACAGCAGCTCGAATGACCAAATTGTTGAGGGTCCTGGTGATCGAATCACTGCAATGATGAGCTGTAATGCTCGACAGTACTTATACCTACCTACCTTTATTCACGAAAATTCATTTTTTATCGGTTCTTTTTGTCTAAATGAATGTCAACTATCGTAATAATCATACAGGTAGGTTATACCTACCTTTATGACTATGGTTCATTATGTGGCCACCGCTTTAAAAAATATAATCTATAACATAAGTATTATTTTACATTTCTGAGGTAAGTTATTAGGAAATATTGAAATGAGTGATGATAACGTATCGCGGGGTCATACGCCTCACTCAAGCAATCGTATCGTTGAAAAGACAAATTATTAATGTTACCTTCAAAAATCACGAATCAGTACCGGATTCGCGTTTGAGTGGATGTCTTATTTGGTTTTTAAAAATTCAATCAATTTGGTGAATTTTGAGGACTGGTTTTGTTGGGTGATAAAGTTTACGCCATAAATGTGATTTGTGAACGCGGCTTAAAGAAAGTCCCGCTGTAAAAGTTGTAGACAGATGAAGCGTAAAGTTTAATTTTTGAGATACGTGTTATTGATTTTGCGAATTGTGTCGGTTCTCAAAAATAGTGACGTAGGTAGTTGGTTGCTTACCTACCCACCTTGTTGATAACCCGCACTGTGTCTTATCGAGACTTATCCAGAACAGCTGTCCGTTCAGCCAGTTTCAGCTACAACTCGGTGGATTCTCACAACCGATCATAAAATGTCTAATTATAAGAAAACTCTCACTTTAGATACTGTGAATCCGAATGTAGTGAAATCGGAATATCCGGTCCGTGGATACGTCACTCGCGCTGATGAAATCGAAAAAGAGATTGCAAAGGTAAGTATATTTGGATCAGCATTAGAAACAGACCACACGAATTTGGAGTTTTGGAGTTGCTGTGGGTTGTAGTTACATATGTAGTGATTAATTAATCTCGCCCAAGGAGACGCGTACATACTTGGCATGTTTACATAAAGGCGTTTTTAAAATACGTGTAGGTAATGGAACGATTTTTGTCAGGGATTTGGAAAGATGTCGTGTATAAAAATTTACACGCGTAGGGAGAGCAGCCCCCGCCAGCCGGAAAGAATATGGTGTATTGTTACCCGAGGGAGTTGAGGGTGAGCCTGTACTGCTCGCAGCGCTGGACTAGCTTTTTTCAACTTATACTTCAAGTAGTAGATACTTATTTATTATAAAAATATCAAATGTCAATTTTATACGTAAGTAAGAATAATTTCATAAAAACTGCAACACCGCGAGGGATGGGTGATTGGGGGTGGTTCCATTGGAGAGCTATATCCACCCCTTCCCCCACTCTCCGTAACAATTCATGCGGCCTTTTCTAAAGCTCGCCCGTACCTATAGGTACATTTTGTTATAAAAAAAAATACATACAGACGAACATAGAACAAAACAAAACCAATTGGTTGTGGTCTGTCATTTACCAGTTTATGGAATTCTCCGATTTGTTCTCAGGGAATCCAGAAGCCTTTTTTCAAGCGTGTGATCAAGGCAAACATCGGAGATGCACACGCCATGGGCCAGTTGCCCATTACTTTCATCAGACAGGTAGGTATGATAGTCCTATGGGACTTAATGAGTATTATGAGTAGCTAAGTAAATACGAGGTCTTGAGAGTTACTAAAAAAGCCTTTAAAAGTATTAGAAGGTAAATCTTTAACAATCATACGATTGAAGAACGATATTCTGCGGGCATCATACGAGTGGATGTAACTATCTTTTTGGATTTTTTTTTTGCATTTTCTATGCTAAGGTTATAAAGTTATTTTAGTGATGAAAAAATTCGATCACTGGCAGGATTCGAACTTGTGTCTTCTGGTTAGATACACTAGACGCTCTGACCGATAAGTCACCGCGAGTCCCACCCGACAGATCGAAATTTGTCTTCACATTCTGAATTTACCTCTTAAGGTGACGTTGGCGACATCTATTGAAAAGCAAGTTACTTTGCTTTTCCACCGACACGACTTACTTTACAGTTAGTTTGATGACCTTTTAACTATCTTTTTGTATTTTTAATATTAAAATTATAAAATTATTTTAGTGAAGGAAAAATGTGAAAAATGGATGTGATTTACTGGTTTCTGATACTTACGCGAATATTAGACATTGTATCCGTATCCCGAAACATCGGGAATCAAATAATATCAATACAACGCGATAAAATCCGTAAAAAGTAGTTTTATTTCAATGGATGTGGTTAACTTTTGTGTGATGTGGTTGTCAATTTGTGCTAAGTATCCTCTAAGTATCCGAGTGTCATTCTTTATACCTACTACTACTAGTATCTCTATGTAGTCTGTTATTCTTTCACTGGACTGGGTGCATTCTGGGTGTATGTTTTGCCAGTGGTTTGGCAAGGGAATAAGTGAGACACGATTTGGTATTTTTGTCTGTTTATTTTGAGTAAAACTAAACCTTATAAACTAATGTGGCACGTGCGTATTACTATCTAAACTTATCTCAAAATGCGACTTATCTAATTACGTGATTTTATGGTCGCCACATATGTCTTTCTCGCGGGATGTCATGCCGTGATACAAAAAGTAGATAGGTATAAATAATAACGTTCAAGTTTCGCGTGTCTGCTTATATGAGCAAAAGACCAATTTGAAGCATTGAGATTAAGAACCAGTAATAGGTACAAGACGCCGGCCGGCGCAGTTACGTACGTAAGTATAATGCATTGTGATAAAGTATTTAGTAACGAACAATGGTAACATAGCAAATTTTTTTATATATATAATTTTTTTTTATGGGCTAGGAGGGCAAACTAGCTGAGGGATGGCCTGTTGGTAAGTGATCACCGCTGCACATGGACACCCGCAACACCAGAGGAGTCACGAGTGCGTTGCCGACCTTTTAAAAGGGGATTGGGCCTCCGGTAACCTCACTCACTCGGCGAAACACAACGCAAGCGATGTTTAACGCCGGTCTTCTGTGAGGCCGTGGTATCACTCCGGTCGAGCCGGCCCATTCCAAAATTTTCAGTTTTATACAAATTATTTTTCCGTTAAGTACCATTTTAGTTTCGCGTGGCTGCTTAAAGGAGCAAAAGTCTAATTTGAAGCATTGAGAACCAGTAATAGGTGCAATAAAGGGTTTTAAATATTTTAGTAAGAGGCCGGCCAACATTCTGGGCCCCGTTTTGAAATAAAAACCTTGTGTGACTCATAAAACAACTTTGATACAACAACAACTTTGGTACAACTTTGATAGCGTTTATCATTGAAATGTAACGCTTTACGACTTATGTTTATCGGTATTTTTAGTTTAACTTTAATGTAATGTCAGTAACCTATAATCTTTTCGCTTGTCCTAAATGACAGATGGCGTTTATCTTCGATATGTGACGCTTTACGACCTGACTCATCTATCAACGCTTCAACGCACAACCATAACTACAACGTCTAGAAAGCTGAAAGGAACATAGGTTTCTCTTACCTACAACTTATGCATCTCTGCCGCATACGCACTCCTGAAATTTGCACCTGTTATTAATTAAGATGCCCTTGTCACTGCATACCACGGAATTGTAGGTTCTATTCTTCGATTTGGCGTCATATATTGGGGAAATTCTACAAATAAAGAATGTTTTTTAAATCGAAAAAAAAATGCGATTAGCTGCACTAATGCATAATAGCATATTCTGTACAGCGCCAATTATATAGACAAAATCCCCAAATGCATCAAAAATTTATCTAGAGTCGAGATATTTAAAAAACAGCTAAAAATTTACCTACAGCCTGACTGAATTTCTTAACGAAAAATAATTTTGATATAATTTATTAAATATTTGTTTAGTTATCATTATGATATTTTTCTAAGATCCATTTTCATTCATACTCAATTTTTCACCCTGGGTAAATACATAGATAATGACGTGTTTTAGTAATTTTGTATTTCCACATTAAAAGGTACGGGGATGGGGTGAAAGTTAGTAGGTCGCGAGTAAGTAAAACTGTGGGGAAGGTTAGTTAAAATATATTTTTATTTCTTTTACTTATTTTATTTATAATATATTTTTATTTAACACAGCTCTTGCTCGCGGTTTCACTCGCACCCCATGCACCATGGGTCAAACGTGCGAAGGTTAAATATACGCTAAGTTTTCTTAAATTATCTGATTTTCCGCAAAACTTTCTTAATTTTTTTTTCATATGAACCTTCTCCTGGCAATAACAAACACATATGTACAAAAAGAATTAGCGAAATCGGTTTAGCCGTTTACGCGTGATGCCGTGACCAAGAGAAATATGGATTCATTTTTATATTTAAGTATAGATAAAGTATGGCTGCCTCCTTGGTTTAGTGGTCCAAGCGCGACTGCAACCCTAGAGGTTCTGGGTCCGATCCCCAGGTCGAGAAGTGTTATTGGGTTTTTCTATGAAATTATCGTTTGTTTCGACTGTTCAGCTAATAGGGTGTTTGTAAGTAATTTACTTAGTTTTAATTATTTTTAGTATGTATAATAGATTACCTATTAAAAATAACCGAACTCGGTCAAAATATAACAACTTACTGTAAGTAGGTACATAGGAATTAAGAAATATATTATAATTAAACTACATAATGTTTTGTGACAAAATAGGTTCACACTCACCATGAAGCTGTGGCAGTTGTGGCACAACCCAAACACAGCGCTGGTTTTCAGTGTGAACCACAAATGACGGATGGAAGTAAATGTGTTTAAGTAGATAAATTATACGTAAAACAACGGAGAAAATTCTAGTGTAGGGTAACGTTATAATTAAACACCATTACGCCTGTATTTCCCGAAGGGTTAGGCAGAGGTGTACTAATGTACAGTTAAGAGACAAAAGTCCAGTAGCACCTCAATGTTCATATTCGCCTGGACATACTGTTCTGTCCGTAGCTCTGTGTGTGTGTATTTCAACGCAAACATACAGTGTAGTTATATGCTGGTGATACATGTGGTCAACATTAGACAAAGATAACAGTATATTATAAGTACTCCTTTTCTTTTTTTCACTAACCCGATTCAAAAGTACCTAGTGCTAAAATTCGATACATTGTTAAAGTAAGCGTTGGCAGAGTTTTAAAGTGCACGACTTCGTTTGCGTGGGCTTCTGTCGGGTGCGTTCGAACCCCAAGTAGGTATTTTCTTTTTGTTTGCTTATTTCAAGTATCAAGATCAAAATAATCGATGCATGGAGTCCACAATATTTGCACATTTTAATATCTGTGTATCACGTCGCTGTGTGTTTAATAAGCGGCGGCGGTCTTCCAATTTTAACACAACTTCTCAGTCTTCAGACTTTCTTCATCGTATCTCTGCAACAAACGACTCACTTCATTATTTCTCTAAAACAAATAATAAAACCTCATTACACAATTGTTAACTACAGTGATATACTAATTATTTCGCAGAATATTTAAAAAACAACTTACACAAAAAATTTACAAATCGAGATTATAAATACTAAATTTGATTTTTATTGTCCATTTCTTTGCAAGGTGACACATAATTTGCTACATGACGCCACTAATAGCAATAACACAAACGTTCGTAAAGCAGTGCATTGACCAACAATGTCATACTGTTTTATCAAGTCAGTATATTTTGTTTGTTATAACTACTCGTAAGATCAAAAAAACATGTAACATCCGTAAGTATAATATATTATAATATAGTCCGCCTTTGCACAACATTTTTTTTTTGTTTGTGCATGAAGTATTAAATAAATAATACATATCGTAAATAATTTAGACCCCTACAGCGCCCCCGAAATACTATTTACAGATTTGATCAACCTTACCTAGGTCAGTTTATACTCACCTAGCTACCGTTTATCTTGAAATTTTTTTTTTTATTGGTTCTTTTTGAATATATGAATGTCAGCTATAATAATAGGTACCCATAGGACTATGGTAGATTATGTGGACACCGCTTTAAAAAAATATTATCTTTATCTATACTTATAATAAATCTGTAGAGAGGTCAATTCTGTACATGAAATATATTTCCAAAATAACTATCAGCGGGTGATTAGTGATCGATACTGACGCCAAAAATGCAATCAGTAAAATTTTTGTCTGTCTGTCTGTCTGTCTGTATGTATGTTCGTTATAGAAACAAAAACCACTCGACGGATTTCAACGAAACTTGGTACAATTGTTCTTCATACTCCTGGGCAGGTTATAGTATACTTTTCATCACGCTACGATCAATAGGAGCAGAGCAGTGAAGGGAAATGTTGGGAAAATGAGTGATTCATGAGAAAGGTTTCAAGCTATAAAACATCACGCTACAACCCTTAGGAACGGGGCAACGCAGGTGAAACCGCGGGCGAAGAACTAGGGAACAAAGTAACTATTCCACGCGGACGAAGTCGCTGGCAAAGGCTAGTCTTAAATATTATTTCACATTTCTTGTGGTAAGTTATTAGAAAATATTGAAATGAGCGATGATAACGTATCGCGGGGTCATACGCCTCACTCATGCAAGGGTATCGTCGAAAAGACAAATTAAATTTACCTTAGAAAATCAATCAGTATCGGATTCGTCGTTGAGTAGAACTCATATTTCGTTTTTAAAAATAACGGATCGTACGCCGCATAACATATCGATCAATTTGGTGGATTTTAAGAACTGGTTTTGCTGGTAGTTAAACTTCACACCATAAACGTGATTTATGAACGTGTCTTAAATTAAGTCCCGCTGTAAAAGTTGTAGATAGATGAAGCGTAACGTTTAATTTGAGATACGTGTTATTGTATTACGCGAATTGTGCCGGTTCTCAAAAATAGTGACGTGTACAGATTAGTTGGTGGCATACCTACCCACCATGTTGATACACCGCACTATGGCAAATCGAGACTTATCCAGCGCAGCTGTCCGGTCGAAGCCGAGCGAGCCAGTTTCAGCCACAACTCGATGGATTCACACAACCGATCGTAAAATGTCTAATTATAAGAAAACCCTCACGTTAGATACCGTGAACCCGAATGTAGTGAAATCGGAATATGCGGTCCGTGGACCCCTCGTCACTCGCGCTGCTGAAATCGAAAAGGAGATTGCAAAGGTATATTTGGATCAGCATTAGAAACAGACCGCACGAATTTGGAGTAGTAGAGTACTTATCTACCTGGCATTTTTAGGTAGGTATAGGTTTTTAAGATACCTAGGTGTAACGGAACGATTTTTGTTAGTAATTTGGAACGATTTCGTACAGATTTATGGTGTATAAAAATTGACACGCGTAGGGAGAGCATATCGCGTATGGCCCCCGCCAGCCGGAAAAAATATGGCGTATTGTTCTGCTCGCAGCGCTGGAAAAGTTGCATAGTTAAGACTAGCCAAAATGCTTTTTGGTCACGATTTACTTCAAGTAACAATTATTATCCAACATTTTTAGATTAGGTTGGGTTAGTTCAAATCTCAATTTTATAAGTAAGTATTTCTCAAAAACTAACTCCGCGAGGCGTGGGAGTGGTTCCATTGGAGAGCAATATCCACCCCATCCTTCCCCCACACTCCGTAACAATTCATGCGGCCTCTTTCTAAAGATTACCCGTAGGTACATTTTGTTATAAAAAAATACAGACGAACATAGAACCTGTCCTGCGTTAAAGGAGAAGTCTAAAAACATAGCACTCTTACGTTGCAGTAGAAGACAAGGGTAGTAGAGCGTCTCCTGACGAGCAAGCGGGACGCGCTCTTCAGATGGAGCACTACCCCTGCTCAATGTGAACCGCTCTGGATGTTTATCACCTTAGGAATATACGTGAGCTGCCAATCATTGATAAGCTGGATGAGCCTGATATCAGAGGAGATTGTTGCTGCAATCAAGCACTAGCAGAATATCAGCGTGGTTGGTAGTGATAGTGACTACCGATGTATACCAGGCGAGCAGCTTAAATATGGCAATAAGGAGAGCCCGTTCTTGTGCAGAGGCTTTATGTTCTAATGTCAATTGGTTGTGATCTGCTATTTAAGTACTAGTTAGAGGAATTCTTCGATCTGTTTTCAGGGAATCCAGAAGCCTTTCAAGCGGGTGATCAAGGCGAACATCGGAGATGCGCACGCCATGGGCCAGGTGCCCATTACCTTCATCAGACAGGTAGGTATGATAATACTGTAGGACTAAATGAGTATTATGAGTAAGTAAATACAGGGTCTTGAGAGTTCATAAAAAAGCCTTTAAAAAGTATTGGAAGGTAAATCTTTAACAATCATACGAATGAAAAACGATGTTCTGCGGGCCTCACACACACACACAAGTGGATGTGAATGTCAACTTGTGTGTGATGTGGTTATCAACTAAGTAGTGCTAAGTATCCGAGTGTCATTCTTTCACTGGACTGGGTGCGTGTTTTTCTCGCGGGATGCTATGCTGTGATATACAAAAAGTAGATATGTATAAATAATAACGTATAAGTATAATGGATTGGGATAAAGTAGGTACTTAGTAACGGACAATGGTAACATAGCTAATTTTTGTATAAATACATACATACATATTTTCACGCCCGTCTCCCATTGGGGTAGGCAGATACTAGGTATAGATTTCCACTTGCTACGATCCTGGCACACCCCTTTCGCTTCATCCACGTTCATTTATTCCCTCATGCATGATCGTCGGTTTAAGGTGCTTTTAACCTGACCTTTTTTGAGAACGTCCGTAATTTGATTGTGGTACGTTCGCCGAGGTCGGCCCTTTCCAACTCTTCCATCCGTATTGGCCATGTATATATGTTTATGTATATATGTTCACTTTTATACAAATTATTTTTCCGTTATGTACCATTTTAGTTTCGCGTGGCTGCTTACATGAGTAAAAGTGCATTGCATTGAGAACCAGTAATAGGTGCAATAAAGGGTTTTAAATATTTTAGTAAGAGGCCGGCCTACCTTCTGGTCCCGTTTTGATATTTTTATTTCAAAACGGGGCTCAGAAGGTGGGCCGGCCCTTGAATGACTATTAAAACTTATTCTTGAGCTTAACAGTAGGTCGGTACAACTTTGATAACGTTTATCATCGAAACGTAACACTTTACGACTTATGTTTATCGTTATTTTTTAGTTTAAATGTCAGTAACCTATAATCTTTTCTTTTGTCCTGAATGATAGATGGCGTTTATCTTCAATATGTGCCGCTTTACGACCTGACTCATGTATCAACGCACAACAAAAACTACAACGTCTAGAAAGGAACATAAGTTTATCTTACATCTCTGCCGCATGCGCACTCCTGAAACATGAACCTATTAGGTATTAACTCTGACGCCCTTGACGCAGACCACGGAATTGCAGGTTCTATTCTTCGATTTGCCGTCATATTTTGGGGAAATTCTACAAATAAAGAATCTAATAAAGAATTATTTCATCGAGCATAGTATATTGAGTCTACCCTCTTGATTCATCTATGAAATAGATATTTTTGTTATAACAAATCTTTCTCTCTTTAGTCGCCTATCCGATGTTAGATGTAAGAGTTCGCAATCATAGGGATAATGACAGAGACTATGCATTTTAAGATCCAGAACTGCATTGATGCATAATAGCGTATTCTGTACGGCACCAATTATATATATAACTAGCAACCCGACCGCGGTTTCACCGTTTCACACGACTTACTTTACATTTTTTTAGTAAAATAAAGAAAATAACTTAATAATCTTAGCATGGAAAATGCAAAAAAAATCACAAAAAGATAGTTGGAAGGTAAGGTGGCATCGTACGACACTGAACTAACTGTAAAGTAAGTCGTGTCGGTTGAGAAGTAAGGTAACTTGCCTCTCATAGATGTTACCAACGTCACCTTATGACGTAAATTCAGAATGTGAAGGCAAAATTTCAATCATGCGGGTAGGGTTCGCGGTGGCTTAGAAGTCAGAGCGTCTGGTATATCAAACCAGAAGACGCAGGTTCGAATCCTGCCCGCGATTGAATTTTTTCCTTTACTAAAAAAATAACATAAAATCTTATGTTATCTCATCCGCCAAGAAAGATTTTTTTGGAAATATTAACGTTAAGGGGGCAACAGCAGCGTAAGGTTTGTACGGGTCAACCGATCTTTTAAAAGTGGGGACTTGATAATTGGCATCGTACCTACTAAATAAATAATTATTTGTTTCAGGGAACATCAAATTTGTTGTGTGTATTTAATTAAATTGATTTTACCGTCACATCATTTTAGGGCGCGACTGATTGCGCGGGAAATAACTAAGTGCCTACTTAGTAGCTACGTAAATATGTAAATAATAACATTTCAACGTCATGTTTGTAGCGGGGTTTCTATTGTTGGTTTTTTTAAAGACAGGATCTAGAAAATATGAATCGTAGCTAGATACTCAGGGTAAATACCTAGCTAGTGTTTCAGTAATTTTGTATTTCCACATTAAAGGTGTGGGGGGATGGGGTGAAATTTTGTAGTTCGCGAGTGAAACCGCGGGGAAATCAAGTTTAAATATATTTTTATTTCTTTTATTTATTATAACATAACATATCATCACGCCTGTATACCCCGAAGAGGCGTAATAATGTACACCCACAGTTCGCCGGTACGTTTAGGTCCCATATAGGGGGCGAGAATATTGCCATTAACCGGGCACAAATCCAGACTCCGAGCTGCTGCGAATAATTTCTTAGAAAATCCCAATAACACTGCTCGACCTGGGGATCGAACCCAGGACCTCTAGCGTAGTCGCGCTTGGGACCACTAGACTAATGAGGTATAGGTCATATTTAGTTTATTTATTAGGTATATTTTTATTAACATAAAGTATGACTGCCTCATTGGTCTAGTGGTCCCAAGCGCGACTGTTACCCTAGAGGTTCTGGGTTTGATCCCCAGGTCGAGAAGTGTTATTGGGATTTTCTGAGAAATTATTGCAGCAGCTGGGGAGTCTGGATTTGTGTCCGGTTGATGGCAATAGGCTCGCCCCTATACATACCAGCGAACTGTGAGTGTACATTAGTACGCCTCTGCCTAACTTTTCGGGGCATACAGGCGTGTGTGTTAAATTAATTTCTAAGCAACTGTAGGATTATTAAGATTTGTTCAATGAAGCGTAAAAAAATGAGGGTGATGGAGAAAAACTAATTAGCGCACAAAAATATCCTACGATCAGACATTAAATCCAAAGGGCGACATGACTTGAAATGTGTAGGTAACTAACCAGTGCGTATGTGTAGGTACATAATATATAATATATTGTCAAAGTCACATAAAACGAAAATCAATAGTTATGGTTGTGCTGTGTGAGATACGAAACAAAAGAATGAGTGAGATAGGATACGATTATCTCGCTCCCAAGTATGCACAAACGCCTTGCCTTTTCGATTGCAACATTGCAACATTCGCTCTTTTAGCCCCAGTTTCATCCATTTTCTTTTTTTCTTTGTTTTTCTTCTTCACTCAAGCATAAAAAAGTTATTGCCAAACCAATTCTTTGGTTCGAAAGACAAGGAGCCATACTTAGCTACGCCTTACGAATGCCGAGAGAACTGACAAGTTGCGTCACCCACCCGACCGTGTAGAACGAATAGGTACAAAAATCGGTTATCCCGAACATCGTGTCAAGGACACGATGGTTGGGTTAACGGCGGTTGATGCTGATTGTGTAGAAGGCCTTTTAAATTATTTGTAACCCACTGGTTGTAATTTGTGTAGGTGCTGGCATGCGTGATTGATCCGTCCTTGTTGGAATGCACCAAGTACCCAAGCGACGTTAAAGGGAGGGCCAAGGAAATGTTGTCTGTTTCTAGGTAAGCTATCAAATATACCTATCTTATTTTTTTAGTAAAGGAAAAAATTCAATCGCGGGCAGGATTCGAACCTGCGTCTTCTGGTTTGATATACCAGACGCTCTGACCTCTAAGCCACCGCGAACCCCACCCGCATGATTGAAATTTTGCCTTCACATTCTGAATTTACGTCATAAGGTGACGTTGGTAACATCTATGAGAGGCAAGTACCTTACTTCTCAACCGACACGACTTACTTTACAGTCAGTTCAGTGTCGTACGATGCCACCTTACCTTTAACTATCTTTTTGTGATTTTTTTGCATTTTCCATGCTAAGATTATTAAGTTATTTTTTTAGTAAAGGAAGATTGAGAGGTAAGGTAACTTGCCTCTCATAGATGTTATCAACGTCACCTTATGACGTAATTTCAGAATGTGAAGGCAAAATTTCAATCATGCGGGTAGGGTTCGCGGTGGCTTAGAGGTCAGAGCGTCTGGTATATCAAACCAGAAGACGCAGGTTCGAATCCTGCCCGCGATTGAATTTTTTCCTTTACTAAAAAAATAACTTAATAATCTTAGCATGGAAAATGCAAAAAAATCACAAAAAGATAGTTAAAAGGTAAGGTGGCATCGTACGACACTGAACTAACTGTAAAGTAAGTCGTGTCGGTTGAGAAGTAAGGTAACTTCCCTCTCATAGATGTTACCAACGTCACTTTATGACGTAAATTCAGAATGTGAAGGCAAAATTTCAATCATGCGGGTAGGATTCGCGGTGGCTTAGAGGTCAGAGCGTCTGATATATCAAACCAGAAGACGCAGGTTCGAATCCTGCCCGCGATTGAATTTTTTCCTTTACTAAAAAAATAACTTAATAATCTTAGCATGGAAAATGCAAAAAAATCACAAAAAGATAGTTAAAAGGTAAGGTGGCATCGTACGACACTGAACTAACTGTAAAGTAAGTCGTGTCGGTTGAGAAGTAAGGTAACTTGCCTCATAGATGTTCCCAACGTCACCTTATGACGTAAATTTAAAATGTGAAGGCAAAATTTCAATCATGCGGGTGGGGTTCGCGGTGGCTTAGAGGTCAGAGCGTCTGGTATATCAAACCAGAAGACGCAGGTTCGAATCCTGCCCGCGATTGAATTTTTTCCTTTACTAAAAAAATATACCTATCTTATTAATGCATCCGAAGTGAATGTTCATGCAGATACGTGTTAGGACGTCATACTGATTGCTGTGCCCTATAAATAACATAGATACCTAATACAACTGGGGCCGTATTATAACGTGTTAACGCCATCATTGAGAAAGAGATGCCGCTCTACATATTAAATAGCCTCATCTCTTTCTTACAACCTAAAAATGATGGCGTTAATACGTCACAATACGGCCCCTGGTGCTGTCAGCGTCTTTAAGTTTTAGTTACAACTTACCGCCAGGCGGCACGTATGGTCGTTACCTTATCAAAATAAAAAAATCTCATAGTGTTTTATGTCCAATGTTACAATGCAGCGGTCAATCTGTCGGCGCTTACACAATAGCGTACGGAATCGAGAGGATCCGGCGCGACGTGGCGGCCTACATCGGGCGGCGCGACGGCCACAATTCCAACTGGCAGAACATATGCCTCGTCGCAGGAGCCTCCGACGGCATCAAAAACTGCCTGCAGCTTTTTATCAACGAGATTGACAGCAAAGACTCGGGTACGGATATTTTATCGGACATAAATATCTATTGATAACGAATGAGGAAAGATATTTTGGTGTATTAATGGCTTACAAAACACCTTTCAGGAAAAAGGAGTCTTGAGCTTTAATCTAGACTAGCGAGAATCTTGTGTGTTTCACACGCTACACCTATCGTCACATTTGTGTGACACACACTCGCATAATCTTGCTGCAATTGCATAACCATCCGTCGTACGGTAGTTGTTTTACAGGAGCGCAATAGTTTCACGATAACCTCCATGCCAATGATCAGCACGACATAAATACTTCTATCGTTCATGATGAATGGTCAACAACAAAAGCGCAATAATTTATTTTAGCTGATTTTTATCACTATGTATCTACTTATCTATAGTTCACAGACTAATGGGGCTACACTAGAGGTCCTGGGTTCGATCCCCAGGTCGAGCAAAGTATTATTGGGTTTTTCTTTGAAATTCTCAGTAGTAGCTCGGAGTCTGGATTTGTGCCCGGTTAATGGCAATAAGCCTATTACATGGGACCTAAACATACTGGCGAACTGTAGGTGTACATTAGTACGCCTCTGCCTGTACGCCAGAATTATAATTAAGGCAGCATGCGACTACGGCTATAAACTGGAGACCACTGTTCGTCGACATAGAAATTTTTCTTTCAGTTGATTTTTTACGTAGTCTGGTTTTAGTTTTATAAGCTTTCGTTTTTATTTGACACTTTTTGGTGGCTAATGCTATCTTTTTTCACTATTAAGTTGCAAGTTTCACATTTGATTTCAATCGATCATGGAAAAAAACATAAATTGTTCTTTATTATAATTATAGAGATGGCGCTAGTAGTAACAAAGTCCCAGCAGGTACACTTTTCATTCGTCCAGTGTTTACTATATTGAATTTCCTGTAATACCATGTAGATACCGCACGATACTCTGGGATCATGACAAATCTTAAGACACATCATTTGTTAAAATCAAGTACAACTATTTTTCGGTCCCCTTTTTGTGTTTTGCCGGTTATATTATCATATTGTAAGGTATAGGTAGGTTATAGGTACTTTTACTGCAGAGACGAATCAATCGACATCTCATTTGTTAAGATCCGATGATTCTTCCTTTTTTCGTAGTCGCGTAAAAATATGTCTGCACAGGTGTCGCTGTCGTCCTCATGCCACTTTACTATACTAGTGGTCCACTAGTATAGTAAAGTGAGCCAGTGCGATATATAACGATATAATAAATAATAATATATCAAAAGTGTAATCTTTACTATATAAAAATAAGTCTGGTTTTCCTTCCTGACGCTATAACTCCAGAACGCACGAACCGATTTCCACGGTTTTGCATTCGTTGGAAAGGTCTCGGGCTCCGTGAGGTTTATAGCAAGTGTTACATAAAATGAAGCCATCTGGTGGCGAAACGGAGTTCGCCGGGTTTGCTAGTAAATAATAAAAGTGTCCCTTTCAGCTGTGATGGCCCCCATCCCGCAGTACCCACTGTATTCCGCGTCGCTGGCGGAGTACGGACTGGGCATGGTACACTATTATCTCGATGAGGATAACGACTGGGCGCTGGACATACAGGAACTGGAGCGTGCTTACACCGAGGGCAGCAAGACGCACGCCGTGCGCGCCATCGTGGTCATCAACCCCGGCAACCCCACCGGACAGGTGAGTAATATCACATCATGCACTGTGTCGACGCCAGCCTTGCCAACGTTTCTCCTCTGTACTGTCCTGGAGCGACGAGGACGGCTGTTCCTTAAGATATTGTTTCTTAGCTTCGCCAAGGGTCAGCCTCAACGATTACCGTGACATTTCCAGGTGCTGACCCGCGCCAACATCGAGGATATCATAAAGTTTGCACACAAGCACAGTCTGTTCGTGTTTGCTGACGAGGTGTACCAGGACAACGTATATGCTAAGGACTGCAAGTTCTTCTCCTTCAAGAAGGTAAGCATGGAATTGCAAATATGTAGAAAAAATACAGACCTAGTACGACTGTAGGCACTCACACACACAAAGTGGCTTAGAGCGCATAAAAGGTGCAATTAAATAATAATATTAAAAGTTGTTTGGGACAGGAATCAAAAATGCGAAACGTATAATGGCTCTGACTATCTTCTGCACCAGGTATAAAATAACATATTTTATTTTATTTTTCTTGTCGCGATGATTAAATCTTAAAAAGTCGAATCTGTACCGATAATTGAACACCGTTATACAGACTCTTGGGCGTTACTCTGACGTCAACCCTCAACTTCGGCTCCTATATAGAGTTAAAGGCTCAAATAACTGCTAGAAAGCTGGGTATCCTCTCTAGGGTTAACTAAGGTTAATCTTCTCTAAGGCTTAGTACGAGGGGTTAACAAGAATACTAGTAATGTGCAGCCCATACTGATAGTATACTTTATAAAAAAATTGCGTCGTTACTTCACGCCGGAAAAAATGCTCACATTGTATCAAGCATACGTTCGGTCGTGCATGGAGTACTGTTCGCACCTTTAGGATGGATCGGCTAAGTACCAGCTCGAGGCGTTGGGATTCATCGAGAAACGCGCCAAGAAGCTTATTGGTAACGACTCCCTGCGGGCTAAACTGCAATGTCTGGAACATCGCCGCAAAGTTCGGTTTTTTAACGGATATATTTCGGAGAGTGTGCATCAGATCTATTCGATCTTATTTCCCCTAGCCCTTTCTACTATCGGACGACCAGAAGCACGAAAGAGCGACATTGATTCATGGTGGACATTCTAAAAACCCGAACGAAACGCTTTTATCATGCGTACCGTTGAAATGTGGAATGCGCTTCCCGAGTGGGTTTTCCATGATAAATATAATTTGGGAGTCTTTAAATCACGAGTGAATCGGTTTCTTCTAGCCAAGTGCGCTCCATCATAGATGACAGTATCGCTTAACATCACGCGTAAACCTATCATGAATTAAAAAAATGTAATCAGTTGACACGTATACGAACGGTAAACGTTCTTGTACAGTAAAATACAGATTTCATTCATTGGACTCGTATATTGCTAATATTGTTTTTAAGTATATTTAATTTATTGTGTTATTGAAACGGTGCATGGTGTTGCCATCGCCAGGTACTGACAGAGCTGAGTCCCCCGTTCGACGAGGTGGAGCTGGCGTCGTTCATGTCTATCAGCAAGGGGTACATGGGCGAGTGCGGGCTGCGCGGCGGCTGGATGGAGCTCGTCAACCTGGACCCGGCCGTGCAGACCCAACTCTACAACTCCGTCTTCACCATGCTGTGCGCTTCCACTATAGGACAGATAGCCGTCGATTGCGTGGTCAGTGGCGCAGGGTGCTATGCCCTTAACCAATAGTGTGCTAACATCATTGGTTTCTATCATATTTCTATTCGTTGAAGTATAGATATAGAGTGTTTACTTGTGATAACAGGTGCGGCCCCCGGTGGAGGGAGAGCCGTCGTACGAGCTGTGGCTGAAGGAGAAGACGGCCACGCTGATGTCGCTCAACAAACGCGCTAAGATGATCGCCGATACCTTCAACAAGATGGAAGGTTTCACGTGTAACACTGTGCAGGTCATGTAGCCCTGGCTATTGTTCTGTAATTTAGGTACAGGTAGGGCAGGTAGGGTTGTTTTTAATTTAGGTACATATCAATCGCCTGATTTAATCCCCAATTTATATGATATCTTGATCAGGAACCAAAGACCACAGCAAGAATCACAGTGTTGATATTGTGCCGTTACAATACTTTTAAAGCACGGTGTCCGTTTGATAAGCTGCAAATTAGTATATTTGTTGGTTCTGTGGCTCGACGTTAATGTGTTGTGTTGTGTGGTGCAGGGTGCGATGTACGCGTTCCCGCGCATCTCGCTGTCAGCGCGCGCGGTGCAGGCGGCCGCCGCCGATAACAAGCTGCCCGACGTGTTCTACGCCTCCCGCCTGCTCGAGGAGACCGGTACGTACACACTGCACACTACATACTGCACACTGCACACTGCACACTACACACTGCACACTACACACTACACACTACACACTACACACTACACACTACACACTACACACTACACACTACACACTACACACTACACACTACACACTTCACACTACACACTACACACTACACATTATATTGAACTGTATAATTGACAACATTTAAAAATTCATTTAAAAAAGCTACCAAAACAAAAATACTGTTTCTTAGTTTTTTTATCCTGAGTTCCAAAACATATTTTTAATATTTCTTCATTTCGGAGAAAAAAAAGGGGGTTGACGTCACATATACTGAGAAAATTGAAATTTTGTCGAAATAATAGTAATTCACAACGAAATAGGTAACCGTCGTGCACCAACATTTAGCTTAGCACGAGGGGTTAACAAGAATACTAGTACCTAATGTGACCCACATTGCTAGCAAGCCTTAAAAAAATAAGGTTATGAATAATTATAATAGGTGGCAAACTGACATAAGACGATTTTTAAGGGCCAGAAAAATGACGTCTTTTGGAATGAACTTCAAAGTTGAAAATTAATATGAAAATGATTGAATATCGGGAAAATTAAAAATACAGGACTATTTTTCGATCTAGTTTCAAATAAAATTAAAAATAATATTGAAATAAAACTACTTTTTACGGATTTTATCGCGTTGTATTGATATTATTTGATTCCCGACGTTTCGGACCCTTTACAGCATCCATGGTCACGGGTAGACTAAGTTGTTGGACGTCTTAATGTTACAATTACTAACAGCTACCTTACATTTTTGTTAATTACACTGATAAACAGTAAATTTGTTAAACGAAATCAAGTCATATTTTCAAACACTACTACCTACCCGCATAAAAACCCCATACTTAGTTTTGTTCAATCACCTTCAGTTTTCATAAAATATCGACTTACTCGATTACGCGAATTTTGCTTACCAACGTGTGTTTCCGAATAAATTAACGAAAAAATATTGAAATTAAAACAGTTTTTTTTAGAGTAGTTGATTGTTATACATCATACTAAGATGCCGAGTGTGTGTGTAAACCATCCTGATAACTTCTGTTATATTTGCGGTCAATTTACTGTTAAAAGTCAACGTCGTAGTTTGACAACATTAGTTAAAAACTGTTATATTAATTATTTTGGTTATAAATATAACCAATATTACTGGAAAATATGTGGAGATTTGAAAGTAATTGCTATTTTGCTAGGTCTACAGCTTGGATATACGAAGTTTTGTTATTTCTTCTGTGAGTGGGATAGTCGAGACAAAAAAATCACTATGTCAAAAAAGAGTGGCCTAAGCGAGACGCTCTTATACCAGGTCACCGAAATGTTCTTCACACTCCTTTAATAAATCCTGAAGATGTATTGCTACCTCCATTTTATATCAAACTCGGACTAATGAAAAATTTTGTCAAAGCTATGGATAAAAATGGAGATGGTTTTTGTTACTTGAAACAAAAATTCCCAAAAATCAGTGATGCCAAAATAAAAGAAGGAATATTTGTAGGGCCACAAATAAGAGACCTACTGGCTGATGAAGAGTTTGAACAAAAACTTAATCCGATCGAAAAATCCGCATGGACATGTTTTCGAAATATTGTTCGTAATTTTCTTGGAAACCACAGGGCCGAAAACTATGAGGAGTTAGTCAATGACCTGTTAGCGGCTAACAAGGACATGGGCTGCAATATGTCGCTCAAGATTCACTTTTTACACTCGCATTTGTATTTTTTTCCTCAAAATTTGGGAGCCGTTAGCAACGAACACGGTGAGCGGTTCCATCAGGACATATCCAACATGGAAAAAAGGTACCAAGGCAAGTGGAGTCCGAACATGTTAGCTGACTACTGCTGGACACTCAAAAGGGATGTACCTGACGCTAAATATTCCCGAAAATCCTGAATAAACGTAAATATAAGTTATTTTTTCTTCATTTGAAACATTTTTTTTACCGTTTTTACTTAAAAAAAGATTAATTGCTGTTGCAAAAAAACTGAGGGTGATCGAAATTTTCTAAAAATGCAGATTAGTTACAGAATAGTTGTAGATACAAAATAACGCATTCAATTACATTTAACTTTCATTAAGGTCATTTTTGTCTATCAGTGTTATTGGCGATCCGATTCACGCAGAACGAGCTCACCGTATCCTTCGGTCTTGCAGTTTTGGACTTGGATTTTGATTTTATGGAATCTATAATGGGGTTCCAAGCAGGTGGTAAGACCCAGCCATCTTCTCTATTGAAATTTGGATGTTTTTTAATTTCAATAGCCTCACGGATCATCCTGGGAAGGAATCGGTTTTCTTTTGCGAGGACTTGTGGTTTATCAAATCTGATGTAGTGCTGGGCCTTGTCTAGAGTATGTTCACAAACTGCTGACTTCTTGAAACGGCGGTGTTTGACATCAGCGATGTGTTCTTTTACGCGGGTCCCTATACTTCTTTTAGTTTGGCCTATGTAAGAGAGACCGCAATCACAATCTAGCTTGTATACACCTGCATCTTGCAGAGGTATGTGGCACTTGACAGGTGGTAGGAACTGACTAATCTTCTTCAGCGGCTTGAAGTATGTTTTGATTGAAGCTCGCTTCAAGATATAGCCAATCTTGTCTGTGACTCCTCTAACATATGGTAATATAGCAGGTAGGCGTTCGACTGTGGCACGTTTCACGCAAAAAGTAGTTTTATTTCAATGTCTAATATTCGCGTAAGTGTCAGAAACCAGTATTAAAAATAATATTATAAGGGTGTTCAAATTTTTTAAATGAACTGTCAATTAGGAATATCACTTTATTCACTTCGCGAGTTATTGAAATTTTTATCTACATGATGCGTAGCGAGACTATCCATCATCATTTGTTCGGCGTAATACAAATCATGATTGTTATTTTACATTATATTTCACACTTGTGATACAATTTATTACTTTTATCACACTACAGTAGGAACGCTCAGAATATCTACTGTAGGTACAGTCAACAGCACAGCAAGTTAGCACAAACGGTCAAATTTCCCCAATGGATAACTAACTAAACTAAATAACCCTATTATTTCTAGATTAAATTGAAAATCAATTGAATTTGACAGTTGATGTGCTGTTGAACGTACACAACACAATATTGTCATTTTTAGATTTTATATATTTTGTGAGTTGGCAATACAGCAGTTTAGTTTTGTATGCAGGTATCAGCATAGTGCCGGGCTCCGGGTTTGGTCAGAAGCCAGGCACGTACCACTTCCGTACTACCATCCTGCCGCAGCCGGACCTGCTGCAGGAGATGCTCGACGCCTTCCAAAAGTTCCACATCAAATTTACCAAGGAGTTCTCATAAAGCGCTATTGTCGTCTACCATAGTCAGTTGATCGCCACGTTCCTCGTAGTGGTGCGACAAAAGACGCGTTGTGAATTTATTTATTATTGTGAATAGTTTGTATTTATAGCAATATGTTGTGCCGCCGTTCATAATTACATGCCTATTTAGATCCATGTACTTTATGAAAAAATTGCCTTTTATCCGTGATGGCCAGGTTTTTTTTCAATAGGTGGGTACCTCGTTGCTTCGCCTAGCACAATCTCTCTGACTTAAATTTATACGTAGACTAGCGGCCCGCCCGCCATTTCACCCCCGTTGCCCCATTCCTAAGAGCCGTAGCGTAACGTTAAATAGCTTAAAACCATCCTATGGAATCACTCTATTAAAAAAAAACGCTTCAAAATCCTTTGCGTAGTTTTAAAGATTTAAGCATACATATGGACGGACAGACAGCGAAAGCGACTTTGTTTTATACTATGTAGTGATGATATGTACAGAAAGAAAGAAAGAAAGAAACATTTATTCAACTCAAATTATTTGAAGGTACACAAAACATAAAACTTAAAAACACATAAATCTGAGCTGAAGAGGCTGCCAGCTCAGCCTAATGTTGCGGTACTGAACCACAACGCTGATTTTCAGCTGGGCCTTGGAGATTAAGGATACATCATAATAGTGCAAGGTAGTATAACGTTTTTTTTTTAAATGAAAATCTAATTCTAATTAAAACAGCTTCCTATTAGTTGCTTCTCACATATTTTAAATACATATATTCTTGCTTATTTAACCATTATATTTTACTTAATATAACACAAGTGTAGGCAAAGTGTGTACAGTGGAGTATCGCAGAGTTAATACTGTATGGAACTGATGTAAAAGAGAGAATAAAATAATTATTTAGGACACCCATTATTAAAAAATATTTATACATTAATAATTATGTAAATAAATAAATTGTGCTAGAGAGGGCAGTCAAATGTGCCGTTTAGTTGTCGCTTTAGAATATTTTCTTTAATTTTACTGCGAAATGATGTTATTGACGGTTACAGTGTATTAATGTTTCAAATTTTTCCAAAAATATATATTTAAAATGTCTACTCTCTATTCATTACTCTTTATTTGACCTTGTACCTATGTGTAGTGTAAATATAAGTTGGTTAATAAATTCGTGAGGCCTTTCAAATAAAAAACTTAACACCTGCTTGGAGTCGCATTTTAAATTCTTTGAATCTAAATACAAAAAGAAAAGCTTCAAAACCAAAGGAAACGGTGAGCTAATTTTGCGTAAATCTAGGTGTTTATAATTAACAAAAAATGTAGGGTAGGTAGTTGTCAGTCATTTTAAAAACAAACCCTCATACATCCAACATCTCAGTCTACCCGTGATCGTGGGCAGGATCCGAAACGGGATGTTAGAAATAATTTTATTATAATATATTCGCAAGATTATACATAATTTTATTAATATTCTATTCCGGCGGAGCCTTAATTGCCCATAAAAATACTAAAGTAAATAACAGCCCAAACAATATTTTATTAAATTATGTTATTATTCGGATTCGGATACCTACTTACCATTTCGTCTACTACTACTTTACTGGAAATAAATGGAAAACTGGAAAATCGTTTCAAACTTTATACAGTTATAAGGATTGCATTCGCTTACATTTTATTTCCAGTGAAGTATTATGGACGAAATGGTAGAGCAGGAACCTAGATTAACGGTATCGGAATCCAAATAATAACACAATTTGTTTAAATTGTAAGTATTTGGATTCCAATTTATTTTGGTATTACGTTTATATGGGAAATTCGGTCCGCCGGACTATTAAAGGTTAAAGTTTAGATACAAAAAGTGCGTACAGTGGATGATGCAGTAACCGTGAGCGGAACACAAACTTGTCGTGTATTGTACACGTGTATAGTTGTACGTAGGTACAATTTATACATCTACAGAATAACAGAAAATGATCGTCTTTTCGTTGGTAAATATTATACGTTTTTGTTGTTGTAAAGTATTGTTTTTATATTACAATGTTATGATAAAGATCTATGTAAAAGTTGACAATTTCCTTTGAAGTTGTTACCTTGGCGATGTAGGTAATATATTACTAATCAATTGTTTGATTAATAACAAACTAAGTACATACAGACTCCCTCATTAGTCTAGTGGTCCCAAGTGCGACTGCTACGTTAGAGGTCCTGGGTTCGATCCCAAGGTCGAGCAAAGTGTTATTGAGTTTTTCTATGAGATTCTCAATAGCAGCTCGGAGTCTGGATTTGTGCCCGGTTAATGGCGATAGCTCCTATTACATGGGACCTTAACATACCTGGCGAACTGTGGGTGTACATTAGTACGCCTCTGCCTAACCCTTCGGGGAATCCAGGCGTGATGGTATGTTATGTACCTACATAATAAACTAGTAGGTAATACTGGCCACAATGTCCTTTTGATTATTATCACTTAACTAGCTATGTAACTATGTAGGCATGTACCTACAATTGATTATTAGATGAGTATTGTCGTATTAGTATGTAGCTAAGTAGGTACGTTGCAAGTGTTAAAACAACGCCATCTTGCTTCATGACCGGGAATGCTCTTTTGAGGGGAAGCGGCTCATAAGAGTGCCGGTAGTACGAATTATATTTTACTTCCATACGCGCATGTAGATGGCGCCACAAGGTGTGCAGTTTGAACCTATTGACTAATTGTTCATATAGCGCGTTCATATATCAGTTTCTTGTAAATGAGTGCCCACTATACGCTATCATACCATGACTGTACTAGGAACGTGTCAGATAAAAAATATTCTTTGTATTGAGAAGTATGAGACTGTGGCCACTAGACCGTTCCGTCACCGTCGCGCGCCGAGCACGGAGCACCTACGCCTACCTGCTTAAGAATACTATAGCATATACATAAGTGTAAACATGTTATCATAGGGATGTTGTAATAAATACACACAGTCACGACGTTCGATCGTCCGATAGCTGTGAGTCCCCGGGCACTCGGCGCGGCGCACCAAGAAAGGAACAAGTACTTATTGCATAGACGGCGCGCCCCCCGAGACTGGCCGACAAACTCGATTTGATCCAGATTCGGTTTTGTGAGCTGCAACAACTATAGCCAACGGAAATATTTAAATCTATCGCTATGATTTATTATTATAATTGAAGTTATGACGCTCATTAGAGTTAGTGCGTCATGACTCGTAGGCTGTTAACAAATAGTTGAAGAGAGCATCTCTAGTGCTCTAGTAGTCTTACTTTGGACCTTGACGACATAATAGGACGAGACTAAAAGGGCCGTCCAGAATTATTAAATAATGATGTACTTATTGCTCTAAATTATATTAATAACTAGCTTTTGCCAGCGACTTCGTCCGCGTGGAATAGTTACTTTGTTCCCTAGTTCTTCGCCCGCGGTTTCACCTGCGTTGCCCCGTTCCTAAGGGTTGTAGCGTGATGTTTTATAGCTTGAAACCTTTCTCATGAATCACTCATTTTCCCAACATTTCCCTTCACTGCTCTGCTCCTATTGATCGTAGCGTGATGAAAAGTATACTATAACCTGCCCTGGAGTATGAAGAACAATTGTACCAAGTTTCGTTGAAATCCGTCGAGTGGTTTTTGTTTCTATAACGAACATACAGACAGACAGACAGACAGACAAAAATTTTACTGATTGCATTTTTGGCGTCAGTATCGATCACTAATCACCCGCTGATAGTTATTTTGGAAATATATTTCATGTACAGAATTGACCTCTCTACAGATTTATTATAAGTATAGATAGATAATTATGTAAGACGTAATAATTACCACGCTTTGTAAAGAGTTGCACCAGGCCTCGCAGGGCGCTCACAAACATCCGGCCTCCATATACTGTTGCCTGCGGGCCGCTGACTCGGGGAGTTCGCCCAGGATCCGGCGGCGCGCCTACTCGGGCCGTTGTCTGATGGCGTCCGGTAATTGTACAGGACCGCAGTCTTACACGGTCACGGCCAATGGCACGAATCCCATGGCCATGACTATAGGGCGTGAGAAGGCAAATATTGTTTTAGTCGGTCGAGTCCAACATGTCTCCAGGTGGCAGACGATATACTTACATATGGGGCTTTCCGTAGGTACTTAAGTATTCGCCGTTTGTCGTAATACTACGCAGGAAGGCGCTACAGCATGTACCTACGACATAATCCTAAGTATGCCAAAATGTACGGGGATCCCCTTCATTATTGTACATACAGAACGTGACTGTCATATTATTAGATAAGGAAAATCTTCTGGTTTTCCTGCTTCCCTGTTACAAAAGAAAGGTAAATCACCTACACCGACCTCTTTATCAAACGTGTAATTTGAAAGAAGTAGGGAATTCCGAAATCGCGATAATATTAATTGTCGAAATATAAGAGTTATTTTCTTTGTAATTATTGTAAGTTACGAGTTACAAGATCTAGGGAATCACCTCGTGCGCTGATAAGCAGTCGCGGGGGTGCGAGTGGTGCGACGTACGACGACGCCGTCTTAAAGGACTGTCCACACTATTATTATTATTTCACATGGTTAATAAAGTTAACGTGAGTAACTTAATAATAATAGCACACGGCCGGGCAAAGGCCTTTTCTCAAAGAGTGGCTCCTAAAGACCGACTATGCACCTCCTCATCGCTACGTGAAAATGGATATTTCTCTTGACTGGATTAGAGTTCACATGTCTTAGAGGATTTAGAACTGATAATATATAGGTACCGATTGGGGTATAGGCATTGGTTTCCTTGTGCAATTCATACATTTCACTCTTTAAGTAAAAGCAAAGAATACATTTTCTCATTCAAGGTAGGTGTCGTGAAGAACAGTCAAAGTATTGCTTATACCCCAAAAACCTGTGAGGATTTACTCCATGTGCAATTTCGTTAAAATGCTGCATCGCTCAGACACCCGTGTTGATAAAGTGGCTCAAGTACCCGCTGTCAGGCGAGATTGATGCTCCAGGATAGTGAGGCATACCAAAGCCTGCCCGCCGCTGAAATGAGACGGAAAAATGCAATAATTCGTCAGAAATGTTTCTAAAGTCTGGACTACGTATAGTCCATTAGAATAATACACATTTCGCCGATCTGATATGCCTCGGTAAAAAAATGATTTTTTTTATGAACATGACAGGGAAATGTAAAATAGGTGATGTGAACAGATCAACAGTTCATAAGGTAAATAACGATTCCACGATATTTTATGGTGACTTGATACTTGGTAAGAATGGCTTTCATAAATCCATATCAAACGGGATATCCTGTAACGGCGGTATCACCAATTTCCCTTACGTTGCGCGAAGAGCTCGCCGGATAATATTTAAACGGGGAGCTAGTAGAAAACGTTACGATAAAGCCTGTCACTTTATGACGATGAACAGATTTGTGACGGTGACCCGCAGTTCAATATAATTAGAATAAAAATGCTTCTTCTATTATATTCTAGATCACACAAGGCTTGGCAGCTAAATGCCTACACGTTTTATAAGTGAAATCATCTAATTAGGTACGACCATGTTCAGATAAAATTATATAAGTAGCTGCTAATTAATTCTTAATCACCTATCACTCAGTAGAATATTGTATTAGTTATACGTACTTATGTTCTGAAAACAAATCATATATCTATAGGTACGTATCTACTTAAATATCTAGAATAGTCAAGTAAAGAAATAATGCAATCATTCTAGATACTTACTAAAAAAAACATATAACAATGTGTACGCATCCTAATACACTCATCAATTCTATCCGTACGCTGGGGTACGTTGTATATAATTATCATCAATGCGTACGCTTGGGCAGTGCATTCCGTGGACGGGTTCTCTGCGCGTGCGTGCAAAAAACTGTAAATAAGAAATAAATCTATCACGATATTAATATGAAGCTAGACAACTGTTTGACTGTTGAGAACATCAACCAGAAGTTGCTGAACATCCAGTATGCTGTGCGAGGCCCTATCTTGGAGAGAGCTTTGCAGATTGAGAGGGAGTTAGAGAAGGTAGGATTTTTGTGATACTTCTGTGACACTTGATTTAATCGACGAAACTACCAATTGTAACAATTTGGTACAACTAATGACATATTGTCTCGTGTAAACCTGTAGCCTTAGGCGTTACAATGCCTTACAGTTACAGACAGTCTATTTCTGTTTTTGTTGACTTCCTACCGTTGTTTAAATGTTAATATAAAATTGGTCCTGCTAAGTCTATTAAGAAGTCTAGATCATGCTGTCTTGTCAAGTGCGAACCATACCGTCCAGTTCAAGTCCTATGAAATAACTGTTTTAAATGGTTAATCCATTTAAAAGGCTTTTACAGTCCGATCCTGTTTCATAGTTGTGAAGATTACTGATGTATTCTCAATATTCGTGTGATGAGTATCATTGAGCTGTGTTGCTGTGATTATCTATTTCATTCATTGGAAATATTGCGAAGGGCTCCAATGAGATTAGGTATAGCTGTTGAGTTTGAGTTTGCGCGCGTAATCGGTGAAATTGATCTGTGCCAATCAAATGGATAGGATGTGTTAAAATCGAAGTCTTAAAAATAACTGAATAAATCTTTATAGATATTTTTTAACGAAACATTAGAAGATAAAATTAAGTACCTGTACATTCCCTAAATTTGTACTAGTTATTCGAAGTTCTTTGTGATAGGAGAGTGTTCAGATCAATATTGTAACGGTATGTCATTATTATCCAGTGATGAATTCGAAACTACGGCGATTAATTTTAAGCGGCGGCGGCGGTAGTCTAATGGCTCGGACTTGCGATCATGTGGTGGCCGGTTCGAAACCCACCCATTGCACTGCTGACGTGAACCCAATCACCCACACAAGCATTTAGCTTAGCACGAGGGGTTAACAAGAATACTAGTAATGTGTCACCACATTGCTAGTAAGCTTTTTATAAGCAAAAAAATATTCATCAATCAATTAATCGCCGGTGATAGATAATAATTAATTGCATGTAGGTGATTATGATTATGATACCATTATTACAAGCTTAATACATAATAGCAAAAATAAATATGAAGTAACCACTGATTCAATTTAGGGGATCGCATCCTCAGCCCAGACTTGAGAGTAGTCAGCCAGTCAGCCAATTATCGCGTAGGAAATAACAAAAAAAAATGATATTATTGCTGCACTCACTTTCAGATAGGTTACATTTTACGATGTGACTATTTACTTCGAGCAATTTCCATCACTATTCACAATGTACCTTTAGTAAAGAAAAAGCTTTTTAAAATGTAACCCTTTCTCCGCTAAGGTCATACTATAGTGGGTCCTTACAAAAAATATAGCGTGTGATCGTCGGAAACGTCATAAAAAGCCAGGTACGGGTTAATCCAACGCTGGTGGCCGCTGCCGGTCCCGGAGGACGCCGGCCCGCTTCCATGCGGACGAATGATAAAGGTTTATTTTATATTGAATTCTCATAAAAATACTTAAGTATTACTGAAATGGACCTGTCGCGTTATTGACTCGTATTAGGCATATACATATTAGTATGGTTATAGAATTAAGTTAATATTTTTTATCGTTAGTTTCCATTCTTTTTTCACAAATTTCCTTCTAAGTTACAGGGATATACCTAGTTTAGGAGCCAGAGAGCTCATGTTTGAATTTTTTTTCTTAGCCTTTATATAGTAAGTATATAAAGAAAAAAATATAATATAGAAAATATATAATATTATCTTATTGTATCTGTCTTTGGCTATTCAATATATATAATAATAATAAATTGGTGTCTGTATTTCCCGACTGCGCCTGAATGAGGGTTTTATCTTTGTTGTTCCAATAAAGAATTTATTATTTATTTATTCTGTGTCTAGACTTTAACTATGGTATAATAATACTTAGGTAGCATTATACTGTTCAACATTAATCAATACCTTTACTGAACATCGAAGCAATTATCAATATTCAGTGTGGACTGATTTATATCCTATGTCTTCTCCAAACAAACTTTTGAATTTTGTCAAATTGCTTTCTAATCGGTAACGTAGTTAAAGTGAAGCAAGAACTTTACTAGCAATCAGAGTCTTTACAGATTTATAGTAATACTGAGTATTCCCCGCGATGTTACTCGCGTTCATCTCGGTGTTTCGGCACGTGTTTGACACACTAAAGAAATATTTTTAGGGCATAATTACCTACACATCCGGTGTCAGTAATAAACTATTTGCAAACGACATTTGACATAGGATCAAAAACAATATTACAAGGCTATCGAGAGCGCATATCCCGAGGAGTGTCCTTGAGCGGGTGACCCTGAACATCGTGTGGACTCGCTTGTTCACACATTACGTCACTAGTGCTCCCGTGACCTTCAAGAAGAAAGAGAACAGGGCAGATTTGAGGTATTTGATATCGTATCGTTAGGGGTTAAGTACCAACTTCTTCTCAAATAGTTGTTAAGTCATAATGTAATTTAATATTCATTATTATCTTAATTTCCATAGACAACAATGAACATATTTTGTTTCCTACTCACATAAAAACTGCTGCTGGCAACCATTTAATAGCCTTTACTTTTATATTCATGTAATGGAAAACGAGGAAAACGAAAAAGTATATTTAGGAAATTTGAACATTTTCACCAAAACAGCCGGATTACAAGGCAATACCGTGAAACACTAGTGAACAAGCAATTTGAGCTAAAAAATAACGAAATTAACCACGACTGGCAACATTGTGAATCCTCTGATGTAATATGATACCGCTGAAAACACAGAAGGGGTGTGCCACCATATGAATGTGCACAGAAGATACATTACACTATGTGTTTTCACGCTTCATAATAAAATGACACAGTATAAACACAAAATTAGGACAGACTGCATTGGTATAGATATTTTTATGAATATAAGTAGGTATATTGAATACGAGGACGTTAAGTATATAACGGTTCCAGCAAACAGTACAAAGTACAAAGTATAGTAAAAACAGGGAGCAGTAACTTACAGTAAGCAGGCTATCCGTGACTATGGATGCTGTGAAGGATCCGAAACGTGGGGAATTAAATAATAACAATAGAACGCGATAATATCCGCAAAAAGTAGTAACAGATGTACGACAAATCATCTTTTATAATGCGCACAACCAAGGAGTGGAAGTGGCCAAGTGCAGAACCCTTCCTGCGTCTGTATTTCTGAGTACGTACAACCCGAATCTATTTAAAAGTAGGGTGAACAGGCATCGTCTGGGTGTACTCACTCCATAGCTGACCTCATCTTTGCCCCGGAGGAAAGATTGAGGTCAATAGCAAGCCCATTTTTAATAAAAAAAAATCTAGGGATTCTGGAGGTTTGCTATTGGCGGACTTGTGGGATGCAATTTTTAGATTTACTTGTTCTTGACTCGTATTGTATGTGATGCATGTGATGTGACCCTTCTGTATTTTCAGTTTTTGTGTGGGGGGCGGGCGGATGTGGGATTATTTTTTGCTCCATTGTTGGTCGTCAGGGCTGACAATAAAAACATATTTTCGTCCAGGGTTGTCTCGCGTGTGCTCACTGCAGTAAGGGAGATTTATAGCACTGTTTGTTACTTGTTACCCACATAACTTGATGAGGCGATCTGTCCGAGAGGGCTGTAGGGATGTGGCTATGGCTTCGTTGTGGAGAATTTAGTTTAATCGCATGAATTCGGACGAAAAGCCGAGATAGGAGTCATAATAGCAATGAAGCTATTTTGGTCCCATTTTTAGCTCTAAAACTCAGACAGACGCATTTGAAAATCTAATAACTTGACTACGCGTAGAGGGATAATGTTTTTCGGGCTATTTAGCCTTTAAAAAGCATCAGACCTTTATTATCTACTACTATTTTCGCAACCAGATTTTTGGGTATTGTATTCATAATTTCATTTGTTTTAGATTCGTCAACAAGCTCTATCGAGTTTGTTTTCAAATCGATAAAGATGATCGTAACCATGACTTCACCCCATCTCTGCGGTACCAGATGAATGTCTTTGTGCCTTTCATTGGAATAGTGGTACATGTACAATTGTACATATTAGCTTTATGTCGGGACATCCTGTGCGCTATTATTCAATAATCTCAATATACCATAGAAACATTCATCATCATTAATCACATGAATCCATTTATTGTCCCATTGCTAGGCACGGGTCACTTTTCAGTGTTTCAGAGTTTCAGTATAAGCCCTCTTGGCTTAACGTTTTGTATACAACGCTGACCGAGATGGGGGTGGCTTGGCTTGACTTCTGTTAAGTTGTCGGTATAGACGGTCATAAATATTAGTATTTCTTGATGTTATTGTTGGAAGTTCTCCAGTAATCAGATTGTGCTGCAAACGATACAGAGTGGTGCGTAGCAATGACCTGTTACCATAGAATGATTTAGTCTGTAGTACTCGGGTAAACTCGTAGTTATTTATGGAGATGTCAACTTAAACTCTACGTAGATATGTATAAATGTATGATAAATATATGTTGCGTCGTACGGTAAAAAGAACTTGGATATAATCTTCTTGTTAGGTCACGTACAAAATACAAAATAATAGTCTCAACCAGCGAAAGCAAAAGCGGCCAAACTCATACTTTCATACCTACTTAATATTATAAATGTGAAAGTAGCTTTGTCAGTCGGTTTGTTTGTTTCGTTTTCACATCAAAACTGTTGAAACAGTTTTGATAGTTTTTGGTACAGAGATAGATTGTACCTTGGAGAAGGATATACCTTTTGTCTAGAAGGAGCTACCTTTTGTCTCAAAAAGGATCCGAGTGACACCGCATGCAAAAGCTCGTTATTAACAAGAACAGTACCTAAATTGCAGGTCCATAATTAAGAAAAGTTAGTATCCCATCAAATGTTGGTATCACATACGCTTCCAGCGTGAAACAACAATTACTTTGTGTTTCGCCGAGTAAGTGAGGTTACCGGAGGACCAATCCCTTTTTAAAAGGCCAGCAACACACTCGTGACTGCCCCGGTGTTGCGGGTGTCCATGGGCGGCAGTAATCGCTTACGATCAGGCGATACGTCTGCTCGTTTGCCGTCCCATCTCATAAAAAAATATAAACTTTCTTTTTGGCGAGGCATTGCTCGTTTATTTCACCTATTAATCAGCTAATATCTACACGTACAGTACGCGCGACATAAGTTGGCCGGACTGAAGTTAGCTGTTTGGTTGCGCAGTACACAATTTTTAACGTAAACAATCCACTCCGCATTAAAACTGCGAACTTCACTCCGGCCAACTTATGCTGCGCGTACTGTATTAGTTACTAACTTTAATGTAGGTAGATATTTATAAAAGAGAACCACATGCAAACATACGACAAGATTATGTTTGGTGCCTATGTTATTATTCTGTTTAGCCACGACCCGACACCGACGCGCTTGTGGCCCCGGCCATATCATCAAAACAAGTAGTCAATCTAGCTGATCTGCACGCCTCGCCCCCGAGGGACCTGCCAGACATATTTTATAGCCAATCTAAGTGTTATTTGCTAGCAATAATCGTTTGGGAGGCGGTTGTCAACATCTCGAATAGATACGTGCAGAAAGACAATTCGTAAAAATACTGCGATGCGCTAATGTAAGGTTTTATTTTAATATCTTTAATATTCGCGTAAATCTCACAAATTAGTAGGGACAATAGTGTTTCGATTTTTTTTTTGTTTGTGTTTATGAGCAGGTAGTACTTCAATATACCTAGTGATTATCTTCTTCTATCTATTTATACTTATAATAAATCTGTAGAGAGGTCAATTCTGTACATGAAATATATTTCCAAAATAACTATCAGCGGGTGATTAGTGATCGATACTGACGCCAAAAATGCAATCAGTAAAATTTTTGTCTGTCTGTCTGTCTGTCTGTATGTATGTTCGTTATAGAAACAAAAACCACTCGACGGATTTCAACGAAACTTGGTACAATTGTTCTTCATACTCCTGGGCAGGTTATAGTATACTTTTCATCACGCTACGATCAATAGGAGCAGTGCAGTGAAGGGAAATGTTGGGAAAATGAGTGATTCATGAGAAAGGTTTCAAGCTATAAAACATCACGCTACAACCCTTAGGAACGGGGCAACGCAGGTGAAACCGCGGGCGAAGAACTAGGGAACAAAGTAACTATTCCACGCGGCAAAAGCTAATCTTAACTAAAATTACATTTACCTAGATTACAGAAGATGACTGAAAAGTTACAAACTCGTGTTCGTGTCATATTAACCTATATTAAATTAATTGGGTGGACTGAACTTTCTGTAAATACTTCCTCTTTGACAATATTACTTGTACTAGCGCTGTAAATGCTGGCTTACTGCACATCCCGATTTGCAAAGGATCGGATAGTCGAGATCTTAGGTCGAGTACCTACATGTTTGGTAAACATTTTGTAAATAAATGATATCTGTTTTTGTTTGTAGCTTACAGAGAGCTTACAGAGAGCTCACAGAATGTCTCGTATGATTGTATCGATACACAACACGCTTCTTCTGGTAACGTGTTTTATTCAAATTTTACATTCTTGTACAATATTTGAGTATATTTATATTGTATGATTTTTGATTCTATTAATTGTTTGTTAGGTGAGAAGTAGGAATGAGAATGCCCATCTGCCACTGCTCTAGAGAATGTTGGTTGACTCATCTTACAACATGAAATTCTCACCAAGAGCAATATTAGGTACTTAGCTAGATTGCGCAAAAAATATATTATATTCCATTATACTCAAACCTGAAATGCACAATCTCCTAGAATCGTTGTAACTATACTAGCAGAGGACAACATCGGTCAAGCTCGACACCGTTCGCGTAGGTAGACGATATTAATAGCAGTAGTTACTACTGGGTATACCCATGCTAGTCACTATGCCAGTGGGATGCAGTATTGCACTGGCCAACCGTAAAATCAAACTTGTGTCACAGCCATAATCAACTTCCCCATCCTAAGCCTTTTATGAATCTCTTGATCTTATTCATGTATGTCAAGTGTCAGTCGAAATATTTAGTTAGTAATGTGTCGGTACATTGACGGGCGTGCGGTGGGGTGCCTCACACTGACCGACAATAAAGCTCATCCCTTTTACACGAAGGAACTCGTAAAACGACACTTGTGGCAACATCTGGTGTTATGGCCACGACTCCTTGAGACGTTGGTGCTTCAAATTATAGTGCTAGTTGGTTGGAACATCCCAGTACAGATTTGATTAAAGTGGGAAGGATAAATGGAAGGTTTATATTATTTAAATACCTGAATTCTGAATAATTCAATGAGTTTCTTAGGTGAACTTGGATTGACTTTTTGTTTTGTCACACTTTTTTATTACAACACAACTGTGTGTTATTCCAGCTAGCTCAGTCTAAGTTAATCGATCAGATAAGCTAAACTTGTGCACGTTCTAAACATTAAGCTCACTAGAGTAGACGAAAGTTCAGTGTAGTTGCGGCCTCGTGTTCACAAGTGTGTACAAGCCGCACCTGGATGTGTGTCCTCCGAGGTAAGCGACCGAATTGAGCGCAAACTTGGTAATCATGCGGAACTAGGTCAGGTTCGTGGCATACATAATACTAAAGACGATATTCACAGAGATTTTTGAACATAAGGTAGTTAACCAAATAGGTAGGTTTGTATAAGGATATCCCTTTGCAATTGCGCAACATTTATTTACGTCACAAGTCCACAACACAATTTACCGCAGACTCTTCCCTATAGAGCCAATACTTAGCCTTATGTAGAACAGTGCAACTACTTTTGACAATCATAAGTAATCAATATTATTAATAGATCTAATTAAAATATAAACACTTTATTTTGAACAAAGCTTAAGAATGCTAGACGATGTTGTCAGCGTTTTGGGCATTCTACAAAGATATTTCCTCTCTTCACACTTAGATCTACCAGTGTACTAACATTTTTCTAGTGTTGCATGTTGTTGATTTTAAAAATTCCAACTAACTCAATATTTCCAGTAGTTTGCGAGCTGTATGTACATGTAACAGCGCAGTACTAGTACTTCACTAGAACAAAAAGTAAGCACAAAACGTTTTAAACGAACTTGTTGGAACTAACGAGTCTTGCAGCTTTGAATTTTAGCAGAAACGATGTTTTAACATTTTAAATTCAGTGATGTGTTTCACTTGTACAGCTGCAACACATCTTGTCGGTGAAACTTTGCAGGTCTCTGAAAGCTTGGCTCGTCTCTAATTTGTTTGTGGCTAATTTATTTAACTAGCTTTCGCCCGCTACTTTTCGCGTAGATGTTGTCACAAGAAAACATAGCCTTTGTAACTTAAGGATAGTGTAGCTTTCTATTAAATTTTCAGAAGCGGATAATTAGTTCTAGAGATTATCTCCACAAATATACAAAGTTTACCTCTTCATAATATTACCGGCTCTATGTACATTATACTTTTTTTTTAATGCAACTGAAACGAAATTCCTATCTTTGATAGTACTTGAATCTTTCTTAGTGCATCGCGCTATTACCACAACGATCTGTACAGTCGCTTACAAAAAGTGTTCGTTACCTGCACCGGTGTGCCCTGGATTTCCATTAGCTTTATCTGGGTGTTCACAAACCGAGGCGCGGGGAGACGACGAGAGTAGTGGGAGGGGTGCAGGCAGCCTGTGTGTGGCAGCTACGTAATGCGGTTTTTGCACCGCGCCATGGAACAGCCCTTCTGTGCGAATATTGTTGTGCTTTCTGAGGAGAAAAGCAATACTTACATTGAAAATGATTGCTTTTTCGAAATTTTAAGAAATAAGAGATTCAACTACACATTTACCTAGTTGTTAAGGTGGTCACCTCGTCACGAACGTTAAGCCGAGTGTGGTGCGGTCGATCGAAAAATAAAGACTAGAAATATTTAAGTTTGTATTAAATTAGGTATAATAGAAAACTAGCTTCTTCAATCTACTAGGAAGCTATTAACTTTTCATGTTATAGTAATGATCACATCGGAGTTCCCAGTACGAAGTTGTCTTGTATACATCGTTGGAAAGCTTGATATAAATAAACGGACTATTGTACCCGTGTTTAACAACCGCTGCGGGAATTATTTTGCACTGTTTTGGTCGATGTGTGAAATCGTTGTAGGTGTAATGTGTGTTTATTTTCGAATAGTTTCAACTGTAATTTATCTGGTTTGATTCCCAGACCTTCTGTTTATAATTATGTAAATAATGAAAACATTTAAAACAGCAGGGTTTCAAGTATTGTACTTTAATTACATATTAATGATATTGTATTTGTTTAAAAAAAATATGTATAAATAGTCCACATAGTGTCAGTAGTACCTTATATATACAAAGATCAACGCTTTTCTTACTGACTGTAATTACTGTGATTATTCCCGAGTTCAATTAATCCTCTACAATCTATCTCCAGCCTCCAGGATTATGGTCATGTGGTTATGTGTCTCCCGTTTACAGTAATCTGGTCATATCCGTGTTACTGGGGGTGGTTGGGCAGCTGTCCAATATGGCGGGCCTTCGTTAAGAGATAGTGTCGTTTGGCTCACGACGCCATGGACAATGTTGCTTGCAAGTTGTAGATTGTAAAAGCGATTCATTTTCTACTGGACGAACACTAGCTTTTTGTTTCAATCGATTATAACGAAGAAATCATTTGATAGTAAGATACGAGACCTCACATCCCCCGCTCTGTCATCATCATTATTAGCGTATTGTTTAAGTTGCATACATAGTTCAGTTCATTCCAAACTCTAGATGTGTCGTTGCTTACTAGAAATTAAAGTGAAGATTCGTAAGAAACTAGTACCTACGATCATAATATGTAGTAGAGTAAGGAGTTAATGAACTTGTGGTAAGATTGATCGAGCCAGATGGGTGAAGTTTGTAACTTGTGTTTATATTTGCAATAATAATAATTATCTATATACTAATGAGTAGGTACATTTAGACACGTAGCTGGATTCGGATTGAAAAGAGGGGAGTTATAAGTTTAACGTGTGTATTTGTGTGTATGTCTGTTGCATCGTAGCTCCCCAAACGATTGGACCGATTTTGATTCCGTTTTTTAAGTTTGACTGATCGAGAGGGTTCTTAGCTATGATTTAAGAAAATCAAGACAGCCGTTTGAAGATTATCTCCTCGTTTTTAGTTGATGAAGGGATGTGAGCAACTCCCACAGGTTTGATCGATTTGTAACTTTGTATCCTGTTACTTTAATGATATTGCAAGAACATGGTAACCATGTCTTGATACTGCGGGGTTTTTCTTAATTTTTTTGACATTCGATTACGTGCGGTATCTTACGCAAAATGCGGTTTACCTGCCATTACAAATTAGGTAATTAATAAAACAACAAAATTATATCTTGATAATCCGACGTGCTTCACGATATCCTCTGGAACACCCAATGGGCAAAATACCCACGATTATTCCAAAGATCAATTAAAAAGCTAGTGTTGTACTAGGCAGGTATTTTCTTTTAAGGAAAATTTCAACGTTATTGTTCCATGTTGCATTGAATTTGTTACAGAGAATACATTACACATACAAGATCTCCACAGCTCTGTCCTTAGTTTGATGTGTAGATTTCCCTAAGATAAAATTTAATTATATGGATTGTAGTGATGTTTACAGTAAATAGGCGTTGTAATAAGATTATTATTTTTGACCTCGTGTTAAAATTGTCTGTTTAGTAATGAAGTAGGCACGTACTCAATATCGATTAAATTATCTATATAGAATAGAATAATAGTTTATTGTTTTTATTCATTATAATACTGAAATCAAGTTGTAAGCATCAGCATTATCTTTACGCAACACCCCCTAGAGTACCTGTTTATTTTCAATGAAATCTCTGCACGTGACAGCATTTTTCTTTAACAGTGCGGTGAAAGTAAACCAAAGTGGTCAACCGCAATCATTTTTTTAAAGCTTACTAGCAATGTGGGTCGCACACACTAGTATTCTTGTTAACCCCTCGTGCTAAGCTGAATGTTTGTGTTACGAGTGGGCTCACGTCGCTAGTGCAATGTGTGGGTTTCAAACCTGCAAGTAGGCTACCGCCACTTCTTCTATTTAAAAATACACCTATATTTCTTTTCAGGATTTACTGAGGGTACTCCACTGGTAATACAATGTTATTATTTTGTATACACTTATTACGCATATCCGATGCGACTACAAAAGTGAACCGCGAGCCGATGTGGAACTTTTACGAGATTCGATACAATGCAACTGGCAATGTCCGCCGTGACTCGTTGGGAATGACCTCTTTAAAAACCTCTTTAAGACCTCTAATACTATGTAAGACTGCCTCGTTTGGTGTAGTGGTTGCTAGCTATTTCCAAATCAGAGAGTGTTATTGGGTTTTTCCATTATGACATTTTTAGTTGTAGCTCTAATTTGTGAGTGGTTAATGTCAACAAAGCACATACCTACTTATTGATTTGATTGACAGTTCATGGTTTTTGTTATTATAAGTCTGGAATACCCGGAATAGATTTTAAGGAGTTTATATAACGTATTTACAATAGTTCGACCAGTACCTACTGGTCTAGTAGGGCTGGAGTAGCTTACTTAAGCTAGGCCCACTGAAACATTTAAACAAAGATGGAGCACGATTATCAGTCCTACATTAGATAACATCAGGCGAACTGGTGGTCAAGCGTAAGCCTATCACGAATAAAAAAAACCATTCGTTTATCGGAGTTAGTTGTCACCCGCCCTTACTTCTCTTTATATTCTTCGGAAACTTCCCAAGTTTAGCAAACCGTACGACTTTCTGAGAGTAATTGCCGCCATATTTATCGAGTCCCGTCGGTATAATGCCTCAGTTGTCTTTGACGACACCCAGGGGACTCAAGCAACGGGGTGATCTTCAATCTAATTTATATTCCAGGAGATTTTCCACGGGTGTGTCAGAGAAACTTATGGGGACCATTAATTTTGCAATCGTTTAACTTAGAACTTTAACAGCTTAGCTAGGACGGTTTAAGAATTTTGAATTGTGTGTTACAGGACATTATATTAAAAAGTAGCGTTTGGCCGTTTGCGTTTGCGTTTAATCACTATGCTACTTGGGTTCGTTTCCCAGGTCGACTGGGAATCGGACCCCGGACCTCTAGTGTAGCAGTCGCTCTCAGGACCACTAGGCTAATGAGCCAGTTTACATAATAGATACAGAATAATTCGTATAATAACAAGATTTCTGTCATCACACAATATTTATAACACGTCGTACTACGAGTAGAAGGCATCTCATTACTATACTTGTATTATGCTAATTAATTATCTTCTTTTATTTTAGGGTGTGCCGAAGCCGTTCGAGCGGGTAGTGCGCGCCAACATCGGAGACTGCCATGCCCTGGGACAGAAACCCATCACCTTCATCAGGCAGGTCAGTGGAGTAACTTGCTGGCCACTTTTTTTTTCCTTCTCTTTTCCGCTTTTAATTGCCATTAACCGGGTATAAATCCAAATTCTGAGCTGCTACTGTGAATTTCATAGAAAACTCAAATAACACATAGTTCGACCTGGGAATCGAATGCCTCTAGCGTACCGGACCACGAGAAAATGAGGCGGTATAAAACTGATTAAAAAAAAATCAGTATACTGAACTTTACAAAATACACATATTTCATGACGGTTGTAGCTCAGCACCCATATTATAAAAATTTTCAACCCGCTGTCAAACTACTAACAAGTTATTAAGCAAAGGGTCTTATCCCTGACGCGCTTCCCTCGCGTGGGCGTGAACTTGCCCTTACTGCGTCACGCACCCTCAAACTCAAGCGCGCGCGTTATTACCAGCTAATTGGTTTAAGGGCCACATGTGTATTGAGAATCATTGAGGTAATACAATATTGTATTATTACTATAATAGTGACATGTTGTTCATAGCGCCATAATTCATTTTGATCATGGTAGTTGCGATTTGCAAATGGTTTCATTTCAACGACAGCTGATCTTACTAATATGAGAAAAAAAAACTTAAATAGTAGCTAGGTATGTTATTTATGACTGCCTCATTAGTCTAGTGGTCCCAAGGGCGACTGCTACGCTAGAGGTCCTGGGTTCAATCCTTAGGTCGAGCAAAGTGTTATTGGGTCTTTCTATGAAATTCTCAGTTGTAGCTCGGAGTCTGGATTTGTGCCTTGGCAATAGGCTCGCCCCCAATTACATGGAACCTAAACATACCGGTGAATTGTGGGTGTAGGTACATTAGTACACCTCTGCCTAATCCTTCGGGGAATACAGGCGTGATGGTATGTTATGTTATTTAACATGATAATACGTGTTCAGTATTACCTAAAGCTATTCTATACAATCATTTTTATGTGATATTTGACCCATTTTTTTTACAATAGGTACTTACAATAAATATGACGTGGCTGCTCTAATAAGATAGGTAGTAGGTACAATGAGTATTATACCTCAATGTTAGGTTGGGAACGCATAAATTGTTTAATATTGTGGGAGGAATAAATACATATCGAGCGAGTATTTGCTAGTGTGAACGCATTTTTATGGGGCATCGAAGGGTTCCGTATGGTAATGCGATAGGGTCGGGCTTCGACCTTAATGATTGTATTAGCTCGGAGAATGAAGGTGGCGCAAATGAGATTCTAGATGAAAACTACTTCAGGAAAACCACACCACAGCGATTGTTGATGCAATTATGTGATATATGACACTCTCCTATATATTAGGAGGCTTCTATCAATACCTTAATCCGTCTCTGTTCTAAACTGTTGCTGTAAATTTAAAATCAGATAAAATTTTGCCATGATAACATGGAAATCATAATTATCTACCCAAGATCTCATTACCACTACACTCAACATGCATTGGTGTAATTGAAATCGTCAGGTGTTGGCGCTGGCGGCGTGTCCCGAGCTGGTGGATTCAGCGGAGGTGCTCGACGACGTCCGCCAGAGGGCGCTCGAGATACTTGATGATTGCACGTAAGTGGAAAACACTTTTTTATATTAAAAAAGAGCGAGCCGCGGTTTCACCCACATTGCTCCATTCCTAAAAGCCGTAGCGTAATGTTAAATACCTTAAAACCTTCCTCTTGAATGACTCTATCCATTAAAAAAAACCGCTTCAAATCCGTTGCGTAGTTTTAAGGATTTAAGCATATATAGCTAACATAACAGACAGCGACAGCGACTTTGTTTTATACTATGTAGTGATATAAAAATACCTATCTACAGTAAGTAGGTAACGTATATTAACACGTACGCAAAGGTACTTCGTGAGTGCCTAATCATAATAATACTTAATTTTATTGTTTAGAACTCGTATTATTTCCAAGATTCTAAGAAATTGCTATTATAACCTCTAATTTTTTTTTTTTAATAAGACTTTGTCACAGAGTCATCACAATAAATATTAATTTGTAACGCAATTTATTGTTTACTACATGAAATACCTTATGATTTGTGTTCTTTACTATTTTAACAAATCTAAATAAAAGGCTAGCATAGTTACATATATTATACCTACCTTTACCTAGTCTCAACACTGCGGGAAGCACATGGGCACATTCACCTAATGACTTTCTAATCACATCACGTTCATCATTCGTCAAACTACCCGTATCCCACATCCTAATAACTCATAGCTACCTGCGCTGATCGGTTCCGACGGACTCTAATGATTGATTGATTGACATCGCATTCGATTTAGATTGATTCGCTCGACGGTTATGGCACGCGACGCATTAGCGTTTCAATTTCAATTGATATTAATGCTGAAATAACAGAGACGGGGATTGGCAACGTAGGCTCTGATACACGGAATTTTAATGGTTCTGAAATAAAATATTATTTCTATCTGATGTTAGGGAAAATTGTAAAATGATAAGGGTAAGATAATCTAAAGTAAATGCACGCGCATTATTACCATCTTTAAAGATGGCGTATAAAACCTTTTAAGAAAAAAAGTACCTCTGTGACTCTAATACAATTATCACACCTCGTTATGTAGATACACATATAATGTAGGAGCGCTCAATTTTAGAACAGCTTGGCTAACATACTAGTTATTAATCGTCTATTCAGGAAAATTTAATTATAATTTCATTTAGTAAGAAATAGTGGGTCTTCCCCGATATATAATCGGGGTGTCTTAAATCACGAGTGAATCGGTTTCTTCAAGGCAAGCGCGCTCCATTGTAGATCGCAGTATTGCTTAACATCAGGCGAACTGGCGGTCAAGCGTAAGCCTATCATGAAAAAAAAAACATGAAACTTGGCGATACAAATAGGTACCTACTAGGTATTATAAAAAGAAAGTATTCCATCAAAAAGGTTGAGCTTACCTAGTATCATCGCATTCACAAATCAGAGTTATTACGCTAATGTTAGCATAAATTATGTGCAATAATGTTTAAAACGTTATAGACGTTATAGACGCTTATGTCATAAGATATCTATCTATATAGGTGGCACTGATCAAGGAATTTGAAAGCACATCTCGTCCTCTACAATGGGCAGCACTCTATTGTTATAAAGATTAAAGTTATCGATAGTTTTATTATTGGCAAGGATCCACGGCGCAACATCAAATTTCAATCTCCTTTGTTCCGGTTATAAGAAGATACTTGAAATGATAGTGTTATGCGTTGCATAAGAGTCCTCCTATGTGATATGATCTAATAAACGATCGCCCTGCGCATCCTCAGCAACCTATCTTAAGATCTTCCTACTGACATGACTAACCTTTTTTGATGGTATGAACTATTACACCTTCCCACAAAGTTTTGTAGGAAAGATGTCTTGAGACAGTTGTAAAAATATCGTACCTAGACATTGGTAGGTACGTCTAATCTATTGCTCATAAAATAATAACATATGATGTTAATAATTTACCGTTCACGATGTAACTCTGTATTGATAAAGCGTACCACGTCAGGTGGACCTCTTAATCTGACGTTTGCTGGACCTTCGTCACGTGAACATGACGTCACTACGTCAGCGTTACCCAACGCTCGTTCGCGTTTCTTATCTGTCAGGGAAGCTCGTATGGACGCTATTTTTTTTGGAAACACCATGGAAACTGAAATTGCGGCAATTCGTGAATTTTAAACTTCAGTAACATTAAACAGGTTGTATGTTTTATATTTTGTTAACTTTTATAAGTATTGTATTATATATATTTTTATATGGGCCTTGTTGCCTGAAATAAATGGTAATAATAATAAACATGGTATTGAAGTTTAAAATTCATGAAAATGTTTCTTATTAAATTAAGATATATTATAGGTGTCTTAAACACATTACTAAATAAATATAATATGTTTTTTTTGTGATTTTTTTGCATTTTCCATGCTAAGATTATTAAGTTATTTTTTTAGTAAAGGAAAAAATTCATTCGCCGGCAGGATTCGAACCTGCGTCTTCTGGTTTGATATACCAGACGCTCTGACCTCTAAGCCACCGCAAACCCTACCCGCATGATTGAAATTTTGCCTTCACATTCTGAATTTACGTCATAAGGTGACGTTGGTGACATCTATGAGAGGCAAGTTACCTTACTTCTCAACCGACACAACTTACTTTACAGTTAGTTCAGTGTCGTACGATGCCACCTTACCTTTTAACTATCTTTTTGTGATTTTTTTTGCATTTTCCATGCTAAGATTATTAAGTTATTTTTTAGTAAAGGAAAAAATTCAATCGCGGGCAAGATTCGAACCTGCGTCTTCTGATTTGATAAACCAGTGGCGGCTTAGAGGTCAGAGCGTCTGGTATATCAAATCAGAAGACGCAGGTTCGAATCCTGCCCACGATTGAATTTTTTCTTTTACTAAAAAATAGCTAAATATAATATGATTGGAATGCCTGTATACCCCTTTCGGATTGGAGAGGGGCAGAGAGGAGAGTTTTTTAACACAGTGCGTAGATTAGACACCGACAGTTCACTAGTTATGTTTTATAGGGTTACTTGCTGGGCTTTCGTATATACTTCGTACGTAGGTACCCTCTCTACTTAACACCCAAAACAAAAATATAATTTGCCAAAATTGCCTATAATGTATTTAAAAAACTATGAATAAGACTTACGACTTTAAGCTGCCTGCCTGCAAGTCGCCCCACAAATGATGATAAACTAAAGTTGGACCAGCACAGTATCCTAGGCAGTCATTATTGCTAGTAAGTACTTACTGTCTACGCTAGTAAACACTGTGTAGCTCAAACCGGCAGGACAAAGAACATACAGATTTATAGCTTTAATTTACATATAATCAGAATACATTATAACGACACAGGGTTGTAATAATCGACATAATTATACGAGTATAATATATGGACCGACATATTATTATTCACAGATACCCTCTAGCGAATAACAATTAAGTGAAATAATTATAATGTGTTTATAAGGACATTGTATGTTACTACCATTTGATATAATCCCCATGTAAGTGAATTGTAATTCCTAAGAGAATAAAGTTATCTCTAACCCGAATAATTCCCAACTAGCAGCCTTCAACGTGTTCGTTTGTTTTTCCAGCAAGGGTTCAGTTGGTGCGTACTCGCCGTCCCCCGGGCTGCGCATCGTGCGCTCGCGCGTGGCGCACTACATCTCGTCGCGGGACGGAGGAGTCCCCGCGTCTCCCGATGATGTGTACCTAGGTTCCGGAGCCTCTGACGTCATCAAGTCCGTGCTAACTTTGTTCGTGGAGGACGTGGATGGAAAGCCTCCAGGTTGGTGGTACTTTTTATTGGTTTTTATAATACTTATATGAATTGATGATACTCTGGCGCACCCTGGGAAGACAACCTTGCTATGTAAGTGCTTTGTCTGTCCTGCTTATCTCCTCACCGCAGCATAAACTATTGTAGCTACAAACTAAAACCTCGTGTGGAAAACTGCATGAATTTGTCTCGATGTAAATTAAAAAAGCGTAAATTGACCCCCGCAAAATTGTGTCAAATAAATCTATAAATTTCTTTTGAAACACATACATGCTTAAAATGATATTTAAGCTGGGCCAGGCGACACTTCACGTGCCACATTGTGCCAATCACTCTCACAATGAGATGATGATTGTATAGTGATAGTGACGGTTTGGGAGATCAGAGGACCCGTGGCTACCTCTCTAGTAGTGGTTATATGTTATGATAATTGGTTTAAACAATCACTTATTGTATTACCAACTAAACTTACCCTTTTCATTGTGAAGATAGATGATGATGATGATGGTGGTCCATAAATTACATCATAATACATTTTATAGGACTTAAATATAATAATCTAAGTTCAAAAACAAATAAATAAAAAATAATTATGTTTACACAAAATAACAGTAGATTAACAACCATTGGGGGCCTATGCGCGTTGAATAGGTCTTAGTTCTGAAGTCTTAGTTCTTTTCAGCTAGCTAATAAAGCCTAAGTGAACGACGTCAGGCACGCCAAGTTATGCAGAAAGGTATAACAAAAGCAATATATTTTAAAATGAGTGTTCCTGAACAGATGGTCGTTATGAAACCGCAGCGCTGTTGGTATTCCGCTCCGTAGTGAATTGTAATTTTGTGTTCAAATTATTTTAGCATATCGGTGCATTGTATACATTATATGAATTAAATAAATTGACTGAAGCACCTATGGTAGGTATGATGCCATTGTAATTAGACTAAACGGCGTTTATGGTAGTTATGAAATCGTGTCGTTTTTTTGTATAAGTATACATATCTGGGACGCTACAACTTGATATATAATTTCTGTCTACCTTTTGCTTTGTATGCGAGATCAGTTAAAAAAGATAATGACATTCGCTCCCATTCGTAAAACTTGTAGTCCTGTTAATTGCGGACCTTACGAGAGCTGCTGCGGCGGTGGTTGCTGCGGTGGATGCTGTTGCATCACCATCCACACCTGCTGCACAAAGATTTGCTAGTGGCACCGATTGGCGCCTACCGGTGTAACTAAGCCATGGTGTCTTGACGCCGGTCGTCGAGTTGGCGCGCGACGCCTTCGATGTTTGTCTTCGAAGTACACTCCGTGCCATTTTGTGGAAATTAACTACTATAAATTAATCATGACTTTCTTTTTAATTCCCCAGCGGTAATGATCCCGATCCCCCAGTACCCGCTGTTCTCAGGAACCCTCTCGGAGCTGGGCCTCCACCAGGCCAACTATTACCTAGACGAGGAGCACGAGTGGGCGCTGCAGGTCAGCGAACTGGAGCGGTGCTGGAGACAGGCCAGCGAGGACTGCCACGTCAGGGCGCTGGTCGTCATCAACCCCGGCAACCCTACTGGACAGGTACGAGATCTTGATGTAACAGACATCCTTCCTAGTCGGATCCACGCTGTAGGTGTTGTTTGTTGCGACACCACAGCATTTAAGCTGAGCGTTGACCTAATTTTCGTACCGAGATGACACACTTCTTCTCTTTAGTTTGTTTACTATTCTCCCTAAATTGTTTGTACTATGTTACAATAATGTTTTAAGTTCTGTTTACCACTTATGTTTAGTTACATAAAATTTTGTTTGTTGTCATTTGATGTGCTTTACGCTATCTATGACATTCTGTGATTCAATAATTCATTCATTGAATAATTGTATACCACAGACTACATAGAGATACTGTTGTATTTAAAGTAACAACATTATTGGTTGCGTTTTGTTAATACATCAAAGATGGCACAGACAACTTACTAGTTAGTAGTTGATAGATAGAAAATTCAACGACTTGCTAGTTGTGCAAAATAATTTGTTACCACTTTTGTACTGGTCATAGATTAGTAAAAAATAGATCAAATTATGCACCAAGAACCGTAAACTTCTATAGTTTCCGTAATCTGTGGCTCTGGTAGATGGCCATGCCTGTTGTGTTGCCAGCTCCCCTTTTTTTGTTTTACTATTTTGCGCAACGTTTTGCTAGGTATTAATTATGCTTTTGATTGTACAGTTGCATTTTTGATTTGTTGTGTGTCATAAGGGCGAAAATAAAAACATTTCTTTCTTTCTTTCTTTCTTTTTCTTTATTTATAAATCTCAGATGCCACGCAGCGTACCAGTCTTACATCTAAGTACGAATATTACTAAGACAGTTAAGACTATAATATTATGTTCTCTAGCTTCTCATAATTAAATCATAGTGTAAATTAGCTCCGTACGTTGGGAACTGATATAATCAAGTCTATTGATTTTATTTGATGGATGTGATCATTATTACAAATTATATACACTAGTTGTGGGTGTTTTATATGCAAACGATATTCAATTAAATCGGCACAATACAGAGCAAATTGTCATACCGAAAAATAGTGATGCAAACTGTATTATTTTATCGTATATGCATACAATATCGATGAACAAGCCGGCGTTTGTGGGCGTCGTGTATTAATCAGCCGGCCATTCAGGGCGATTCGTGTGTAGTTTGACCGACTGCCGCCATCGCAAATATTGGAAACTATTCCAAATTCAAATGATTGTGCCAATAAAATGCGATATGAAAACATGTCACGCGACAAATAGCGTTGATTTACGTGTTGCGGTAGTGGGCGAGACTTATGACATGTTGGTTTCGTGAAAAAGAGTGTATACACAGACAAAGGCGCTTTAATAATTAGATTTCGATCTTTTAAGTAACGTTTATGATCGGGCACCATGCATCTAGGGAACGGATTTGCTACCCACCTTTGATATAAGCAGTTATTTCCAGGTACTGACCCGTAAGAACATGGAGGAGATAATAAAGTTCGCATACGACCACAACTTGTTCCTGATGGCGGACGAGGTGTACCAGGAGAACATCGTCTGCAAGCCCTTCCATTCATTTAAGAAGGTCAGTTGCCTTTCTGGGATTTTTATGGCCACTTGCGTGAAAAAGAAATTGTTGTTTTGTTGACTGGTGCTATTGTCGCAGGTGATGCACGAGATGGGCGCGCCTTACTGCAGCATGGAGCTGGCGAGTTTCGTGACGTGCTCGAAGGGCTGGGCGGCGGAGTGCGGGCTGCGTGCCGGCTACGTGGAGCTGGCGCGCGTGGGGCCGCGCGTCCGCCGCGCCTTCGCCACCGCACGCGCCGTCATGCAGTGCCCCACCGTGCTCGGACAGTGCATCCTCGACTGCGTGGTCAGTACTTAATGCTGGTGGGGTTAGCTCGGGATTAAAATACAAAAAATAACAAACCTTCCCTTCAACCTCATAGTTTACTTACGCGTGGGCGTTAACAACCCTCTACTTTGCACTCAGATGAAACCACCATCTCCGGGAGAGCCTTCATACGAGCAGTTTTCTCAGGAGTTGCGCGACATCCAGCAGGTACTGAGTGAGAGAACAGAGACCGCCTACGACACCTTCAACTCTATACCTGGATACTTCTGCAACACCATCGATGTGAGTGATAAATATTGTGATACTTTGTCTATGAAAAATAAAATTTAAACTTCCGTGGTATATAAAACGATTCCCTATTGGCCGTATCTCCGGCAATATCTATCTACACAGATATCTAAAACTGTCATTACGGTAGGTAAAAATAGGTAGGTAAAGGTAGGTAAAAATAGAATCTGTGGACTGTAGACGTTGAAGTGAATTTTCAATCTAAATGTTGTTGTTGTTTGTCATCAAGGGTTCAATGTTCGCGTACCCGCGCGTGAGCATCCCGGCAGCGGCGCAGGCGGCGGCGCGGGAGCTCGCCCTGAGCCCCGACGAGTTCTACTGCCTCAGACTGCTTGAAGAGACTGGTACTTATTATTTTCACTGCCAAAATTATGCTAGCTTGAAAATGTATTAATCCTGTTCGTTTGTTATATAGCTGACGAGCAGGATTAAACCATTAAAACAATATTATGTAGGATAAACATTTTCGAGATCAGGGTCATCTCTGGTTGATGTCTGACTATCATGTCTGATAAGTTGTGTTTGCTATGACTAGAGATGAGCAAAACATTCCCACTAATATCATTATGAAAGTAACTAGAATATTCCCGAGACTTCACCGTCGTTTCTGCTGACGACAGTTTACTACGAAATATGGTTCTACAGTCGATTGTACTTCATGTAAACTGCATAAAACATTCACATAATAAGCAATCTTTTTATGATGGATTATATTGGTATAAGGGAAAATAGATATGTATTAGAATTTTAAATTCTCTCCCCAGAGATTGTTCTCTCGACCCATTACTAGCTGTGACTTAACAAAGCTTAATGCTCTTCTTTACATAGTATAAAACAAAGTCGATGTCGCTGTCTGTCCGTCCCTATGTATGCTTAAATCTTTAAAACTACGCAACGGATTTTGAAGCAGTTTTTTTTAATAGATAGAGTGATTCGTGAGGACGATTTAAGCTATTTAACATTACGCTACGACTCGGGTCGCTAGTTAATAAATAAACTAAAGCTCTATTACAAAATTAGTATCGGTAGCTCAGTGTACAAATTATCTCCATTACACGAGCCACAAGAACACAGTGCCTAACCACCGCTGCGAAGTCACTAATGGTTCATATTAATTAATTAGCTCCACCGTGCGGAGGTGGTAATCGGATCACGGTAATGACTTGAAAGTTGTACACTTACCGCACAACTCGTAGCAGCCGACTACGCCCAGGTTACGCTCCTTCAGTGACGTGTTCCTACCTTGTTTAACTTATAGACATACTTCTATAGGTATTTACAAGTTGCAACATTGATGATTTCTTTTCATATTTCGACCCATATTTACTAGGAAAAGTTGTTTCAATATATATTACTTTCAATAGTATTAAAAATTCTCAGTAATTCGGGTCGTGTTGAAATAGTATTCCGTGATTAGGTATAATCCAGTCTGGAGGATTATACCTAATCACGGAATACTATTTCAACACGACCCGAATTACTGAGAATTTTTGTAATTTGTGCTCAGTTACTGGCAATATGGTTGCATCATTCTTCGGCGTCTTGTGTACCTAAAATGATCTGTTTCAGGAGTGTGTGTGATTCCTGGGACTGGGTTCGGTCAGCTGCCGGGTACGTTCCACTTCCGCACCACCATCCTGCACCCGCGCGCCGAGTTCCAGCACATGATGGACAGCATCCGACGGTTTCACCACAACTTCCTGCAGCTGTACTCTTAATTTTCTTTTTGAAATTACGATAAAGCTTGTGTGTCTCGTATTGTCGTCCCCTCTTCTCTTTGTATCTCTATCATTTGCCAATTGACAATTTTTTTTTAACACCCATATAAAATTCACACACGCGTCACAGGTGTATCAAGGTCATAATACCATATTTTTTTTATCTGTCACAGCATCTCTGTGTCAGGAGCTCATTTAGGCCCGCTGGTTGTTGGGCAAACCAAAATAACCAGTTCAAGTCCATTTAACTTAAGTGACCTTTTGAGATGTGCTAAAAGTTGAAGTATTATCTATGTATAAAAGTTAGGACGAGTCTGGAGCTTCGACCTTACGTTTTAGTTTTCATTGTTAATTACCTAACAGACTACTAATTAACCAGAGTAATTTTCTCAGACGACTTATTGTATTAAGTATCTAACGACTTTAAGGTTTGTATAATTATGTCGTGGGCCGATCGTTTGAATGGGCAGATCACGATATTGCGATATGGCCTTTTACGGCATGTTGTGATTTGGCCGATGATAGAACTCTCAACCACACAAGTGGCCTAGAACCCTTAAATCTGAGGAGAGACTGCCTCTCTGTGCGTGTTCTACCGTTTGTACAATGGGCAGTGTTCTGAGGAATTGTTTGAAATTATGCCAACAGCTACTTTCTATCACCGCACCTCTCGCCATCGGCGTGGAATTCATCCACATATCTTAGAACCACTCTGGTGTCATACTGTGCGATTCCAGAGGAATTCCCTCCCATGCACTCTCAGGTTGTAGAATCAACTCCCCTTCGAGGTTTTTCCTAAGGACTACAGCGTGGGGTTCTTCAAAAAGGGTGTGCGAACCCCGGCGAGTTCCAGAACCGAATTGTAGCCCTTGTACATACTTACACAGAAGAAATTATGTTAAGCGCATCATAAAATAATATCATATCACGAAATGCTGGCACATCGTGATCTGCCGGCAAATCTCGATCAGCCCACGACATATTATAATGTTTACTTATAGTTTAAATAGTTATATTTATTTAATTTAAGAATTTACTAAATATGACAAGGTATTGATAATTGTATTTTATTCAGAGAATGATTTTTTTATTATGTATTAAATATTTACATATTAAAATTATACTTAGTACGCAGCTATTTGTTAGTACTTGTTAGATTCTCTTTAAACATCAGTGCGAGTGTAAGACCACAGAGTACATTAGCTGAGATGAACTGATTCTTATTTATTAAACGTAAATAATACTCGTACATAGATCATTACTATTCTTAACCAACTTTAAAAAAATAGTTTTTTAAAGTTTAGCCGAGGAATTTAAATTTCACATGATTCTATTTTATTTAGTAGGCAGAGCGAGATTTTTAGATGTTTTTTCCCATTAACATCTAAAAATCTCACCTGCGACACCGCGAGCTTGCAAAACCACAAATTCCATTTTTGAATATTTTACTTACTAATTTTGCTGTAGGTAATCATCACAGAGGTTGTTATATCTACATGGTAAAATTATTGTTCGAAATACGAATTATTAATTCCACATTTTAGCAGTCTATATTTTTGTCTATGATTAGTAAGTGGAGTAAACGCGGACGACGCGGACTGCGCGGACGCACGCGCCATTGTCAAATCAAAGTTTGATTCATTGACATTTTTATTTTAAAATGATGGTATACTCATAAATAAATTATAAATACTAGTGTTTGTGTTTGAGTAATAGTTTACTGTAATAAACTATGACTATGACTTGGTGTGTTGTGTAAATGATTTTTCGTTAGTGTATTGCAAAAAGTTGCCTACAGATTATAACGAACTGTTTAAAATTGTACATAGAATGTGGATGAGTGATTTGCTACCATACATCTCTGGTATATAAATCCTTTAATACCTACACATAACAATTGGTGCTGTTTTATATTTGATTTGAACGGTATTTAAATCAAGTAAAGGAGGTAGCAGGTAATTCCAGAAGCGGGTAGCGGGGAACGTGCACCAGGAATGCAGCGTTGGGGTTTTCAAGCGGTAGGTAAGTAGATGCCCTATATTTATTGTTGAAATCTCGTGACCAAAATCATTGACTATACAGATACGAAGTGTCAACATCTACGATTCTACGTGTGCCGTTCATTGTCTGTTATAATTATTATGACAAACAACCTGTTTTTACTAATCTATCATTCGTTTTGGTGCAATCGTTATACATAAAAAAATTCGTGATCTTAGCTTGATTCACTTTTGAATAGAATAATGTTATTGTGGTCTCAACTCGCATTTAGGTAGATTTGGTCTTCTGTAGAGTATCTGTTGCATGTAGGCAGTCACGCGATTTATCACAGTTTATTACTGGCGAACGTAGTCCTGCCACAATTTATTTAACAACGTAGGGTAGGCTGGCATGAAATAACCCAATAAAGGGTTAAACACTATTTTTGAATGTTAAAATAAAACTATATACAAGACGTAACTAACGGTACATTTATTTAAAAAAACTGTAACTTATTTTCAATTAAGTAATAGGTATATATTTATAACAAATCATTGTAGCACAGCTGGTATGTATCGCACAGCATCTGGAGCTGGCCCGCGCGCACCTTGCTCAGCTCCTTGATGAGGTACTGCTCGAGGCGCGCGCGCACCTTGGAGTTGGGCTCCACGTGTTGGTCGTGCAGGTACTCGTCCACACAGCGGTGCGCGGCCGCATTGAGCGTTCTGTGCGCGTGCTCCAGCAGGTCGCGCCAGATCTGCTTCACCTCATCCTGGTGCTGGCACGGGTCACGACCTGACCGGTCCACTCGTTCTGCCGTTGCGTTGTAGAAATGTCTATAACGTTTATTAGGCTTGTGAATAACTTTTTCTAGTGGATGTACAGACATTAGACAGTCTACATCTAAGCTAGCTGTTTGATAGTTGACTAGATTATAGAACGGGAAATGAAGCCGGTCGCTTTCGTAGTGATCATGCTATCGTATTAAATTATATAAATTACCTGTAGTCATTGGTCATGTTGGCGTAAATCAGTTCAAAGAACGCCTTCTGTTTCGTCTTGACCACCTCGAACCGGTTGTCCACTACTCGGCGTAAGATGCGTTCTCGCGCGTCCTTCGTGTCCTTCGCCCTGGCTTTCTGCCGCCTCCGTCCTCGCCGCGTCTCCACGCCGCTTATGAAGTCATTGGCTCGGACGAACACCTGGAAATCGTATAAGATCATGTATATTAACCATAAAACGAGCAGACAAGCAAGACGACAAGCTTGAAAATAATAAATTATGTTCTTCGGTGCTATTTTCAAAAAGGCCCCACCAGGAGGGTGCGTGCACGTTCCTTATCGGCATGAAATTTAGTAAGTACAAGAACAGACATGGGAACATATAATATATCCATTTTACGCTTTTTGTCTTCATTATATCACACATTTTTTTAAATTAAATAATAAAAACTAAATATTATTACCTAACAAAGTGGTTACTTTTATAAAAACTAACTTTTTAATGAAATAGCTCGATCAGGGCCAGTATCAATCAAAGAGATGTTCAAACAAAGGGTGATTGCTTCAGTGGATTAATCTAGATAAATTCTCTTCGGTAAATTGTACAACTCGCAACTACTGCGTTTCACGTCGAACACTGCCAGTGCCGAAGTATTGAATTCATTTGCTCTAAACAAATATACCTATCTACCTGTATTTCAGTCTTCGGAATAAGTCAGGGTTGAACGCCAATTAGTTCGAGAACTTGCTGCTGAGTATTTTATAGCCGAGGATCGGATGACCTTGTTTGTTTTGAATTGATTATAGGACTATTATTATACAATGTTCCTCTGCCAGTGGTAGACTTTAGAACAAATTGAATCAAGCACGGCACAGTTCAGTAGGAGAGATGAAGAACCATTATTTTGTTAGATTGTATATATAAATGATATTGTAGAGCTACTAGCGCTAAAGTGGGCGGTCTACATGGTCGAGAAAATGCTGATATTTTCTCTATATTTAATGTTCATAATATTCAAGAAAATCGCTTAAGATTCAGTCTAACTCTCAGAGATGGACTTGTACGAGGAATTAGGAAAATTATTGGTGTTTTCTTCAAAGGCTCACCTTGGTCAGCTCGTTCATCATGTTGCTGAGCACAGCGTTGACTTGCTCCTTCTCCGGGTACTGGTAGGTGCACTCCACCTCGGGCGCCACGGTCACGTTCTGGCGCTCCTGCATCATCTTGAACACCAGTGCCTGCTCTTGGTTGTCGACCTTCCACTCCTGTCGGAACCACTTCTGCTTGTCCCTCCCGCCGTTAGACACCCTCACGTCGAAGGCCACGTCTCCCTGCACCTGTATCTCTAAGCATACCACGGCGTGCAGAAGTGTCAAGTGGACAAGGTACATTGTGCCAGTGACGTCACTACATAGCCTTCAAGTAGTATGTAGTCAACCTCGACACGTAATAATATTATTTCAGAAAACTATTTACTTCATTTGATTCAGTTTTTCTTTATTGAAATAAATGTTCTCGTTGTTGTCGGTATATTTCATTACTATTGTTTGCAGGTTGGTTGTTCGAGGCACGTCAACATTTTTAGTAAATAACCTTCCGCTCGTTGTTTCGTGTAATAAAAGAAACAGTGCGCTCACTGAAATGAAAAGGACTGAATGTTACATCGTGTTCTACAAACAATGTATGATATGCGATGCATGTAACAAGCCGGCTGTTCACAAATATAAACATGGAAACATGTATGACGATCGTATTCTAGCCGCCTCTGAGTGCATTCATCTTTTGCTTTATTCTTATCCTTGTATTTTAACTTAAAAAATTTAAAAATGTATAATGGAAAAATTAAGATTTTTACGGCTAAAGGTATTGAAAAACAAACTAATATATATATATAAACTAATAATAAACAAGCAAGGATAGATGACAAAAGTGGTTTCATAGATATTATATTGGAAAGCAAACGGATAAAATTAAATGGCGGCGATAAGGGTAATAGTAAAATAAAATGTTTATTGCGTTGGATTGCGTCCGAACGGGCGCGCCGCGTTCAGAGCACATTATTACTGCGCGCCGTCACGTGGCGGAGGTGCCGCTGCCGCCTCAACGCGGACGCCATTACACGCCAGACGACGCTTTATAGAACACAGCGGGTTAGACGGGAATGGACAGTGGCTGCTGTTCAAGTTTCTTAGGGTACTGTAAGGTTTGCTTGAGTTTAAAAGGAATTGAATTTGGATAATTAAAAGCGAATCTAACATAAAAAAAGAATTGTCACGTAGCAGTAGAAAAAAAGACACCACTCGGGGTGTCTTTACTTTTTACATAGCCACCCGGTTTCTATGCCCTCGAAAACAGCAACTTTGTGTGTAATTTGATGCTGAACACAATAATAGTGTTTAATACTCGCGTGCCTAACCTTGTTTCACATGCAAGATGGGTATTTTGTTGCACTTAATCAAAAATCTCCACCTATTATATATTTTTACTTTTGATATACACATTTCTACCGTATTGCAATGCAAAAAAATTTGTTCACAAAATCACTTTTTCTTGTTGAACGTAAAATATACGCAGGTACCTTGAAATAGCGTATTTTGTTGCATATGTATCCGAAGCCACAAATTCATCACGTTGCCGCGACAGCCGGGAGCTGCAATCGCAAATCACATTTGTAGTGACGTGCGGCGGCGCGGCGGCGCGGCAGCAGCGCGGATGTGGGAACGATGTAGTGACGACGACGACGCGGATGTGAAGCGCGGCGAGGGCCCGCACACAAATCTATTTAGTTTGATCGTACAACACTAGTGGCACTGTTTGCCGACTGTTTTGGAAAATACATTCGTTTTCCTCACGGAAATATTGCTACATAATTGAATAGATACATTTTACTATTATGTTTGAAGTCCCAATAGAAGCTAATAACAAGCTTTATTACTTGATTAAATTACGTGTGAAGGTAGTATTTACGCAGTTTCCTGAAGTTGAATTTCTTCAGTTAATTCCATTCATAATTTTCATCTTTGCTTTCTAGTTTTCCTCGGAGAGAATTTAAAGACGTGCTTTGACTGTATTTCATACGAAGTAGCGATAGTTCTCAAAGCGTTGTAAAACATTTAGTTAGGTATATATTTCCCGAGTACATGCTCTGCAGGTTCTCCGCCGGCGGTTATTCATTGAGCGCGGATTTCTCTTAGAGGTATTCGTTTACGTTAGCCCGCGGTGATAAATTGCCGGCATACGTTCGCGGAACACATTACCGTGTGCTCGGATTCAAATGGCGATAAATGTGTTCGATCAGGTGCTGCGTTCTGATCTGGAAACCAACAGTGATAAGTGGTTTGTTTGGAATTAATAACAAGTACAGTTAGCATGCTTAAATGATTAAAAAACGAATTATCAGTATAGTAGAGCCTTTGAGTCCAAAATAGTAATGTTGTCTACTATACTACTTATATTTTGTAAGATTTACGTCATTACTCGAACACTCGAATCTATAAACAATTGTAGCCTTTTAAATGTGAACAAACATTCTATGATCATTCCCGAAGGTCACCTATACTTTTTATAACGAATTCAATATATTTGGTACTTTTACATGTGGTCGATCTATGGTAATCGTCAATTAAAGTATTTAAAACAACATTAATATATCTATTTTTATCGTACCTATTGTAAGTTTATTGGACAATGAACTGTTGCTAAGGGGGCGCACAGTCGATCAATTACAAATTGTGCTTTTATTTAATACAACATTGGCCTAGTCGACTTAGGTCCGAAGTTCACGATACATTGCTATTTAAGAAATTAATTAATATGTAGTTATTATATATCATTAGATAGGATACATATCCTATACATATGGCTGTTAGTAATTGCAACATTAAGACGTCCAACAACTTAGTCTACCCGTGACCATGGATGCTGTAAAGGATCCGAAACGTCGGGAATTAAATAATATCAATATAACACGATAAAATCCGTAAAAAGTTGTTTTATTTCAATGTCTAATATTCGCGTAAGTGTCAGAAACCAGTATATGTATTTACTTTCATACAAACTTGTCCACTAAAAACTATCCAAGCAATAACTCCGTATTTATCATATCGATGTAGCAGCAATTTGTGTTCGGAAGTAGGTAATATGGATAAAGTCAGTCACTTTATTAGCACACGATTGAACACACGACATTGCTCGTCTGAGTCAGGCCTAAATATCTATAAAACAAAATGTTAAACTCATTACGTATTAAAAGGGATTGAGTAGCTGAATAACAAACAGAGCCGCCTCGCAAATGGACGGTATTAGTTACATTATGTATAAATGATCAGGTTTGTTTGAAAAGTTCTACCTTTTATCTTCACAGTAATAGTTTAAAAGCTTATTAAACTATAATGAGAGTTATTTTAAGTGTAATTAATGTAATTTCTCATTTCAAATTCTGCAATTAGAGTTTTTTTAAAAAAAGCTTACTAGTAATGTGGATCGCACATTACTAGTATTCTTGTTAACCCCTCGGGCTAAGCTTGATTTACGATTTATTAATGCTTGTGTTACTAGTGGGTTCACGTCGGTAGTGGAATGGGTGGGTTTCGAACCGGTAACCACATAATAGCCAATCCGACGCCCTAGACATTATTAGGCTACCGCCGCTTTCAAAATTGATTGTCATATCTATTATAATCTGTATACCATAAAACCATGTACACAAGAACATATTATAATAATAATCTAACAACCTTAAGTCAGTACAGTCCAGCGAAGCACTATCGCAATCAAGTGTTTGGCGGGCACTTGAGACTCGTGTTAGTTCGTCAAACCCAGAAACATCAGCTGAGTGCTCTTGGCGCAGTGCACTAGTTGTTAAGTAAATCCAGACTGCAACTAATAAAGGTCGTAATGAACGTGGTCACTACCAAGCAAGCGTGTTACACATCGGCTGGCGTCCGACTATGAGCTATAGGTACATATACAAGCTATGTTATACATGATGCTAAAAGTAGATTTTATGCAGTGATTTTAGAATATATTAATTATTGTAAGGATGCAACAATACGCGTTTTGGTCGATGGTATACCTATTTGTCTATTTATGAAATGAAATGAAATGAAAAGAAACTATTTTATTTCAGACCAAGAACACAATAATTGATACTAGTCCATATTTTGTTAGTAGTTATGTACTTATATCTATGTTAGTAAAATTTAAAATTTTTATTATTATTTTGGACATGCATGTGCGACCAATGCTTCAGAATTTGGCTATCCACTCTGACCGATACCACGTTCAGAAGCGTGTTGGTGCTTTCCTTTACCCGCGACCACAGGGAGGCCGTTCTTTTGCGAAGTACCGCTTGGAAACCGTCCGTGCTGTGGTCGGCGAACATACCGGAGGCACTGCACCGCCTTGGAAGCCCCACCAAACCCCGAAAAGCGTTGTTATACTGGACGCGCAGAGCATTGTAGGCTTTTTTAGTGTAATTGCTCCACAGGTTGCACGTGTATAGCGTTTGGCAGTAGCTTTTAAAAAGTGTGATTTTAACTGCACGTGAGCATCGTGCAAACCTGCGAGAGAGCATATTACTCCTTACCGACAATGCTCTGCGCTCCCTATCCATGTCCATATCATCATTTAATTTTTCATTGACCCAATGGCCCAAGTACTTAAATTGGGACACATGCTGTAGGACGGTTCCATTCAGTGTGATCGGAGGAACAGAGTAGGTTTTAGTCCCGGCCTTAAAAACTAGTAGCTCGCTCTTCTGAACATTGTTTATATCGGTGATACTTACCGATACGGATTTTAGAAGAACAGATTTTACATTGTGTTTGTAATTTGTTACCTGACTTGTTAATCTTTTTTTATTTTGAAAACATAACATTTTTGATTTAAAAAAATATAACGCCCGCTCCAGGGCATCAACCTTGTGTCGCCACTTCGCGAGGGACTTTACAAACATACAATTTACGGATACAAAGTACACACAATGAATAAACAATTTACATAGGTATTGTTTTATGCATCGATGAATCAGAATAACAATTTAAATCAAAATATCACCAATATATTTGTATCGGATGCACCCCTATATTTTATGATTACTATTATTGTGGTATTGTTTTAGGTATGATTACTTTTTTGTTAGAAACTTAAGAGAAAATGAAAAATTTTATTGTATAGTGTAGCACGTAGTGTGTCGTCGCTTAATCCAGACGACATCGAGTAGTTACGAGTAGAGGGGGGGCTGATGCGGAATGTTAAAGTACGGTCGGTGACGTAATGAAGTGAAGACTTTTCTTGCAAACATGTGATAGAGGTCTCACTTACAGGTCGTGAAAAGATTTTCTTTGAATCTTAATTATTTTGGGTGGGTAAAATTTATATCATGGCGCTTCGTTTAGAATTGGAGTCGAGTTGTGTCATGTAAAACGTTTTGCAATGATCTGGTGCTGGTACCACCTCCGTCATATTATTTATTAGAGCCTTGTTCTCTAGTAGAAATCTAATAGTGTAGCATAGGTATCCTCTAAATTTATTAGGGACATAGTCAATACTGAGATAATAATAGTTCGAAGAACACATAGTGTTTGCCTCAGCGGTAAGCCACGACACGACCACTTGACGCTAACTGCTGTAACAAGTTTAGGGTCCAATTGTCTAAATATTCCCAATATTGGGTTTGTATAACCATGGCCCAAGTGGTGATAACGAGCTAACTTGCCACTCGATATCATAATAAAATTCCGCGGCACCACAATGACAATTATGGCCAACTTCCGTTCACTTATTACTTCTGGTGACCAATTTTGTAAATGAGGTGACGACGACAAGTGACGCCTTTAAATGTTATGATCGTTCTGTGACTCGAATAGTTATATTGTTTCCTTTACTGAAAGAAACGTTGAAGAATAATATGTTTTAACTATCTTTTTGTGTTTTTTTTGCATTTTCCATGCTAAGATTATTAAGTTATTTAATAGTAAAGGAAAAAATTCAATCGCGGGCAGGATTCGAACCTGCGTCTTCTGGTTTGATATACCAGACGCTCTGACCTCTAAGCCACCGCGAACCCTACCCGCATGATTGAAATTTTGCCTTCACATTCTGAATTTACGTCATAAGGTGACGTTTGGTGACATCTATGAGAGGCAAGTTACCTTACCTCTCAACCGACACGACTTACTTTACAGTCAGTTCAGTGTCGTATGATGCCACCCTACCTTTTAACAGTTTTAATAATAATATTTTATTTTCAAGCTGTATGTTCAAATTAGTGAAATATTTGATAAATCTCTCTTTCCGTGAGTTTCGATAATTATTCTAATAAGTAATTATTTAGAGACTTTAACGTAGATGTGCATATAGGAAGATCAAATTGTTATCTATTAATTGTTACAAACAGGGTTACAGGTTCAGACCACTAGTATGCATATAAAATAATGCTCAGCTCAACTGATTATAGATTAAATTGAGGTGTAGTCGGGTTGCACGGGGTTTCTGTAACACCCGCGGCGCCTCACTATTACTTAATGAGTTCGTCTGGGCAACCGCAAGTAGGGCTGGGCCGCGGCGATTGCTTGTCGACGTAGCGCTGCCAAATTGAGTAAAGTTTAAATCGAATGTGACTTGATTGACTTGTTGACATGAACACTCGAACGGATGTTCTATACGTAGATATCTACGTATCTTTATAATAAAATTGAGCTAACGTCGGAATCTCAACAAATACTCCCAGAAGTTCAGGCTTCTTCCCTAAGGGACTAGGTGCTGATGCATGGTAGAATGCAAAAACTTCACACATGGTGATGTGTGTAGTTTAGGGTTTAAGGATAAACGCCGGTTTATTCCATTATAGTAAACAGCAGTGGTTACGAACATGTGTAGGCATTTAAATCGTAATGTAAGCTTTGTATTGTGACACAATCATGTACAGTCAACACCACATCAAGTGAACACAAAATGGTAATTTCCCCAATGGATAATAAACTACATTATTTGGAGATTAAATTTAAAATCGATTGAAAAAATTTTACCATTTTGGATAAGATGCTGTGCTGTTCAAACCGTACCTACTTGTTCAAATAATTAATTGTAATTTTGTCCTTATTAGTTACATGAATGACTTGAAATGAAAGGCTGATTCTCTTGCGCCTCAAGATAATGTTATCTATTCTGTAAACGAGATAAATAGAGGCAGTTAACAGAATCTCCCGTCATCACTACACTGAACGAACACTTCCCGATGTTATCGGGAGGTCTCGCCGTTGTTCCTTATCGGATAAATAATTTACTATACTTATATACTGCCCATGTTTCCTAGCTACGCCACGCTGCCGTGAATATAAACAATGCAGCTTACAGAGTAATGTTGAAATTTAGAAATAAAATTGAATTTGAAATTAACAATTACATTTTGAATAGACTTTTAGAACTCGAACTTCGAGTAGGAAGATTTTTGGATAACGTTAACTGCAGTAAATTCAACAATTGTTTCAGATTAGGTCATACAGACGATGGTACCCCTTGCTACAGCATCTAGACACTTCCATAATCAATAAAAAATATTTATCATGAAAAGTGCAAAAATATAGTTTAAAAAAATCAAAGTCAAAGTCAAAATATTTTATTTCAATTAGTCCATTAAAAAAGGTACTTTTGAAAATCCGAACCAGTTGCACGGTTCCAAAAAGTGGGTGTTATGGAGAAGAGCGGCAAGAAACTCCATAGATACTCTTTAAAGTTCTAGTTAAGATACTACTGCATCCACAATATGAAGGAGTATTGTAGGTTGCTAGGAAGGATGAGATTAGTTCCTTAATCACAATAATTACCAAATAAGTAGCTTTAATCACTGCCTCAATTGTCTAGTGGTCCCAAGCGCGACTGCTACGCTAGAGATCCTGGGTTCGATCCCCAGGTCGAGCAAAGTGTTATTGGGTTTTCCTATGAAATTCTCAGTAGCAGCTCGGAGTCTGGATTTGTGCCCGGTTAATGGCAATAGGCTCGCCCCCTATTACATGGCAACACAACATACCGGCGAACTGTGGGTGTACATTAGTACCTACGCCTCTGTAATCCTTCGGGGAATACAGGCGTGATGATATGTATATACATGGATGTATGTAGCATTAATATGTTGGTGTTACCAATTAATAATAATGTAAATATTCAAACCTTTTAATATATTTACTGACGTTCGCAGCTACCCCTATTCGTTCTGTATTTGCTTGAAGCCACTCTCGGCTAGTATAATTAAGCAAGTTCCTAATTCTATAGTTAATGTACTCACCGCAAAGTTGGCAGTCGGATATGTGGGCCACCTCATGTTCAAATGTCATAGCGGTGCGCAGAATGGACGTTAAAGCTGTGTCATATTATTTGAAGGACGTGGAATTATAATCTGTTCTAGAGAATTAACATTGTTTCTTGAGTTACGTTATGAATTTAGTAGTAACTACATATTGGATGACAGTTCCTCTACCGGGATATGTATCAACGTGTTAGTTTTATATTTGACCATTAGTCACCATTAGATTCTCATCAATAGGGTGGTCAATACTCTTTCATTCTGCACTTGATCATTATAATGGTTAAGTTTCATATACGAGAATTCGTAGAACAAAAAAAACATAGGCCTGTTTCTTCAGTAGATGTGCAGAATTAAATGAAAAGCTGCCATGACTCGCGCACGACACGATTCATATCGACATAAAACTGTGTTGACAGATAATTGGGCACGGAGCGTGTCGCCGCTCCGCTTTATATATTTTACGAGTTTTACTCAACACAAACGTGACGCGATCGTAAACTTTATTTTATTTTTCTTAAGAAAATTTTGGTTTTATTAGTTCACAAGCTTTCTAAAGTATATCAATATGATCTGTTAAACTGAAGACATTTAACTGTAGATCAGGTTTAAATTAAAAAAATACTTGCAAGATTGAACCTAAACATAATGACTATCAGGTCCAATCAAATAAAAGTTGGTAACAATTCGATCCTACATTAAACAGGCATGCTCTTGATAAATGTCACTAAAATAGATGCTCAAAATGGCATCAAAGGTACCAGTAAGTAGTAGTAGTAGATTATGTAAAGATTTGCGTCTACAGAGTTAGTGTTGCAGAACCATTTAAGTAGTGGCAGGGTACGTAAACTTTCTAAGTAGGTACATCACTGTTGCACTTTCGACTCCTAACTCGTGCAACTCTGTCTCCAACAAGCTATCAATGTTCTCAGATAGTGTTGCCGTCCGTCAGCCGACTAGGTCACGAGAGGCCAAACTCAGGCCGTAGGACAAACTGCGGAGGACAACTTCGTCGATAAATCCCAATCTTGTCTGACTTATCGAGGGAATTTCCGACGGCCAGTTACATTGATTGTAGGCGATAGAGGGCCGCAGACGCGGGGGGCGGGCCACGCAAACAAAACTAATGATACGGAGTAGAAACGTGCAGAAGATTTTAAGAGCCCGGCGGACTGAATTTCCCTTACAAACGTAATACGAAACGAAGCGGCGGTAGCCTAATGGCTAGAGCGTCGGACTTGCGATCATGTGCCGATTCAAAACCCACCCATTGCACTACAGAAGTGAACTGCAGTCATTTAGCTTAGCACGAGGGGATATTAGGAATACTAAGTAATGAGCGACCCACATTGCTAGTAAGCTTATTAAAATAAAGCAAAATAAATCGTACCTAATTCAAACACAATTCAATCAATTTGTGTTATTATTCCGATTTAGATACCGTTAATCTAGGCTCCTACTCTGCCATTTCGTCAAAAATACTTCATTGGAAATAAGTGTAAGCGAATCTGGTTCTTGATAACTTTGCCAATCGGAACTATTTTCCGGTGGTTTATTTCCAGTGAAGTAGTAGTAGACAAAATGGTACGTTCGGAACCTAGATGAGCGGTATCTAAATCTGAATTATAACACGATTTGATAGAATATTGTTTGGATTGTGATTTATTTTGGCATTATGTTTTTGTGGGTAATTCAGGCTCTGCCGGATCCTTAAGAAATTTACTTATAATGTTAATAAATGCCGTCTCTTTGAAGCCAACTGCCTCATTAGTCTAGTGGTCCCTAGGGCGACTGCTAATGCTAGAGGTCCTGGGTCCGATCCCCAGTTCGAGCAAAATGTTATTGGATTTTTCCATGAAATTCTCAGTAGCAGCTCGGAGTCTTTATTTGTGTCCGGTTAATGGCAATAGGTGAGCTCACTATTACATGGGACCTAAACATGCGAAATGGCGAAATGTGGGTGTACATTAGTACGCCTTTGCCCAACCCTTCGGGGAATACAGGCGTGATGGTATGTTATCTTTGAAGCCAGCAACTACATCAGTTACTGATATATACGTCGCGCCCTGGTGACACTAAAGTGATCTAGAGATTTGTTTAGTATTTGATTGTACTAGTTGACAAAAATTGTATCAAAAGCAGGTTACCGAGTAATAACGATTTCATGCAAACGTGCACAAAAAAACAACATTAAAAGTGCGTGTGTTGTAACAACTACGATTGCGTACAAAAGGCGGTTCTGTCTCACGACGTGACCGCAGCGCCGCCGCACACGCTATATAACAATGTCACGCGTTTCTAAAGAATTATGTTTCGAACTGACTTTCTGAAGCTCGTCTTTTCTATGTAACACTAGCGACGGCCCCCCGCTACTCCGTGTATTGTCCAGCGGAGGTCTTGTGGGCGTCGGGACTCGATCGCAGAACCTTTTGCCTTTGTCATGTTAAGCAGCAGATCTGTCCACTATTCATTACGATGGGGGAATTCTTCGGCCGTATTTTCTGTTCAACGAAATAGAAATGTTCCCGTTTTTATGGAAAAATGGAAAGGTCGGCAAAGGCGTAATTGCGGAAGGGTGTCCCATGTAATCACGTTTGAAGGGAAATGTATTTATGGAGGTGCTCTAGCTTTCATTTCTTAGATAAACAGTTCAAAATTTGTACATTTTCGGTTAAATTAAAGCGACTTTTTACCCAAAAGCAGGAACGCTGTAACTTTCAAAGCACTTTGAAGCTGAAATCACAAATAATTGAACCTGCAAATTTAATTTCAAGAAGGCTGAACACAGTAGGCTTGTAAAACTTTTTCCTGCAAATATCTGAAGGAAAAGGAAATCTTTTCACCGTTGAACGTTAATTGGCACATCGGAGGGCGCGGGAGGGCGCGCGGGGCGGTGCGGTGCGGGGCGGGGCGGGGGGAACACTACGTCGTCGCCGCGCCGTGCGACTAATTTGTGTACCGACGACAAATAACGAGGACGCTCTCCGGAGCAGCTCCCTGCAAGGTGCTCGCCGGCTCTTAAGGCCCACTTTTCTAATAAATTTGTGTATTAGTGACTATTCGTTCATTACAATTTGCTCCTCAAAAATCGTTTCTTTAAAGTACATGATGTCTCGGTTCCTCGTTAAACACGTTTTAATAATATATAGGCTAGTAAGTAGGTATGTGTTATATCGTCGATTCAAAACTCTTCAGAACTAGAAGGCTATGAAGCTATGTCTCATGTTTACATAAACCACACGGTGCGGTATTACTAGGTCCACCGGTGGCAAGGACTGTTGAATTACTGGCGCCATCGTCGTGGTATAAGATACTTCATTAACATCTTAGAAATAAATTAAGAATTACGCGATCCACAATTTATTTAACTTATTCGTAAAAAAAAGTATGAAAGCAAGAACCTTCTCCTTGATGTCGGTTAGCAAACAAAATTAAAAGCAGATTTATTACTAACAAATTGTGGTCAAAATTCAGTAATATTAGAGCTAGGTAACGTTGTCATGGCGACGGTAGCACCTGAAATTGTAACGATTGTTAGCGACGGGTTTGTGGCCGCCGCGCGCCACCGTGTTTGTATTGCAGAGCAATTCTATCATTTTAACTGTTTAACATTATTAGTGTAGTTACGTAATAGCCATGGTTTGATTGGAAATATGTTATGTGAAATAAATATATATATTAAACTTACATTTTTAATTAAAAAAAATCAAGACGAGTTTTGAGTATGAAGTTTTATATAAACTATCGTGTATGGAATTTAGGTAGGTAATTCAGTTAACTTGGATAGTAAAGATATCCGGCCAGTCAACTCCGAAATAATTATATTATTTTATGATCCCACAAGTATAAAATAATTAAACTGAATTTAAGTAAATAATAGGAACTAACTTACTAGTAAGTTGCATCAACGGTTTCATTCATTAATATTACAGTATTTTGGTTTACAAAAGCCACGCGCCTCAAATTCGCAAGTTGCAAGTGTTTTAATTTCGAATTTATGAAAATCTTCACAAAACTTGTTGCTCACACAGGAATAGTAAATGGTACACTGATGTAAATGGTGGTAAATGCTATGGCATTTGCATGTCCCAATATTGGCTGTAATATTTTTTATTACAGGCAATCAATTTTAATATTTATTTGTTTGTGTAGGGCTGTAGATTGTCGGTGTGTTTCCGCCGACAACGCTCCAGCGAGCCCGCCGCCGTCGCGCTGTGGAACGAGCTCGCTCCACTAATTAAATATTTACCGGCTGCACAAGAAAACACGACATTGGTGAAACTTTCAACTTCCTATACTTGTAGATGTATATTGATTGTTGATTATAATTATTATTGGCTATACTACCAAATACTTTCTGGAGTCTTCCCGTCATTTATTGTAGCAGGTTAATAGATTAATTCATTGATATCTTGATTTAATAATTTTACGGGTCTGCGGAATGTGTCTAAAACTGCACATAGCCGAGAAGAGAGTTACAGCCTATGAGAGGCTTACATACGCTTTGTTAAAAAAAACCTACTAACAAAATTATTGTACCTACCAAGTACAGTGCTACTAATGAACCAGTGTACGTAGCTCTATAGGTATATGTACCTATCTCTACGTACTTATAGGTATATGTTCTCATTCACGGCGTGGCGCGGGCCTCCGTCTGCAGCGCTAATTAGCTCGCTAACTGAATCGTGCGCGGCCGCGGCGGGCGTCGCGCGAGATTACCGGCACGTGTGCGACACTGCACGACGCTCTGCGGACACTCGCCGAGTAACATAACAAGTGCTACACCACTGTGCAGTGTGCACTCTGTACTTGAGCGACGCTAGCCTTCTGTGAATCATGTAAGATAACTGAGTTGCTTTTTTGTGTTTTTCTTTAGTCTAATTTTATTTGGGGGCTTGTAGTCACTCATTGGACCATATCAGCTTCATCGCAGCCTAAACATATAGGTACTTACTCTTACCCATCTCACATTATCTACTACTATAGTTCGTACTCAAAATGAATTCTGGTTACACTGCAATCCAAATTCAACATAGAAAAAATCGTCCACGTACGTAATGTTAACACACTACTAGTGATATTTGGTACTCCTGTTGGGGAACATTCCTTACCACGTATGTAAGAATCTATTTTATAGGAAGTTGGAATAATTTCATTAAATTCGTTATTCATTACTGCGCATTGATCAATATTTTGTAGGTATTCCGCGTCGTTATCAGAGCGTGTAATTGATCGGAAGAAGCTCTCGAGCCGGTTATAATAAGACGTAATCTCGAACTCCTTCAGCCAACTACACAAAAACACACAGAAGGCACGCTCGTGCGGTATTACAACCGCCCTTATGTTACAGAATAAAAACAGTCCGAAGCCACGAGAATCAAGTGGTCCATTTTAAAAATGCTTAGTTTAGCACGAGCTCTGTAGGGTCCTGGAGCTTAGTGAGTAGTCAAATTCACTAGAGTGCAAGATTCTAAATTAAATTTCAATAAGAATATTTGTAGAGGTTTTAATTTAAACGAATAAAGGATTTGCTTTCTGCCTCATTAGTTTAGTACCTATATCTCATTAATCTAGTATGCTACACTTCGGTCAGGTCTTAGGTTCGATTCCCAGGGGAAGCAAAATGTTATCGGGGTTTTCTATGAATTAACAATAGTAGCTCAGATTTTGGATGTGTCCGGCCCGCTCAACATACTGGCGGCGAACTGTAGATCGAAGATAAATTTGAGAGTTCTATTAAATTGCTGTAAAAGCTAACTCGACTTTAAGCCTTTCTTCGATACCTATCTATGACAGTAGACAAATGATGTAGAACGGCAACGTCGTGTGGCTGATCCTCTATTTTTATCTATGTTTTACTTTAGTACCTTTGTCATTTATTATATAGCTTGTTATATACATATGCCATCTAAATATATTTCTATTAGATAGAAAGTAGATAATTTTAGGTACTTATTCTTATTGTGTAGTCGCGGCTGCCCATGGCATCACCAGATTACGGTCCTAACTGAAAACCAGCGCTGTGGCATCATGATTTTTAATGTCGCAGCATTAAGCTAATAGCATAATAATTTATTAACCTACCTATTTTATGTATCTAATATGCTCTGTCTGTGCGAGTTTGAAATTAAATGTTTTCTTTATTTCTTTTCTGTGGGAGAAAACTGACACTGCTATTGGTCCTGGATTCGATCCCCAGGTCGAGCAAAGTGTTATTAGGTTTTCTAGTAAATTCTCGGTAGCAACTCGGAGGCTGGATTTGTGCCCGGTTAATGGCTAAAGGCTCGCCCTCTATAACATTGGACCTAAACATACCAGCGAACTGCGGGTGTACATTCAGTACGCCTCTGCCAAATCCTTCGGAGAATACTGGCGTGATGGTAAGAGACTTTATTTATATTAACTCTCTCTCTTTCCTCAGAAGAAGCACATTATTTTATGATGTTTCTCTTCTCCTATAACACTATTGAACGTCGAGTCGACCTACTGTGTTATATATTTTGTGGCTTATTCTGACTTATTAATATTAAAAGCGGCCCATCGCCCAGGTAAATAGCAAAAAGATGATTAATTTAAACCGTGTTGACGCCATTATTGCCAGCTTATTGTTTATATATTACCTTTAACCAGAGTATGTACCGAGAATATCTCGTAATATGAAACGATAATGTACATAATTTAAAATCGAAGTACGATTAAGTATTGACATTTTACGTCAAGAGCTTAATCTGTAGTGTGCCGTATAGGAAGTCCTAGTCACCTAAAAAAACTACGAACATAAAAACCAACATGCCATTTCGCCAGTATTCTCAGAAAGATTAGGCAGATGTGTACTAATGTACTCGTATATTCACAGTACCACACTATATTTAAGTTCCATATAATTGGTCACTAATCCAAACTTCGAGCGGCTATTGATTTACATAGAAAAACTCTATTACACTTTGTTCGACCTGGGAAGACTCCTAGCGTAGCAGTCCTGCTTAAAAGCACTAGACTATGAGGCGGTTTGTTATAATACAACACATGTGACATTTGGTACAAATACAAGAGTGTTATCCTCAGAGCAGAGGTGGGTTTGAACTGAATCCTGCTAGTGTGGTAACTGTTCTAATAGCGTCTGTTAATTAATAGTGGGTTAACTAATAAGCTAATCAATGTCGTACGACGTGAGAGTGCCATGATGTCAAGATAATAGGTATATTTAATGAGGTGTATGCCGCGCTGTTAGGCACGTTAAAATTACTAGCCAAAATTAAAGTTGTAAAGTAAGGTACTAAGTACCTACAGTTCCTGCGATTTCATGATTAGTGAGTTAGGTACCAAGTTTATTTTTTAGTTTTACATTTGCGCTTTCAATCTACTCGCGTCGTTTCATCAAGCATACAGTCAATCAAATGTTTTATTAAAGCCATTCGATTTAATGAGGGGAGTCGTTATGTAGGTACATAACGGAACATAATGACTCCCAGGTTAGTACATGAAAAGGTAGTTTTCTAATTCTTATGTATAATTATATATGTTAGCAATTTAGTTATACAATATATAGCAGCATTGGCTGCAGCTCCATGTCGGTGTAGACTCCAGTGGATTTCAGAAATTTCTCCACTTTGAACATCACGTAAATAACGAGACAATTTCCCTGAAATATGCTAAATTGTTTATCTTTTGTACGTCGGGCACCGGCGCTACTTTACATAACCGTTTTGGTGGCGCTGCCCCGGACTCACTACGTTACTGTTACGGTTATGTTACCGCCTACCCTCTGCACTAACGTTCCGTGTAATTAGGAATGTCTTAACAGATACTGCATTTATTAAAATCTGTTTTTGGGACACTTTCCTTTCAGAACATTTCCTCTGTCTGAGGAACCCGCGAATTTTTCAGACAAATCGTTTTATTGAATAGGTTTACCTAGCATAGTGAATGCGCCAGTCACGATATATTTTATTAATGACTCATGCTCATCTCTGATTGATGTTTCGTCTAGATAGCTTCAACATCGCCCAGCTTCTTTCGTCAATCCAAATTACGGTAGATCTTTTGGAAAATATTGTCAACATTAAAAACCGTTCCGAACGCGTTGCACGTCGGCTTGCCCAAAGAAACCAAGTTTATGGCGCTATTAACGTTTTGAGAAAGCTTTTGACTTCGGTACACAGCACTTACCCGTATCTAAACAGTTTCAGAAACGAGTCACATAATAATTAGTTACAAAAGGATCACATTGTCTCTACACGATATAACGAATGCCTATTTATACACCTCTTATCGTGTTGTATACGACATAAGAGGATTATAACGGCTTATTAGTTCTGATCAGTCTGAAACACGGTTTTACTTTCTTTTCTTAATACCAACATGTTGCTTGTTTTAACTAAGACCCAGTAAGGATTGATTGTAAGCTCGCAGTTTCCTACTTACATGATGAGTTGCTAATCTTTAACCAGGGAGAACTCTCAGTTAGACTATGTCGTTTATTATTTGGAGAAGACTACAGGTGGAACTTCGTGATTGTCTATTGTGTGGCAACTCCGTGCCGTTCTTCGGTGTTAGGTGTCGTCTCGAGCTCGTAGGTGGCTCGCGACGCTCCTCTGATATACGCGCTCCCGGACCGCTGTTAAGACCAAGATAGATGGTAAGTGGAAGTGTGTCCCGTCTCCCGGTAACTTCTTTCAAGATTTAGATTTGCCGCCAAAGTATATTGTTTTAAAGTAAGCTGACTAGTCTCGCCTAAAATAATTAAGTGAATTCATATTCATATTCTTTATTGACATAACATAATGTACAATGAGGTGGTATAATATAAATAAGAACCATTATGGACCCTGTAGGGCACAGCAATATTAAAAGACAGGAGGACTTATTTTCTTAGATACAAGGTAATAGATAGGTATTGTTACGCATTTTTTTATTCGTTATTAGCTTAAATTTATAATTAATGTCAAAATTCGGTGTACCTATAGAATTTTTGTTAAAGAAAGGTCGAATGTTAAAAATTGGTAATTATTATTAAAAGTAATTTTGTATATGAATTATTTATTTACTGAAAAAAGCTTTACAAGGTATCGCAGGTTACAGTAGGTAAGTATAAGGAGGATATAACTCAATAAATTAAAGATGTTTTTATGTGTGTTGTTTTATAATTCAAACCTCAAAGTCGCACATGTGTGACTTTCAGGTTTGAATTTGGAAAATAATGTGCTTTGATTATAGAGAATAGCCCCATAGTTGTACAAATACTAGTTTGTCTGATATCATTTGAGGGCATAGCTTAAAGCACTAAGCAGTCAACTAAAAATTACACATAAGTCGGATCACGCGAAGAAATGCAGAGTCGACTTTTTTATTAGGTATCCCACTCCTTAGCAAAGCCTTCTCCTCATTTTTACCACTTTAGTCGACGTTTAATAGCTTTTAATATAACCGAAGAACCAAGAAATTGACGTTTTGTTAAATCCCAACGCTCCACAAGCCACAGTAAGTAGCGAGTTGACTTCTAAAGTAGAGCGAAGTAAGGAAACTGTGACACCAGGTGAGCGCGTGAGTTACTGCCGGAGTTACGGCTTGCGGCGCGGTGCTGATATACTGCGGGCCGATGTCGTGCGGAGCTCGGTTTGCGACGCGGCGCATTCTCCCAGATGCACGTCAGTATTAGTGTGTTCACAAGTTTGATATTAAATCAGAAAATATTTTAATTACTGGCCATCAATAGATTTGACTTATTACACCTTTGCAATATCGTAGGTAATAAGCCCCCGAGAAAAGATGACCAGTTAGAATTATCTAAACAATCTCGAATTAATATAGTATTCCAATACCAATTAGTTCGCCAAACTTTCTGTACCTATATGGTGATATTTCCGTGAGGTGGTTAACTTATCATTCCCTAGGCCTACGTCAATTTAATAATAAGTTTTTAGTGAAATATTAAGTAACATACGCGCACCTTGTCGTGAAGTGTACTCAACTCAAACTGAACCGAGTGAACTTTGTTGCTGCAGTGTACACGAGGCGCTTGTTGATCCCACGGAGGAATGTGGCTTTAAGACTCGCGTATCACGTTGAACGAACTTATATTAAATCTAGTCCGACCGACTGTGCTAACTCCTCTTTGGTATGTTCGTGCTACGGCACGTTTGTATCGGTACAAGATATTGGCGCGTGCTCATATAGTGAGATGAAATGAGAGAAGCATACACAGATACGATAATCTTTATTTTACGAATCATTCAAGTTTTGTGTTCTACATCTAGATTAACAAAATGTTCAGAGACTCATTGGAAACTTTATTAGCCCTAGTGGATACATTAGGTCTCAAGTATCTATCTATCTATTTAACTTTAAGGTACCTATTTTTATTTATTTGTGAACAATAATGTAAGGATGCGAGTAACTCAAACCCTCCCTAAACAGTACAACAAAATGGCCCAGACCTAAACGCGTTTTTCGGTAATTTCAGTTGTGAATGAACTTTTCTTCTATTTGTACACTAGCCAGTGTCTACTCTACACATCAACCAGTTTGTTTTTAAAACATTCACAAAGTAAGCCTTTGGCTGTGACAAAATAAAACCGTTACCGATACAAACGTTTTTAAACCTGTCCACGGTGGAGCAGCTACGCAAACAATCACAAAGCTACCGGTATCGGTACCGGTGCGGAGCCGCGTATCGAATGCATCGGGAATGCATTGCGCAGCGTCCGCCACACTTTTTGTCTTATAATAGAATTCTACACAAAGGTTTGTCGTGTGCGCGCGTAAATCTTCCACTGCCATGCCACGCGTGTACGTACGTGCTGTCCTCCACGCGATGTTTGTAAGTGTACGTATAAAATATATTTGTTGGTATCTATGAAGTGTACAAACAAACATACATATTAAATACAGGCAAATCTGATGCAACTATATACAGTTAAAATCGGAATTGATTAATGTCACCTTATTTAAATACAGTTGATGTACTAATCTTCCAGAAAAAAAAACTTGTAAACGGTCTCATACCGTCAAGGGGTTAGGTAAGTTCAGAGTTTTATGATTTACAATTTTGGGATTTCAGTTACGAGTTTTGCCTAATAATAAGACTTATTTATGAAATAGAGAAAATAGCTTAGAAAATGTTTTGATTCGAATTAACATTCTCACTTAACATAGATTTATGTCTCCACAGTTCATAACCATCTGTATATACCTAGGTATATACCTACTAGTGTTGTCCATGTGTGTGTATTTGTTAGTGCAAACGAGACCTGTATTTGTATGTGTACGTGTGTGCGGTGTAATACCTGGGCCGGTGACAATGGCTTAGCGGTTTTCATTCCATCTCCGTAGAAGCGAATAGATTGCGGTACGTGCAACGGGAATAGATGTATTGCTATGAAACTAACGCTCGCACACCAGGATAATGTAAAGCGTACATATGGATGTGCCAGACTAATACGTTTTACATGATTTCATTCCTCAAAGGCAATAATAATCTTTAAAAAATAATCTTTATATGTATAAAGATTATTAATACACGTGTAATATTAAATCTAAATAGTTGTAAACGTAACAACGATTACGTTATAAATCTCATCAATTATAGACAAACGCAGTCAAAACAGTTTTATGTTACAACGTGTTAGTTAGCCCGACGTATTTGTTCACGTTGATTCTCAGTATAAATAGTAAAAAGCCATTAGTTAGTGATCGGACGCACTGAACTGGTAATCCAGCACCAGGGAGCGACTCACTAAGTGCGCCACCACATGCAAACTTATTACAGAAGGTTTATTCCCTATCACCTACCTAACCTATACTGTGCAACTGTTGCCGGGCACGGGTTTCTACTCAGAGTGAGACGGGTTAGATTACAGTCCACCACGCTGGCCTAGTGTACAGATTGGCATACTTACACGCCATCAAGGGCGGATTTAGCCCCCGCCTCCCCTAAATCCGCCACAGGGGCACGTGCCCAGTTGTGGAGTTTCCATCGCAGTAGGTACATACTTATAGACAAAAAACTATATTATTTATTAAACATGTAATTTTCTATTGTTTTCATACCTACTTTAATAAACCTTAATATAAATACTTCAAGTTTATTTTTAACAGTTATTATTGATTATTTTTGTCCGTCGGCCCCTCCCGAAAACAAACCTGGATCCACCCTTGCACGCCATCCAGAAAATCGGTCCTCACACACTTCACAATTTATCAACTCGAAACGCTAGACTTGTCAGTCTATGATCACCAGGTTACTCGTATCAGTGCGTCACTATATACGTTATCCAAAGCGTGCAATTATAGAATCGTGGAATTTTGCGCAACCAAATTGAGGACTAAACCGAGCTACGGTTGCATGAATATACCTATGTCTTTTTTGTAACGCTTGCGGAGAGATTGAAAGAATTATAAACAATCATACAATGTTACGCTTGCCATTCACGAGTGAGAGTGATGCGGTAAATGCGGTATTCATGTTCAAAAACAAAGCAATGTCAGTTACAGTAAACCGTTATGCGGAGTGAGCCTTTTGTGTTTGTCCTGCTTGAGCGGCCACCAGCCGGGTTTGTTCCCGAGTTATGTACGAGTCCCGCAGGACCCGCGCTGCCTATACTTTGCAAGCACCACCGAAATGCTGTGACATTTCGTGTATTATACTAAAATATACTGTAAGCCGATCTTAACGTGTTCGAATTCTCCCCAAAGAGATTAGTAAAATGATAAATCTATGTTCTGTCTAGCAGCGTATTGTTACGTACTGTAACTAGCTTTTGCCTCAGACTTATGTATACTCCAGTATATTTTACATTTAAGATACATTAAGAGAATGTCTGCTCAAAACGTCAAGTTTTTAACCCAAAGGTTTTGGCTATGCGCTGCGAATCTGTAACCCGTCTCATAAAGTTTCTTTCTTGGTAACTTAGATATGAGAAAATGTTATAATAACAACAATATTTTTTATCGTTAACGCGATTATATCTCAGCTCTCGACGGAAGCAATTCTATCGCCATTTTTATTGGGCACAATTCCAATTCCGAGAAGAAATTTTGTATCTGAAAATAAGGTCAAACAACATCCATACATTTTGCGGCGAAATACACAGTTAATGTTAACATTATGTTCGACAAGAGCGGAACTGCCGCGGCTAATGCACCAGATCTTAGTCCAGCCTGAATCGGGTCAAACAAAGTTCACAGTTTCAGTTTTAAATAAGTTTTTAGAAATAGTGTTTAGTTAGGTGCTCAGTTAAAATAAATAAACACCATCATGTACACACCATTTTACAAATACTTATTTTATTAATCCTTGTAATGCTGAGCAGCCATTCTAACAGTCAAGAACACAAATAGGCGCGTCTTTCCAGGAAAGTTATAATGTCGTCACAGCTACATCTGTGGTCGGCGAGCGCCGCCGCCGCCGCCGGCCCACGCGGCTCGCGTGCACTAATAACGCCATAATGGCCCACAAAGTTCCCAACGATGGCGATTATGGCCATATTGCTGTAAGATTATGCGTTATTATGGCCCATAGGGATCTATGGGACCACATAAACAAAGCAATATCTGCCAGTGAGACCAATATTAACTTTATTGGTCATATAAACTGATACGGTATTTCGTACCTACTTTAAATTGTTGAGAATCCGTTATAGTTATTGCCATGACTAGTTTGCAATAAGCCAAGGACTCTGTGAAATGGCGCACATTGTGGGAGACCTACGTCCTACGTCCAGTACTACTCTAATGTATGCTGATGTAGGCATCATGCCTAGTTTGAGAACTATTCAATTTAGTGTAGAATAGCTACAAATAGTAGACATGACTTATTTTACACACAGCAATTTACTACAATTCAAAAAGATTTTACAATGATTCACAACATTCTTAAATCTTTAACAAACAATGATTTATTGATAAAGAAATCAATAAATCATTGTATTGTTGGAAGCTATTAATATTAGTTATTAATGGGAATCGGTATCGAGTATTCTTCACTATTATCGCGTGTGTTGGTACTAGGCCTAAAAAACCGTCACCACCACTGCCCTACGTATCTATACATACATAGGTACTAGTGCTTGAATTAGCGTGTATTCCATTTTTCACGCGAATGGGACCCGGCGCCACATTCGCCGGCTGTTGGCGCGCGGGGGTTACATTGCCGTTTGTCATCTGAATAATTCACAATGTGCCAGAAAGCCTCGTTTTTGCTGTAAAGGACGCTCATTTTATGAGCGGGTTACATTCGGATATGTTCGGCACAATTCGGTTATATTCGGGTTTAATGTGTTTCCGATACATCAGTGAATGATGGCAGAGTATTACGCTCATTTAAATAATTAAAATACCTATGATTGAATTGAATATAATTTTTGTTGCAAGTATGTGAATAAATAAGATGAAATAAATCATTCCTTTATAATAACTTTATAAATACTGAACTGAAAGTTTGAATTTTATTCTGAAGACTTAAATAACTGGTTTACTTTGTGCTCTTTCTTATTTTTGACAGCCACAGTTTCTCTCTAACCTTATCGGAATACTACATAGTGTAGGGCATATCAAAACGCAACTCTCCTGGAATAATTATAAATTCTAGGAGATAGGATGCAATCATAATATTATCACGAAGTATTTTATCATACTGAGTACTCAGAAGCGCTCTGTTGCGAGCATAGTTCCGTCATTCCCTTAACGATAATTACTATCGGTGCGGAGTTACGAGTGCTAACGTGCGCGTTAACGTTACCTCATCGCCTGGTGCCACAGGGACCACTTCTGTAAACTTTATGTTCTGCTCATTTTATATTGAGACCCGCGATTCGTTAATATTCTGGTGTAAAGTTTTTGTACGTACGTTTATCAAACCATTCGCAAGCATAAGCTTAAGAGGGGTGACCACTTGACAAGTCGTAGCCCAACAAGATCTCTACGTATCTCGGAGAGCATATAAACCCGTCGGTCCCGGTTGTCACACGAACAGTCGAATACATATTATAACAATCGTTCGTGATAGTCAGAAGCCCTAAAAAGCCTGTCAATCAGTTCTTAGAATCCTGATCGATCGCATTTGGTTAGACTGAAAACCGACCCCAACGTAGTTCGTAAAAGCATAAGAAAGAAGATGATGATTGTAATGTTATGTGATGTTGTGATATTGATAAAATCATGCTATAGCTGTGACATTTGATGAGAAACACGTTCGGTAACGTGCACATGTTATTCTTCGTTCTCGTATTTTAGAACGGAAGCGAATCACTACTTGTAGCATTGGACAAACGAATGTTGACTTAAAAAGCTTCCATTCGAACATTTACATTTCAAACATTTTCATATAGAGTGCTGAGACTGCTTGCAATTTTAGGCTGATTTTTGCATACGAACTGTATAATTATATCAGTAACGCCACGTAACCAAGTAAAATACGAGTATAACTTCTCGTAACGCACATATAAACAGACAATTTATGTATATATGTGTTTGTAGTATCAACCGCGGCACGTAGCTCAGCAAACATCTCAGCGAATCTGAGCTAATTATAACTGTGAACTCGTCTTATTAGTCAAAGTTTTCACATCACCGCTCATCCCGCTAACGATAACAGTCGTGACACGCGCTCACTAGTCGCGCCACAAACATGATCACTAAACAGAAGGACTACTCACAAGGATACATAACTGTTCGTAACCCCAGCCTAGCGACAGGCTACGATATTTTACGTCTCCGTGCTGTGAGCAAGTGACAATCAAGCACGTCAACTAGAAAAGGCAAAAGTGGTTGGCTAATCACCGTGCATGACGGGCTAACGTTCTAACTACTAAGTTATGCGTGGTGCCAGTGCTACGAAACTAAACGACAGCAATTGGAGTAGCTGTCTTCGCGATCAGCAATCCGGTTGACCAATTGAGAATCGTCACGTACGCTACGGCATACATTTTTTCATGATCTGCTGATGTGTTGTGTCTTGCAGACAAATAGGGTTTCAATAAAATGATAAAACTATTGAATTTATGTAGTTTGCTGCCGTTGGGTTCCAAAAACCCCAAGAAGCGGTACTTCTGTTCGTTTATTCTGTAGTGGTGAGTGAGTGCGTATATAAAAGTGATGTAGTGAGTGAGTTTTGCCCGTTTTACGAGCATGCTCGAGCGAGGAGCATATTTCACAGAACTCTAACGGATGCAAGCATTATGAGCAAGACTTATGTTCGACAAATTGCTAAGAAATCGCATTAAATATTACAGAGCCCTGATTTGTGTGCGATAATCCTTTACCCTGACCTGCTATTTTATGGTATTGATATTAAGTTAAACTTTAAAACATAATAAAATCAAATACTTTGATCCGAAAATATTTACGATTTACCTTGTTACCTACAAGATAAATCCGGGCTCCAAATATACTATACGATATTGTTGACCGTATTGTATTTTCCGATGTTTATAAATTAAGTTAAGACGAATCTAACGACACAGTCTCAAGTCTCTTCATGAACAATTTCATGAACCTTTTTTTAAATCAATTAAGTCACCTTTCAAACAAAAAAACTGCATCAAAATCTGTCCGTTCATTTGAGAGCTATGAGGCTACAGACAGACATATAGATACACACGTTAAAGTTATAACAACCCTCGTTTTGCGTCGGCGAATATAAAATAAAACTGTCACTTCGAGTAAAATACTGATGTTCAACAAACAATCTTAAAATATAAATAACTTCTGCACCGGAGCCATGCGGTAGTAATTACATCTTTTCCAAGTATTTTTTGTAGCCGTGGTCGTCACCAGAGCGTGTAAGCGGATTTGCTTTTAAATTCTAATTGCGGCGGAAATACGGTAGTTATAAAAACATGCGCTAGAGGGCGTATTGAGAGGCAGAGTCAAAGGCACGAGTGGCGCACGAGAGGTAGGTAGGTTGTTCTGTTTGAGAGTGATACCAGAAGTAGAACCACGGTGGGGTATCTGCATCGGTCAATAAACATAAATAAACTCAGATGTTTCATTTATAACACTATCTAAACAGCTATCAAATGTGTATTTGATATTTGACACTACACCTAAGTGTATGACAAAAAACGAAGAATTTTGTTTCAGCTATTTAAAAAAATGCGTTAAAGATATCGCAGACAACATAACAGGTAGGTTGTACATAGTTTTGTTGGCCTCGATTGATCAGTTATTCTGTAAGTTTAGCAAACCATACGGTGCGTCCGAGGCTTACACAAGCACATTGGCTGTTAGAAACCCGTGCAAAACTAATCTTAAACTCGCAAGTAAGCTCGTTACAAGTGTCCAAGGGCGGCGCGTGCCTGCCGTGCTTGCTTCTATTTTAGTCGACCACCTCCAACCCTGGCTGAACACCTGAATGGCCACCAGCACACGGGTCACCTATGACCTACTTCTCACACTTGACATTTACACATATGTGGGCGGCTCTAACGAGTGACCTTTTGTGCTATTAACATTAATAGATTTAGATTAAAATAATTATAATTCCTTGAAGGGTTAGCGACGGAATAATCGAGTTTGATAATTATATAATTTATTATTCATTAAATTGTTGTTGTTGAGCATTAACAGTTTGTAAAGGTCGCCCCGAATATATCTAAACCTTAAATTATGTAGCGTGAAGAGATTTGTGGGTATTATAAATTAAAAGCACCAACTTAAATCTGGATACAAAATTTTGTATCTGAGGCGAACGTAATACGTAAGGAGTATTATGTTTGTTTTTAATTTGTTTTAAAAAAAACGTTGCCCCACACTAGGATTTTCTCCTGTATCGTGGGTGCATTTACAAACACAAATTCTCACATACACAAACGCCCAGACCCGCAACAAGTACCTGTAGATCATACAAATATTTTGCTCCGTGTGGGGATCGAACCCACAACACGTGACGTAGAAGCCGATCGCTCAGCCGCTATGCCAAACGTGTCGTCATAGTATTAAACTCGCGTAATATTCTCGTTTTGCTTGTGTTCGTCAATAAGTGCGCGTTGTAAGTGGGTCAGTGTTGTTATTTGGTCTCAGATTTACGAGCGCGTTGAGCCTCAATATCGGCACCGTGGCGCGTGTCGCGACGTGTAGTCGTGTACACACGACGCCGTCGCCTCCGCCGCACTTACAGCGCCACGCCGACACCTCTAAGTATCGTGTGTCTGCCTCACAAATGTATCAGCTGGGATCTTTCTCTGAACACTGTTGGCTTTTACACGGACAACATTAAAAGCAGTATCATATGTATCTAATGTATATTTTGCTATTTACATATGTATGTATAAAGTGTTTAGGATAACTGTAGTTCTATCGTTCTCTTAACTCCTGGTGTCTTACAGACTCGTTTCATGGACACTAAACACCATAATTTAATATGACATTGTTGATAATCAGATCACTAATTATATCATAATGATTTCATATGGTTTTTGTGTTTGTTTTTGTATATTTGATATATACGAGACTACAATTTAATACTACTATGTAATATGAGAAGCGCGATCTTGTCTCCACGGTAGTGTTACCTCGTAAACATTTTCCGTCGACCTTTCCGCAGATTAGATTTGCCGCCGGCAATGCCATTTTTGACACGTGATAGAAAACAATACTATACTTAGAATACACTACTCTGGCTCTGTTGTAACGTTGTTTACTTATTAATCAACGTTCCGTTGATTTAAATAATAACTTAAAATAATATAATACAATAATTACAATCCTTAACCTATATTACTTAACCTGAAACTTAAAAAAAATAATAACTTTAAACTAGTTAACGTAGACTACATGGCTAATAGGCAAACAATAATAATACGTCACTTCATGGTTATATGGCTCAAACTCGTCCGCCTAGCTTACTGTACCAGTGCGGTGCCTTGTCTCACTCGCCTAACGGTGGGTAAACGTTCCTCACTCGAATGAATGTTGGTGCGCGGGCGCAGCACTCGGGTTCGGTACCGGAGCTGGCCCTGAACGCCAATCCGAGATAGTTCTCAGCTGAGGCGCACGTTCACGCACTCCTCAGTAGCACTTCTAGTACTCAGCGCGTGTCCTCTTACGTGTCGTCTCGAAAGTTGTATGCGGAGTTCGGACGCAATATTTTAAATATTACTCATTTATACATTTATATTTAAAATCAGTGTTAACCCCGTATTGGGTAAGTGTTGATAATTTCTTTTGTTTTAGCTAAGTCATGCTGGGTGTGGCCATTGACTGACTCACTAATTTTTGCCACATCATGCTCATTGTTTAATAATTGTTTCCTTCCTATTTAGCTATGCTTGCTACGTGCCTATACTATTATTTCAGCGTAAATAATTATAACCGTAGTGCTTCACACTGAATAATTAAATTATAGTTTAATATGTAAACTCCGATTCTGACTGTGACCTTTGCACACACTCGCCTTAAGCGCAATGGTGCTTCTGCTTCACGCTAACGCTGCCGCCGTTCACAGTCAGGAGAGGTCAAGCAGAGGACTATCATTTATTTTTTTTATGGACGTCAATTCCAGGGTCCAAAGTCCCGGTTACCAAGCCGGTCAATCTACCGCTGGGCACCGGCGTTACTCGGCAGGCACAACACCACCACTGCACGTTACGACAGTTATTACTGCTCACCCTGCTAGCACCACCTCCTCGGCCTCCGTGTCATCGCCACGCGTCGAAGTCAGGAGAGTACTACGCGCCTACCTTCACAGACACGAAATAAATGACGGGCCTTTTACACCCATGACCCAATTTTTTTAAATAAATTATATTTATCGCTTGAGGTAACTGTGCTTATTATTTTCTTTTTCACATCAGACACCTCATACGCGACACTGTACAGCATTTGCTAACCTATAAATAGGAAATACATGTTGTAATTAGATGAAGCATGCAATGGTGATCTTATTGCAATGTACCAAACATAAAACCAGACTTCAGGGCACTTCTCAGAATCTCATAAACTGTTCGTTATATACGATGTTTCAAAGAATATTCACTTTTTAACTATTAAAGATGTGTAGTAAACTTGTTTAATAGTAACAAGAGTGTTGATACGATTTATACAATTCAAAAAGTGTACTTTAGGTAATTATGCTACAATATTATTTCCCTTTGTTTTTGTGTTATGTGCGTCGTCGCCTCATATCTAATTTACTGGTACGGCTAAAGCCTGTAATCTCCAAAGCCTCGCATCGGCTGAGGATCACGATAATCTCGTCCTCTGGGAGGGAATACCTCTTACGAAGGTAAACAAGTATATCACTAATGGAATTCCCTACGAACAGAATTACACTTAATTTGTAACATCATCCTGTGTTTGTTAGGACCCTGAGCCCCTGACTTGGCTCCAGCTCCAGGCGCACATGCTACCGATACTGCTCTATGACTGCGTTCATATTACAGTATGACCTGCACACTGTATAATATCACTGTGAGCCATCAGTTACCACTCAATACTACATATTATTTAAAATAAGTCGTTCAAACTTATGTGATCTTACCATTGCGTCCAATCAGTAGCTGATAATTAATTAATTTCGTTTATCAATTTCAAATTTTTTTTTTGCATTTTCCATGCTAAGATATTAAAGTTATTTAACACTAGCTTTAGCCCGCGGTTTCACTCGCATAACAAAACGACAAAACTTGAGACAAAAGGTCTAGACCTGTCCTTCCCCAAAATCAACCTTTCTCCTTGCCTGATTTTATTGAAATCTGTTCAGCGGTTAGGGCATTAAAAGGTGACAGAAAACAAATAAAAAGAGAGTTAGTTTCGCATTTACAATATTGGGTATAGCTGTTGCTCACAGTTTCATTTGCAGGATCATTTTTTTTCTTGAATATCAATACAACGCATAATTATTATTATGTATTAGGATGGAATTAATAGAAATTATTTCGTTTCTAAATATATAGGTACTGCTTCTACACCGTGGAAGTTATAAAATGACTTTGTCTACGATCCTTCAAAGGAAAAAAACAACTGTCATGTCAACTTAAACGACACCTGTAATGTCAAATAAAATAATGAATGAGGTAATAATGACATCGTATTAGTTGTTAGAGAAAAAAATTACACCCTTTGTGAACTTTTTTCCTTTACTCTAAAATTGGTTAAATCAGTATGTTAGCCATTTACTTTATCTTATTCAGTATCCGTAAGTATATTTTTATTTTAAATATGCTTTATTTTGTTATATTTTTAACCTCTGCAAGTCTAGTACATATTTATATGTGAAATTAAATTTAATGGTTATTTTTAATGTTCGTTTTCAATAGATAGTTAAATATTGGAGTAAAGTGAATAGATTTAAATAAAATTAAGCTCAAAATACTGCTAATGTATTTCTTTCCAATTTCTCTAAATCATTAAGGATGTTCTAAGAAAAGTATGGAAAAAACAGTATCCCTCTTTTTTGCGCAGTTCTAGTCGGATAAAAAGTGCCCTAAATATTGACCAGGCTTATAATCTACGTATGCACTAGATTTCATAGAAATCCGTCAAGTAGATCTAGAGTTATAAACAAACATACAGAAATACATACATACAGACAGAATTTTTTTCCAAAAACCATTAATTCGGCTTCAGTATCTCTTAATTAGCCTTATTATCCTTATTATCTCTCCACCAATTTTTTACAATTATCTTGCAATTACAGACACGACTTTTCTACAGACTTATTATATGTATAGATAACATAACATACCATCACGCCTGTATTCCCCGAAGGGTTAGGCAGAAGCGTACTAATGTACACTCACAGTTCACCGGTATATTTAGGTCCCATGTAATATCGGGCGAGCCTATTGCCATTAACCGGGCACAAATCCAGACTACGAGCTGCTACTGAGAATTTCATAGAAAAACCCAATAACACTTTGCTCGACCTGGGGATAGAACCCAGGACCTCTAGCGTAGCAGTCGCGCTTGGGACCACTACACTACTGAGGCAGTCAAGTAGAGAAATTCGGCATTCGAATTTTTCCTTCACTAAAATAACTTATTTAGTTTATATTGCTGCGGTCGACTACTCGCATTGCATTTCAGAATTGGATAGTGAACCTGCTGCGAAAATAGCACCACAGAATAGATAATAGGCATTGACGTAAGCTTTATGGTAATGAAACCGGCGTTGCGTATCAACAACTCAAACGTGTGACATCCAGGTTCAGATCAAAACAGTTCCTCGCTCCGTAGTGCTGTTAGTATCTACTACAAGCTTGACAACAACACTTCGCTTTGACAAACTTCAACTACATACCTAGTTGAACATTGAATTGCGTTGAAATTTAACTCGTGAGTGTCACACAAATAGTGATCAGTTAACTTTGATCTGCAAAATATTTTCACATTAGAAAAGTTATTTATACTAGTTAGTAGCTGTATTAGTGTGCACGAAAAGTCCTCAAGTTACCTAAGTAAAACTGATGTTGTGCGGTAGGTAGATGGTAGACTTATTAATATTATGTCAAAGGAAGCGTGTTTTAATGTGCATTACCATAAACCGACTCTTGTCGAGTCCCTCACATTATTGCTCGGCGCTCTTCGAAGTACTTCGGGACACTTCGGAAATGTTCGGGCGAGTTTTTGCAAATTCTTGAACACGTCGCTCAGTTTTATAATGTGTCAGAATAATTCATAGTGCGCCGGGCAAAGCGCATGAATATGTAACATGGTTGGTCCACCTGCCCCCCCCCCTCACAGCGGCGCTACAGTGCCCCGCACCCGGCGGCTTCGCCTGTAGCGACGCACCCTGTGTGTGGAGCGAGTACAGGGTGTGCTAACGACACTGCGGTTAATGTTGTGCACACATTAATATTAACACGGTACAGCGAGACTCGTGTACGGATTTATAAATAATGCAGCTGGACTAATTAATTTAACAGCGAAAGTACTACAGTCACAATGTTCATTTAAATGTTGTCGATGACTTTGTAGGTATTGCGTGTAGTTCCTGGAAGAGGATAGATCGGAGGGTTTCAGTTAGATGGAGAATACAAGTCTGTGTGCTAAGTGTGGGATTTATGGACCTTTATAGCAATTATCTAGTGTGATGGATGGGCCTTGGAGGCATTCTCCACTGAACGGTTACGGGTTCTTAAACATATAATGAGGACACTCACAAAAATGTTTTCACTGAAATTATTCATCTGTATAAATATTGATACAGTTATAATATGATATTGCCTCGGGCGTGCTCACACATTTTTATGTTAAAGATATTATACTCCATTCGATGTACTCCAATAAACACTCAGACATAAACCCAAACATTTTGGAACAGAATACATTACATTTCTTACAATAGATATTGTTATTCATATTGTATTCCAACATTCGAGACCATTTCAATACAATACAAAGAAAATAAACGCTTCGTCTCACAAACGTTTATCGTAGCCAGTGCTACGAGCTACGCAAGGTCGTCGCTACGATGCTACGAGTACAAACTGCTACGCTATCTTATAGTAATACAAGTCAACAAAGTCCCTTGGGAACATTTTCTATTTATGTGTGTTATGAAATTAAGTGAGTGTAAGTGTGAGTGAAGCGCTCGTGTAGTGCTCGACGTGTGAGCACCGCGACTAATTAGTCGCACGACTTATTAGACGCGGCACTCTCTCGGCGTAGGAATCGCAACTCGTTTCGCATTCAGTTTGAGTCCGACTCCCTTGTAATTAGTGTAAGGCGGATTACTTACTTATGTACTCGTGTGTGTTACCCGAGAGGCTGTGTGATGTAATGCGGGAAATTTAATTTATCGGTACTTTGATGCAAAGATAGATTTTTTGTCATAACTACAAGCTAACATATTCTTGTCACTACAGCATCTGAAACATTGAATTCTTGTATAACTGAGAGGTAGACTCACATAGAGTCGGCTCCCGACAGCTTCTCAGAACTTTTCCTCTGTGTTTAACAAATCTTGTGTAAGTACATACCTACTCTTTTCTACTTAAGTCAAACTGTTCGGCATCAGTCTCGCAGATTAATTGCCGCACCAGGATTGTATAATGATGATAAATAAAAAAATACAAAATTCAAAGTCTAGTGTTCCCAAGCGGGACTGCTACGCTAGAGGTCCTGGGTTCGATCCACAGATCGAGCAAAGTGTTATTGGTTTTATTCTATGAAATTCTCATTGGCAGCTCGGAGTCTGAATTTGTGCCCAGTTAATGGCAATAGGCTCGCCCCGATAACATGGAACCTAAACATACCGGCGAACTATGGATGTATATTAGTACACCTCTGCCTAACCCAGTGTTATTTCCCAGTGTGTGGCTAATTCAATCACATAATTATTAACTGAAACCACAGTTTGAATAATAAATTCATAGATGTCAACGTGATATAGCTATTAATACCATGTTGTAAATTCTATGAAGTGACAGAGATTGTCAATCATGAATAACAATAGTTATGTTTTGTCGACTTTATTGACTTATGTTCTATGGAGTCGTCATTTATTATACTTTCATGGTATTTGTAAAAATAATATTCTTAAATGACTGAAACGGCTTTATTTCATAAAATATCACTGATAGCATAATTCAATTTACGAAAACTTGTCTTGAGTGCGAGACACAAGAGCCGTGATTAGCCGTGAATAAATTCATAATTCTTTTATATTTTAATTAATCCGACGAGGCGACGGTAATTGCGAATGGTTCATTAAAAGTTTTGCCGGATCGTTGCCGGGCACGGCGCGGCGACGGCGGCGGCGGCGTGACGTCACACCAATGAATAACATCCATCGATTGCTGGCTCATAAATACGCAACGATCATTCATTCCGCGCTCAATGCGCGCGGACAGCCCGGCTTTGCTCAAAAGACCGTCTTACCTGTGCACACAACCCAAGCCCAACCTTACTAGCCATGACGTAAGGTGTATATTGGAGTGTTTATTTTGGGCGGGTCGTCGGTCCGGGCTTGGCGTCTCATACATTATGTAGGGCCGCTATTGCCGTCGGATCGGTCCGCGTTTTCTCGAGATGAGGCTCAAATCTTAAGTGGTGATATTTATTTAAGCAGACGCTCCTGTAGCACCTCGTGTGCGCGGCGGGGGGCGGCGGGGGGCGCCGCGGGCACGTGGGGGCCGGGGGGGGCGTCGGTGATAATGGTAAAGGTATTGTTGCGTAATGCTAGGTGGTGAACTGTGATATAATTATATACTTCTACTATAGGTATTGTAAATATTTAGTGTACATACTATAAAAACAAATCGAATCACCATGTATGAAAATCCGTCTTTATAAGATATTTAGCGGACGTATAACATAGGTACACAATTAGACTTCAGGGCCACACATTTGTTTATAAGAAACATCAAGGCTTTTTTTACTCAGTCAAGGGATCAATCAGCAAACACAATAGTCTAACGTGCCAGGTCGCCAGCGGGTCATTTGTTAGTGCATTATATTATAGTAACGCTATTCAAAGACATTAATTATTCATTAAATTGTCTAAACATGTTGACGTACTGTTAGCTTCATCTATACATTATTAAACATATTCATGTAACGTGCACCCGGTCATTATTTATCGCCGGTTCATATAATAAAACCGTAAGTTTCAATGCGATGCGGAAAACATTTTGTTGTTCGAATCGATTTCTCTATGTTTCCGGCGTTCCGAGGCCGCGAGCTAAAAGAGCGGATAGAGCGAAGCGAGCGCTGAATAAAATATAAAAGCTTCAATATTTGATAAAAACAACGGGTAGCCCGCCGCGTCGCCCCACCTCTCCTCGGCAGACCGGCCACGCGGACACTACTCAATACCACTACATATTTATTGTTATTGATACGCTCTAAAGTAGTAAGTAGGCATATTATATAAACAAACTGAACGTTAAACAGACTAACTGTATGACCTTGATCATCATCACACTACTTTTCCAGGGACCTCGGCTTCTCTCCTACAGTACTTTCTAGACTGTTTAGTAATCTAAATTCAATATTTACTGTCTTATGTTTAAACCGTTGCTGCTAAGCGTGGGCTCGTATGTTCAATACCCGGGGGCTTAGCTATGTGTACTGGGTTTTCAATAAAATTCTCAGTAGTACCCAAGAGTTTGGATTTGTGCCATTGTGTGTGTGTGTGTGTGTTTGGTTAACGGCAACAGGCTCGCCCCAAATGATGTGTGTAGATTCAGTCAGTACTGGTGACACTTCTGCTACTCTTCTGTGGTACAGGTGTGATGGTACGTATGTCCAAACATTTGTAAAATTATCACTGACTCGAGCGATCATTGATATAATTGTAGCTATAATTATAAAATCAAGATATGTTATTATAACGAAACGCCGGCAAAAGGTGTGTGTACCTTTAATTAACCGAGCGTGATGGGTACATTAATAACAAAAGAGCCGGGTACGTATATTTCCCATAGGTACACATGTGTGTTTTCTATTTCGTTATTTCATTCATGTATTATAAAGATTACTACGAAATCTATGAAATAATAAGCTACACATGTAGCTTAGCTTTATTATTACACGCGACGATGTAACGTGATGTACCTTTTATCGGGTTTATCACGAGAGGGTACCTAACGCCGCGGAGCGTCGAATATTGCGCAAGCGACACCTGTGATACCATGACAACCTGTGACGTCATGAATAACTTAAGGCGACTTCTGACCTGATGAGTTGATTCATGCAAATAAACAATAATAACACACACACAATTTATTTAAAAAAATGTAGGTTGGTTGTGTATATGATTGGGTAGTGTCGTTTAATGAAATCAATCCTCATAATATTTTGTAATTTTTGACGGCTATGCCAGTCATCGTCAGTGTGAGCTCCACCGACGTGTGTGCAGTCTCACCGTCATGTATCGAGGTAGCGCGTACCATTTGCTTTTAGAGTTATCAGTTCGGTTATGGTGCTGGCGTTGTTTTTATAGATTGTGTAAATTGTCTCATTATTGTACAAATTGCAGTGTAAGTGGCGTCATCGTTCTGTGATGAAAAGGATAGTGCTGTAGTGATGGTGAATAAACAATGGTGATAGTGACGTGTTGAGTTCAAGTTCAAGTTCAAGTTCAAATGTTTTTATTTCAAATAAGCTTTAACAAGCGTTTATGAAACGTTATGATTCTAGTTGCTCGGTTCCAAAAGGTTGATCTTATGGAGAAGAATCCGGCAAGAAACTCCATGGACACTCTTTTAAAATAATTGGTGTTACAATCTTCATTGGTACAATATTGCGATATGAGGATGTGTGAACATTGGATGTCGAAGTTAGGTAGAAGGTTCTCAGTGTTTGAGAACTCCATGTCATTAATAGAATATAAGTGAACTATGTGGTAAAGTACACACATCATCAAAGCAGGATAAATTAGAGTCCACTCAGACATGCCACAATGTACACACATTTACAGTTTCAGAGTGCGGCGCAGGTGCGTATTGTGAACAGTGCGGAGACGACACGCCGTTGCGCGTCGCCTCCACCGGGAACTAGGTAAGTACCCTTATCTTATAAATAATTGGTAATAAAAAATTAACATAATATGCGATGTTCATCCTTGACTCAAATGTGCTAATTTTGTGAAAACCATTATTTTATGCTCTCCATGCGTAAATCGTGTAGATATACACGTATAGGTTTAAGCATTTAGTTGAAAAATTCGACTGTGGGCAGGATTCGATGCTACGTCTTCAGATTAGATACACCAGACGCTATGAGCACTAAGCCACTGCAAGTCCCACCCGCATGAAAAGGCAAAAAATAAAAACAAAAGCATAGTATTCATTAAATATATTTCTCAACAGATGCTGTTGATATCAATTTCATACATACCTAATTATTTAAGTAAGCGAAACATTTTGTTACCGATGACTAACACACACACACGAGTGAAGCTGTGAGCAAAAGTTAGTTTTAGTAATAAGGAACATAGATGTATAGAACTGGCCTAACTCAATCAGGGCACGTTACGAGCGCCCCCCAGGCCGCCCGGGTTGCCGCTCTTAATTTCTGTATCGCTTACACCCTGGATATAAGGGACGGTGGTTCGGATTTACTTCTGTACCTAAAACATCGAACGGATAATATGTATATGAAGGTATGCATAAAAATAGTAGGTAAATCGGTCGACCACCATTCCTGGAGACGCAAGCTTCAATAAAACTCTATAATGATTAGGAAATTGATATTATTAAGGATCGTGTGATTGATTGTGCGATACTCTAAAGGCTATGGTTGGTTATACATGTTTATACAACAGGAACATCAAATTAGATCCATCACCAGGACGTAAAACTATAGGCCGTATTCTTCGATTCTATATTATCTCTTCGGAAAAACTATGTCAGTCCACCCAAATCTTTCGATAATCAGCCACCATTGAACTAACATAACATAACTTGTTACAGATGTAGGTAACATGATACGTTGGACGTGTATTAGGGAGAGTGGGACACGACACGAGTCACATTACTCCACACATTTTATGATCTTGGCTATGCGAATACACACAGAACTGAACACAGTCCTCTCATAATCTCATGGTTAAATAATCATGGTCATAGTCTCAAATAATATATCGGACGACCAGTAGCACGCATAAGCGACACCGATTCACGGTGGATATTCCAAAAACCCGAACGAAATGCATGCTTTAAGTCCACTTTTACTATGTGTACTTAAATGTGAAATGCGCTTCCCGAGTGGGTCTTCCCCGATAGATATAGTCTGGGTGTCTTTCAATCACGAGTGAATCGATTTCTTCTAGGTAAGCGCGCTCCATCGTAGATCTCAGTATTGGTCAACATTAGGCGAACTGGTGGTCAAGCGTAGGCCTATCACGAATAAAAAAAAGTATCACAAGATCGTGCGAGCTTTATTTTATATTTAGTTAAACTATCTAGATGAACTCATTGAATACTATCTATGTAGATTTTGCAAGTCATTAATTCGGTATCAATTCACAAATCAGTGAATATATTTATGATCTACATTTTTATTGAACAGTGTTAGTTTTTGTAAAAAACTTTTATTTAAAAGATCATAAGATCAAAAGATCAGATTCTTAAAGATAGTTATTTCAACTACCTTAACTGTACGTTGTTGTAACGACAAACAACGTATAGTTAACAGTTAGTAATTGTAGCAAGTGCAATGCCGCCGCCGCCGCCGGCTGTAGTTCTAGGAAGCTTATCAATTGTGTGCGACGCCTCCGAGCCACGGCGGCGGGCGTATCACACAATCTAGTGTTCTTGTTACTTTGCTGTATGTTTATAGTAAAATATACTGAGACAAGTTGGAACTTAATACTTCTGCTATCTGTAGAACTGCTCAGTGCTATTGAATAATGTAAAAAAGTCAGGAATTAAATCAAATATTTTTTAATTTAGAAGTCAAACGTGCGCGGGTGTTTTGAGACCAAGTTAGTTACTAGTGCCTGTTTTACTTCCTCATTTTCCCAGTAAGATGACTTTGGAAATGTTATTTATCACGTCTCAATTTGAATCTAACCCCGATGGTTGTGGAGCGATTCCGCAAACTTTGCGCCCATACTTTATCACACACATAGTCAAGTAGTGACGGTATACAGAGTAGCTATAGTATGGTAACTATGGGCGTTTTATTATAACAAGATGCTGAGCAAAAGTTGTTTTCCTCAGACGCGTCCATAACTCCCTCGTGATAAGTTGAGGAAGTTCTTCCCCACTCGGCGAGTTATCTTGTGTTATTCTTCTGTGCGGTGTGTCGATGTTTTCGCCGACGAGCACCAAGCATCGCTCAAGTGTTTGCGTCTAACTTCGGCAGCCACTTGATGGATTCGTATTGCGGGAATAAATCCAGTTTACTGTAACAAAGTTTCGGAATATTTTTTCTTGTGTCGATGACAAGCATTAATAACAACTTATTTGTATACATTATGCTTAACATGGGTTGAATTATAAGAAATATGTCGTCTGATGTCTATTGATACATAAGATCAATTTTTAATTTGCTATTATTGATTTTTCTCGATCAAGCAATATAAAGAATATCAATTTTTTGATTACACGTTTGGCGTAGTGGTTGTAAATGATAATTATTTCTATAAATAGATCTATTAAGGACACTTTACAAGTCAATGTTTTATAGACGTAGATATATATAGCCAAATTTTTTTTAACTAGATGTCACCGGTGTTTCATAACTGACGACTTCTGAGAATAAACAACTAAACAAACTCAGAGAATCATGGTCTCTAAAATCCAGACTCAGTAGTATTTATAGCAATATGTGTGATACAATGCAAGACACTGTCTGAAATGGCCTTTTGAATACAGTGCCGTAGCGGCAGCATATTGAGTAAACCAGTCCCTTGACCATAATAGAGGGAGCCAAACAACCCGTCAACCCGTGGAACATTTGCGTAGGCCACATAAAACTCTCAAAGCCGCCTGACAGTTTAAAGCTGTGTATGTATATTTAATTCATTAACATGATACTCACATTTATATTTTATATTAATTGAATAAATTAAATTGAATAACACGAGTAATGTCACTGCTGTCACTTCGCGCTCTGGGGTCAACTTGTGCACACACCTAGAATGTCAAAATATCCCTTTACTTTGATATATACTCGCACCTATTTGCTGAGTTATAGTTTAAATGTTGCTTTAGTAATCGTAACAGACAAATGTAGGAGTTTCTTATGGCTTCTTCTGCCAGTGATAGAACTAGTGAAGTCACGAAAGGCGGGCTTTTTGGGGGATGTATATAGTATAATATATCCCCAGAAGTCAGATTAATTAATATATACAATGCCTTCTGAATGTGTGTTTTAATGTTTGAACCAGCATTACCCTCAAACGCCCACACTATACATCTGATTGCGAGGCAGGTACAGCGTCTCCTATACTACTTATAATAAATTGTTATAAATTTATAACAGTGATATAATGATATCATTGCATGTTAGACTAATAACCTCGTGGAATCCCACCCAACGCAAATATTTATGCGTTCCATGGATATTTGTTTTGGGTCTAGGTGTGGGTACTTCTTGTCCGTTAATCGTTTGTTTGTGAAGTCCCCGCGACACAGGGCTTGTTGTTTAGACCGGAAGGTGTATTTTTATTAAAAAAATACGTTGCCCTATATGGAACCCAAACAATATTGAGGGGACTAAAATGGCTACTTTCGATTTGATTAATAATGTATAATTAAATTTTTTAATTCATATTTAAAACCTACAAAATTCCAAAGCAGTTTTTTTAATATGAACCACATTATGATTCAGCAAAAGCCATGCCATTTGAGCGAAAGAAATACAATAAATTGGGCAGACCAGTAGTAGCAGCATGAACGTCAGTGGCACGCGGCACGCGGCACGTTGGGTCTGATTGATCGCGGGGTGCGCGTTCGACCGCCACACATTATATCGCTCGTGATCACGCTCTTCCTGTGTATCGTACATTTTCCTAGCTCAACAACAACAATTAGTGATTTGTATTATTTTTGCTCAACTGTAAGTATATTATTTTATTTTCAATTCTTTATTAAATATAATCTGAACTTTTGGCTGTTGAGGGAACACATGGGGTTACGTGACGTCTTGGTGGTAGGAAATTATATAATTGCAGCACACATTATTATATGACACTAAATACCGGCAACCTTGAAGCTTAATTGTACACCTACATAATAAACTAGTGCCACTGCCTATAGTCTAAGGAAATACTACGAAGGAAACCAAGTGTTCGGATAACATTCTAATAATCCACGTGTGAGAGCATTTCATTAGTTAATTATAATCTGGCGCACATTCCGTGATCGAGGTGAGGGTGCCGACAATGGCCGCGTGCCTCTGTGTCAGTGGGGCAGGGCGTCGTGCTCACGTCACACGCACCTACAGAAGGACCAGTATCCTCTTACAGTCACTATATACTTACCGTAAGGATGTATAGGTTTATCTTGAATAAAAACCTAAATGGCGCGCACTGCTGTCCACTGCTGCAAATCACTGCATATCACTGACCTGAACATGTTAACGAACGTCACGTCACACGTCCAGCACCACGCAAGTAATCCTAAAATTATTTCAATTCTCTTTTTTATAAAACAGCTCATTGGCATTGTCCCAGTAGGTTCGTACTATAAATTCTTGCCAAGGGTAGTCACGACTAGACCTTCTGTATATTACTACCACGTGAAGGTTGCAGAGGGCACGAACCAGAGAACATCGGAAAATAAAAGCCTCTCGAAGGGTTCCCCCGCCCTCTGCCGCAGACACCGCGCTCCGCACCACGCACGGTTTGTTTTGTCAAATAATTACTTAACTGCTATCATTTTTACTGATTGAATAAAACGAACTTATAAAACAGACTTTTCGGTTGATTTTTTTCGTAAATAATCGGGTTTTTGTTTTTTAACTTTCGTTTTATTTGATACCTTTTGGTGGCTCGTACTTACTTCATGTAGTAGTATTACACCAGCAAGTAAGATTTGTAGTTTATTTCAATGGGTCGTGGACCAACATAAGAAAATGTAGATAGTACTTTGTCAATTAAAGAGATGTCGCTAGTAGTTAGAAATTCTCTGGCCGTACACCTTTCATTCGTCCAATGTTTGCTATATAGAATTTCCTGCAATACCATATACCGAATGAAGGCAAATCAATCGATTCCTCTGATCAGTAGGTTTTGAGCTAGCATCGAACATCGATACATATATACCTACATACATAGACTGTTAAATTCATTACCCTCCCTTTTTTCGTAGTCGGGTAAAAAAGGAAGCAAAATGTATTATTTGTATTCATTCTTATTGAAATAAAAAATATTGGGATCGACTAATAAAGTTATAAGATAAGTACCTATTAGGTGTGAAAATATTTGTTGGGAATGGAGAACGATCTTCTGTTCCTTTCTCTCACAAGTCATAGTCTAGAATTGGTCTGGCTCACCGAGACTTGACGTCATCTCTCGGACAGAGATTTTGGACCAATTTTAATTTTGTTTGTTTATTTATGGTCAACTTTTTCCTGAGGCATATATAATTAGTCATCTAGCCTATTTTCGACAATACCTTCGAGGCACACTTAAAGCAGGTATTGGTAGAAAACGCCAATTGTACATTTTCGAATTCCTTCTACATAATTTAGTCGAAACCAACCAACCATGCTTGGTAATTCTACAATTATTGAATATATTATAGTACATCGTTGCATAAGTTGTTTCACCTAGGTATAATAAATAGGCCATCCTTCACCCGCGACCATTACCTCAGTATATTGTATATACGAACTCTTGGTATTTCTTAATGAAGGAACACATTAATATTTCTATGGCTGGCTAAAGTTTATCAAAAGATTCGTTCAGTAGTAACGTTAACGTAGGACGAATCATTAGCGACGTTTTATCTGATTGGGAGGGGAAGGGGAGGGGACACGGATTCCCGGAGGTGCTGCAGGGGAACATTTTGAAAAAGGCGCTCCGTAGGGATCGCACCCACGCTCATTACCGAGCCGGCACGGACCCGAGCGGCCGGGTTTGCGCTCGTACTTACAACTTTTAAGTACCCAGGGAGGGAATTTGGTGTTGTTATCCTTTCCCTTAAATTGAGCGAAAAGGTAAATTTACTCAACATTATGTTTATTCACCTGGTGCCAGTGTAGAAGTGTAATGAGCTCGGATGTTCAGTAAAACTCTGTATTTTTATACGCAGATTAGTATATAGGATGTCTGGTACTTTTTCAACAAACGAGTGATAGTGTACGCTTCCTCCTCGTGGGTAGGCTTTCCCCAACATAGATGGGCTCGGCTTCCAGTCCAACTATATGCGGCTGAATAACAAAGCTACTGCCGGCAAACTTTCGCAACCCAATATCTGGGCAATACCGATATGTGGAGGATGGACTAGATGGCAGGCTTTTTAGGGCTCTGACTATAGAAACCTAAGCCTTCGGTCCCAGTTGTCATAAAAACGAGTGTTTTTGTGTGTAGATGAGCCTAAAAAACTGTGACCGAAGGTTTTTACGTGATCTCCGAAGCACAATGGGGTCTCGACATATTATTAAGAATGGTTAACCATCCACAGACTGACTGCGGCGAGCGCAGCTTAACCTTAACCAAAGTGTATGTTTACGGGATGATTATTAATGAAGTACATATTTTATTTTTACATTCTTGGTCGGGAAACGTATAGAGTAGGAACCTTCGTTAAAATCGAATCACTCGCACATGCATGATCACTTCATAGCCTTACTAACTATTACACAACATAGCACAGGATACTTATACATAATACCACTATCTCTGTTTCTATAACATACCCACAACGTAATATTGTAATGTAAAGAATGTATCTTTCTTAAAGCACACGTACATAAAGGCAAGCGGCGGCGGCGGCGCTGCGGATAGCGACTGACCGAGTTTCACCTCCATCCACAGCGTGCACATCAGCCCGTGCACGTTCTATTCGAAGCAATTTCGCGGAGCGCGGCCCGGCGTCGGAACCGTACATTGTAAATATTTCCCAAGCACTATTGCATTAAGGGGCACCAACATACCTTTGATTTTGTACAAATACAAGCAGAATGGGAGTGCTTTAAACTTGTTTTTGTTAAAGTGCAGGCTTTATCCTTGAATATACAGTAGAGACTACGTACATATACTAATAACGTGTGACAGTTCGATAGTACTCTAGTAATGCGGAGAGTTGGGTCGGCGGCGGCGGCGGCGGCGGCGACGTGGACCCGACACCTCGATTGTTTTACTCGACTTACAATTTGCTCGATATTGTGGAAAACGTTATACAACATTTTAACATATACCCTTATTCGTAGTAATCAAGTTCTTTTAAAAAGAGTTCGTTAGTGAATACAGGTATTGTGACAACCCCCAGGTCACCTACATAATAACTTCCATTTCCAGTATTTATTGAAGCTAAAGATTACTTTTGATTTGATTGGGTAATTCATTATAAATCCTTAAAAGATTTAACCATGTTATGTTAAACGTATAGATTGTAATTCAAAAATATCCCGTTTAATTTAATTATGAATTCTGTAATTAAATCTACAATTTAACCCGCTCAGCAAACCGCGAAATTAATTCAATCACTTCATCAAACAGCCGCCATGACACCCCGGACGCGCGCACTGCTCTAGAGCTCGCTGCGAGTTGAGCCTCACACCACACAATTGATTCCATCCCGATGTTGAAGCTTATGACGCAACGTATTAGGTTGATTGCGCGAGTGTACACTATGACGTAGCTGTGTGCGAGTGTTTGCGCAGGATTTCAATCTGAAGCCGACGTTCACGGCGCCGTGCGTGGATGCGCCGCTACTAATATTTGCATTCCGCGCAGATATGAATGCCGAGTTCTGTGACACGTCTTATTTACACGGTGAATTCCGTGCTGCGATGGAATTCAGAAGAACCACTTCGAAGTGCGAACATGATTGTATGCGAGGTGCTATCAAAATATGTATAGCTAATTTGTAAAGTACCAGCTACTTTACACTAATAATTTGCATGCTCAAGTACTATGAGTTTTGGAATGAATTATTTATATCGCGTCATAAATTATTTGATTCGATACTTACATTATGCCTCACTTACCGTCAGGATCTAGTTAGATAAATAATGTAGCATATTTTCCATTACCGTGTACTTAAGATAACAGAGTATTGTGTGAACCTTCTGCGCTGTGTGTAACGGATGGCTCTCACAATGCGCGCCACCTCCCAGCCCCGGCTCCTCCGGAATATGTAAGTTCGTTTGCCTTAAAATATTCACATATTCCGCGCACCGCGGGTATTAGTGAAGTTTGTTCGATCACTATTCAATGTGTCGCCATATTAACGACACTTTTACGAGTATGAATAGAGTTGGCGCTAGTATGCGCGGCGCTCGTCCGCACTATACATCAGGCGACTTGAGCCGGTTCCAGCCGGTCCCGGGCTGTTCCCGGCACACGTGATCCCGCACTAACTCGCATATTTTCTCTACTGTTTTATAAATTCATAGATTTACGAGGGCGTGTTGGTATAATGGTAAGTTTATGCTGGCGCCACCGCCGGGAACTGCCGAATATGGACGATTGAGAACATTACGTATGAATTCGTCAAAAAAGCTTGTAATTCACTGTTGAATATGGGCCCTATTACATTCAGTTCGATTTTGTGATAATGTGGCCGTGCAGTTTTTGAGATTTCCATAAACTTTAAAATTTATACGTAAATGTCCAAAATATGAAGATAAAGAACACTTAATACTACTCATGAAGTAGCGGCAGGAACATTAGTTATCCGGGTAGCTAGACTGACTGAAGCCGTAGCCGCCTCGTTCAGACACACCAAATTCAATAGTATTCAATTAAAATTGGGCGTATGAGTGTCTGTAATAGAACAGTGCAGCTCCATAGTAAGTCAGTGGGGGCGGCTCCCATCCAAGTGATCGAAATCTCTCTTCCATTGCCAGCGAAGCTTTGTAATCTTACGCTAGTTTTTGGCAAGAGACGTGGTTCAACTACATACATGAATTCAAACCTTACTACAGAAAAGTAGAGTCGATATTTGATTGGTGCGGTAGGCTATTGGAAGTGGCAGTCGTGCCGTAAGTCAGGTCGTCGGGCGGCGTCGGCTCACGTAGTAGATAAGTACAGAAGTTGGATTCATTGTACCTTACAATGAGCTTGAATATTTTGTGAACTGGTTGGTTATAGTGTTTAATATTTGTATTGAAATATAATGATATACCTACTTAGGTACCTAGTAATCGTACTATGCACGGTCTATAGAATATTATGGTATCCAAAACTGACCTTCAATCGATTTTAGATTTAATTTATAATTAATAGAGTTTATTATCCATTGGGGAAATATAACAGTTTGTGGTTACTTGATGTGCTGTTGACTGTACATACACAGTACCAGAATATATTAAGTTTTAAAGTAATAACTTGAAGTTAGGCTAATATGCTTGCATTATTGCTCGAAGTGAAGTTGAGCTTCTTTGCGTGTTTACTGCGTGGTGTATCAGCGTCGGTCAGTGGCAGCGGCGTGCTCTCGACGCCACACACATACACACACACACACACACACACACACTATGCATGTTTTACTCATATACTAATTACACTTAAATTGTAACTGTTTTTGCAAACGAGGATTTAGTACACACACTATCACTCATTTAACCTTGAAGGGACCTTGAGGGGACTTAGAGGTGAACTGTATACAGTGTCAGCATTTTGACCTTAACTAGACATAAAGCTGAACACGTAGGTCATTTATAAAGTAATGACAATAACTTCTATCTACTACGATGGTAATAACCTAGCCTGTCAAATGCAATACAGTAAAAGTATTACATAATGATGTACATATAAAATGAAGTATCAAAAGTAAATTATAAAAGGATGAATCCAAATCATATTATAAAAATTGTAAAAGTGTCATCAACATATCAGCGTCGTACAGCTCTTCAGGCTCCGAGCCGGCGCAGCCGACGTGACGGACACGTGACGGACGCGTGACGGACACGTGACGCGCACGTGTCGGCTCCGTACGACGCTCCGACGTGTAGTGGAGAGACGTGCACCTTCACGAGGCCTCGTTTCTTATGTATAGCGTATACGTTGAGTATTGTGCCGCCTCTAAGTTTCTCTTAAACAGAAGCAACTGTTTATTTAAAATCTAGAAAATATAATATTTCTGACATACATACGTGTAAGTTGATATAAAATGTTTATCGTGCACATTCTACGAGATTAACACTTAGTGAGCTTTATGTCTCTGCTATAAGATAACCTATTTGTTCGTGCACTTCTAGTCACAAATCCCTCGCCCAACGAGGGTCACTGAGCCATCTCCTAACTAAACGGCCCCCCTTAGTTGGCAAGTGGAACTTTCTAGAACTGAGCGCGGGATTAACGTGTCGCGCACGCCCTCTCTATATTTTATCAGAAAACTTTAATTACACGTTCACCACGCTGCTTTCTTTGTGGTGAAGTGAGATTGGACCGTGTTTTTCCCAAGAAACTCTGCAATAACCTGGCCGGTGTGGTGAGGCGAGACAACTTGTAAACGCTCTTATTTTACTTCTTATTTATCACGGTTTATGCTGTTGAAAGAGAGATATTATGTTGCAAGCTCAGAATACGATTCGTTCTCAGGCTGTAAATTATAAAATTGTATTCCAAACCGCAATGTTTTGTCTCTATAAATATTATCCTTTCATTAGGGAAAATGTGCAACGAGAACATCTTAAGTACAAGAGCAAATTCATGAAGTTGACGTCGTAGCGTCGAGCGCCCCGGGCGGCTAGCAATCTCGTACGTCACCGGGTGCTACGACAACATCGCTACGACGTAGCCAACACGCTACGACGTAGCCGACGCGCTACGACGTAGCCAAGGCGCTACGACTCAATTAACTGACCTATTTGTGCAAATGAACGATGATGTTGAATTGAAATGTTGGCTCGGATATTAATAAAGATGTTTTTCATTCAATTTTAGAAATATAGTGTGGTTCTGGCTGGGTTGATGAGATATAATTTAACATCGAGTGTATTATTTTAACAACATTAACATATCACCTGTATTCCCCGAAGGGTTAGGCAGAGGTACAGCACTGTACACCCACAGTTTATTTTTTAAAACGAAACATTTGAAATCTTGATTGTACTACCGCACATGATGAATGAGTTATTAAAGTAGGAAAAACAGTATCAACCTAATTAACGAATTATTTCTAAATTCATTGTATTTTAGAAAATATCAGTTTCAGAACAATATGGAAGCTATTTGAAGCAGTAAGCTTGTATCGTATTGTACACAATGACACTGGTTCCGCATTGTGTCGGGATGTATCTCGACGTACTCGCGCGTGTGTGTCGGCCCTCGATACCGCGCCACTATTTATTGTAGTGTGGACGCGCCGCCGCCGCCGCCGCCGCCGCCTGCCGCAGCGCACTTATTGATAATATATCTTTGTGTAAGCGGTATCGGTGGCTGCGAACAATTGCAGCGTTGTACCCTGCATCGATAAGCTTCCATCAAACTGGTTCGTTGTTTAATTCCACAATATTCATGGCGGTGGGTCGGTTTTTAGAGTATGTAATATTACTTCCTCGTGTACAAGCACTGACATTATCCCACTGACGTCGTGAGTCATTGAAATAACATAACAAGAATAACACGGAGATAATACTAACCTACTACTATAAATAATAAAAAAAAATCAGCAAAAAATCATATTTTTTTTTACTGTATACGGTACATCGCGTCAGAATTCTATAAACATCAATTTTCATTCAGAGATTAAAGTTACGTAGTATACCTGCCATGATATGTAACAATGTAGAGCAACATTTTGAATAACCTATTTGAGGTAAGTTTAACTAATTTTATCTTTGAGTGGACCTGTCCCAACAAACGGCACGCCAAGGATGAATTAAAGAGATACTAAATATATTGCCCAAATACCGTGAATTAGTTGTTCTGCAAGTTGGCGGATGCTGAACAGATTCGCAAACTAAAATTAATTGCCAATATTAAAACATTACGTGTTTGAGAGGTTGCCGGTATAACTGGTTGGTGGCGCGCTGTCACCGCAGCTGGAGGGCGGTGATCATCTGCCTCATACGCAGACTGTTGCGGCCGCGAGCGTCCGCCGAAGCGCGCAGCTATACACTACACACATCCAGTGACGTCGCCCAGTTAATTGTGATATGTCCGGCCGTGTGGCGACACTACAGTCGGCGACAGAACACCCACTACGTACCATTCCGACTAAGAGCTCCTCAGCTGACAATATCACATAAAACGCGAGCAAAAGCTAGTATCCCTTAAAACTAAACTAAAACATTCATTCACAACATCATCGTGCAGATATTACATCACAACGTACCCATTCGTTTTTTTATTGTTATTTTGTGAAGTGTTCGTGACTATGTCAATAAACCTTTTTCTTTTCTTTCATTTTACCTTTATTTTACCAATTAGCAACTGTCTATGGTGACTTGTGGAGAATCTTCAATAGCTACTCTTGTCGAGTAATGAAGTATTAGGCAAGTTTAGTTTTAATCAATTGGATAGTACTTTTGGCTTATGTAGTTATAACACACTATTCTTACACCATTTCTTTCAAGTTTGTGTTTCCCATAGAAGTATTTTGAAGACCTTCTGTATTACTTGTTGATGTTGCGCACACACATGTACACAAACACACACACACACACACGAATCGCAGTGTCCATACGGCAATCGGCTGCTGACTCCAATTAGTGTAGTCGCTAGAGAGATGTACGTCTGTATCTCATCTGTCCTAGCGTCTGTTGCACGCTATGTCACTGTATTTTGGGGTTTGGGACGACACAAACAGACATGCGATAAAGGCACGTCACAAATCATTACAGGTCAAGTTTGTTTAAACCATTATATATTATTAGTCTGTTCCTCAGATTGCATCATAGACGGTCTGTATTAGTATATTATGTATCAAAAAGTAAATATTTGAATAATAGTTTAGTAGAGCTGTTGGAGTGACAGTGGAGGTGCTAGTCGTACATAACTATAAGTGTAGTGACGTCACTTGACCGTATACATAATTTGTTTCCCTGCTGGTCGTGGCGGCTTTGTATACTTAAATAGTCACAATATTTGGTGCTGTGGCCTCATGTTACCTTACGTTTGATCAACGCGAGTTTTTCAGTGAAACGTAACTGCAGTATTAAAACTCAAAATCCACTTTTTGTGTAGTACATATATTCCTGGATACAGGTATTATTTGTAAGCCACATTCACGTGTAAACAGAATAAATATGAAACTTTATATTGCGTGGACGTAAGATAAGAGCGCGTCGACCCGACTTCGTAACGTGATAGGCGCTGCAAAGACGCGGCGCGGCGCGGCGCGGCTTCCATCCATCAATGTGCGACCTTCACGTCACCACGAGCGACGTGCGACATGCAGGCCGTAGCTAGCGCGCACACAGCAGGTCCAGCACACGCGCACCACTTTCTGAATTAAGCATTTTATCGGTTTGTTTTAGTGCAACCACATCACATACACAATGTTACGTACATGCAAATAAGACAGAGCCAAAATTAATGCCCTAATAACTTTTTGTATGTACCTTTGTATGTGTCCCACCACTAGGAAAACATCTCTCTAATTCAGTCCAGGATTTTCAATCCTTGACTTCTTCACATCACGGTGGCATATGCGATGGAAGATCCCGCCAAAGACTTCTCGGTGGACCTCGTTCACAAGTCTCGTTTACCTGTCCAAATATTCCGAAATATAGCTATTTTGCACTCAATAGTTATCGATACTGTTTTAAATTATCGATATATATTTTTTTTCATTCATTCATCCCTAATACCACCACAGAACATTAAAGTAGGCACTTAGTATGTGCGACAGACTAGACCATAAATATTTGTTTCCTTTCTTTATCAGAGGTCAGGAGCAAACTTTGGGCTTTTTAGGTAGGTATTGTAGTATTAGATTATTATTTTTATAGTTATTTTTTATTGTATGCTCGTGTTTTTACTTTATTTATTTCATCGTTGTGTCAATGTGAGTGTAAAAAAATTAATACCTTTCTTTCTTTCTTTTTGTTTTGTGTCCGATTACATGTGGTTAACGAGTCCAGCCCACCCAACTTATATCTAGGTATACGTGTTTTGGAATGAAGAGTAGCATTTTGGACGCGATCCAGACTCTTGATCACCGCAATACTAAGCTCCATTGCTTCTCTCACAAGGTAAGATCTTAAACTATCCTTAACTTAAGTTATGTCTTCTGCAGTTCAGTGATAAAGTTAGGTTGCCCTGGGTTTGGTATTCTTTCAAAGTGATCTTTTATGTTTAATCGTAACCCAGACCTTAACTAAAATGTATTTACAGTTGACAGTTGTTCTACTTGGTTCTTCTGTACTCATTGGAGCTGTCGTATGGCGACACGCACGCACAGCTAGGCTGGGTGCGAGCTCAACAATTCATCATTATTTATGTCTGCGAAGATGCCTCGCTGTGACGACCTTTGTATAAATATTATATCAAATTCTACTTTATAGATAGTCTCGCTATAAAGCCCATCTTTATTGCTCCAACAATAAAAGCTATTTCGAAGTTGGAATGAGGTTACATGGCTTCGATCGTTTCTATTGAGTCAACAGTTATTTGTTTTAAAGACCAAACGAGTACTTTTTTGATGATGCGATCAACTTTAACAACGTTTGGGAAGCCAGGGCTGCCCGCCTGTTAGAACGATCAGAAACATTGCTACAGTGTTCTTGATGATTGTGTTTGATAAGTAAGTAAGTATTTTATATTCACTGGAACTTGAACCAGGATTTTGTGCAGTATTAAGTAAGTTTAGTTTTATTTATTAGAAAAAGTTGGGTAAGAGCTTTGTAGCAGATATCTGAAACACAGTTATGTCAGAACTAAAGATGCTGACTAAATAAAACTAACAGCCTTCTTCTCGTACTTACGTTTGTCGTACAAGCTGACCCAAATATACAAGAAAGGGTTGAAAGTTAGATAGATACCGATTACGAATATGTATTGGTGAGGTCGCAGATGTGCACCGTCCTCATATAAATCAGTCGGAGGCGGGTATCCCTCACGCGCGGCAACAGATATAACTCGCCAAGTTATTCTATTAGGACGCGGAGGACGCCGCGCCGGCCGGACGCCCGCGCACATGTGTGCACAATGGACCTAGTTTTTATCGCGAGCGCGGACTATCATGTTGTCCGAATAAATTGCGGACGTAAACGGGGTGGTAAGGTGACGTGACGAGGAAGGGGGAGTTAATTAAATAATTGAGGCGATAGCATTCGCTTGGTGTTTTGCCGCGGGATGATTCTTGTAGTGTTTAAGAAAGTTAGTCATCTAATGTATTTATTGATTAACCCGTTAAGTAATAATTTACAGACAAAGTTCTTGTGTCCGGGGACCTAACACGTTTCGCTGTATAAACAGTTTAAGGAAAAAGGGGCCCAATAAATAACATTCGCTAATTGGCTTTAAGGTTTTTCTAAAATTACTTATAAACCATTATTTCATAAGTTCTCCTATTTTGCTAGTGTATAAAACAACACTATTCAGTTATAATCACTCCACTTTTTTTCGTATAATAACTGCTTCCGACCTGATTTTATTTCAGAACTCACTCAATCAACGTTTCATTTTGATTAAATTTCCACGTTAACATTTCAGAGCAATTGCTTCATAAACAGCCGTGCCTCTTACTTGATTGCTTCATAAACAAATCGAAGCTTTGCTTCTGTGCTTCGCTCTCGGTGCGGTGGAGTTATTGCGGTCACGTCGCTAACTTTGTAAGGGTTAGGGTATCGCAGGGGTGAGCCAGGAAGGTGGGGCTAGAACGCCGAGAGGGGTGAGAAGTGAGTAGGAGACCGGTCCGTTTACTCAAGCCTTCTCTGCAAATTAAGATGGCATGATAATCGATAGCCAACCACTCATTGGCTGATTTTGCCAATTGTAGACAGAAAAGTTTAAAAATTCTATAGTGTTGCGCCATAACATGGCCTTATTAGCAGTAGAAGTGGATTTGTTTAACTCTTCTATGACAATTCTCACATACATCCATAATTCTCAACTAAAAACGGTGTGGTAGTGTTCCCACTTGGATAATTTGCCAGACTGCTGTCATGCCTACGGGCTACGTGTGACCTTATTGTTTTACATTGTCAGACATACCCTTTTGTGAGGTCTGTGTCCAGTTCCGTAGTTGTGGGGATCCCGACGGGACATAGTGGAGCCTGGCGGCACGTGATATGACGTCATCATGTACACTGCGACATTACAACACGCAGCGACATCCGGACGATATATATTATTATGAAAAATTACGAAATTAATGTAAGTTGTAATATTACTGGTAAACATTTTTCAAGAAAACTTTTCTTGAAGTCATATCTTTAAAACGGACAATATTGAAACGAACGTAATGTGAAATTGGTCCTCGCAGCTGATCGGGATATCCCGATGGATTAGTTCAGAAGTACATGTTTAAAGAACAAAGCGAATAAATAAAGTCTAGTCGGCAAACTGTTGGTATACACCCACAGCGGTTATTCGAGGTTACTACACCTCTGCCTAACCATTCGGAGAATACAGGCGTGATGGTATATTTTGCAACGAAATGAATAATTGAATACATTTGCGTTTATATTCGGAGAAGTGCTATGATAACATCGCGGTAACGCCCCCCCCCTGTCTGTCCCCTCCACCTGACAGAGGCTCACCCCCGCTGTAGCCACGTGGCGGGGATGCCGTTATCAATTTCCCCTAATTTGTTACATTAACGAACTTATTAAGAGCACTCCATGCCTTCCGAACAATCGTGTTACAATTGTAAACCAATTAACCAATTGTTGTTAGTTAAATGTTTGGATGGCGTCGCTTAACAATGTTCTGCGGCTTTGGCTGTGTAGTGTTACTCAATTAATATCTAAATTGTACTGGAGCTGTGCGCAATTGTGCCAGTAGGAGATATTTCGTTAATAAAGATTACTAGCAATATGGGTCGCACATTACTAGTATTCTTCTTAACCCCTCGTAGTAAGCTAAATGCTTATGTTACGAGTGGGTTCACGTGGGTAGTGCAATGGGTGGATTTCGCACCGGCAACCATATGATCGTAAGTTCTACGCCTTAGCCATTAGGCTACCGCCGCTTCAAATACATAATTATAGGTATGTATAATAAATTTACGTGTGTCGTATTGGAATTCCTATAGAAGAGTTACAGTCAAAAATGAATAAACCTTAATTTATCAATGTGCTAGTAATATTCTATCTCAAGACTATGGTAATTACACTATTGACTAAAAAGTTATTAAGGTTGCATCAAGCTACATGAACTTCTCGGGTTTATTGTGGAGTTTATGAGGTTGTAAACATGATTGTAGTTCCACTTTACTCTAAATATAATGATTTTTGAGTTTATTCATTGTCTCTAGTTAAAAATTACTACAAACATGTACAATAATGTCCTTTCCAAACAATCTTTACGTTCTCGCGTCATTTGAGAAGTAGTGACGGTGGATGTGGTGTCGCCGTGGATAAGTCCCGAACGGGGCGAACAATTACCAAATAGCACAGGTCGTCCACAAATAACTCGGGGTAAGATTCATCCGTACAATCCCCCTGTATCGCCCCGACTAACTTTATCGGACAGTGGTTCGGCCACAACGAGATCTGTACCTCGGGGTGCACAGGCTGATATACAGAAGATCCAGTCTGTTCAGCACTACGTACACGTTGGTTGTTGATTCTCTCACTGTTGGCGCTCGCGACCTCGTACACGTGTTCCAACTGTGCGGTCTTCCATAGTTTATACTGTTTTATAAAGAATCTTCTATATCGTGTCTGGCGGCAAACCTTGTCCTACTTGAGCGCAAATAAATATCAAACTGACAGCTAGGTTAAATGTTGCTAAAGTACCTACTTGCGATTGTTGTTGACTTTTTCTCTTTTCATATGTTATTCCTTAGAGCTGGTTGTAGGATTGGTTTTCTGTATCGTTCTTGTCTTGTGATAAGAAGGGCGATTTACGTCATAGTGTGACGGTCGTGGTGTCCACGTATTCAATTACGAGCAGCTCCACGGGCGAGTGCGTGAATATCACACGTGATTTCATGACGCCGAGGAGACGCGGCCCCGCTGACCACGCCGACGCTGACGCTGACGTGGTAACCCGCTCAGTACATATATGTATTTACATAGACACATAAATACACGACGTACATGCGGTTACTTTCATCATTTCACAGTCCACACGCCCAACATATACTAATCGGATGAGATTGTTTACAGTTTGTGTTAATGCGAATTTATTTTACTTTGGTGGTTCTGCTCAAGCTTTCAGTTTAATATAATTATATGTAAATATTTTACACAGTACAACGTTGTCGTTTGATGTCACCACCTAAATAAATTATAACATGTTAGGTTGTACACATATAATATATTCCCACGAGAGCGAGGGCTGTAGGTCCAAGTATAGAAATTAATAGGAGAGGTTTGCTATATACTTTCTCAGCCAAACATTATTTAAACGTATTGGTCGTCAAGTTTTGAAATAATTCTAGATTTAATTACCTATAGGTACCTAAACCAGATTATAATAATCTGGTTTAGTAAGTAGTCAAACTGAAAAAGATCTTGTTTTAACACCTTCCAATTATTCCAATTCCAACAATCCGTCAACAAATGCTATATTAACAGTTGAGTTGAACATATAAACTGAGGTTTACGTTTCGCGGACCGTTTTTAATGAAATTTTTCCAATCACCAAATATTTATCTTCAATTTCTGGAACGTGATATAATTAATTAATACGGAACCGTCACCCACTTAGAATACATTCAAAATTTGAGTACCTACCTACCACTGTCATTACATTATAGACACATTATAGCTATTATAACTCACAGTTTCTCATTATAAACCGGGGCGAGGGATGACCGCCTCAAGAACCGCAGGGCCTTTAAAATCCAGAACAATTTACTGGAATTCTGTAAGTATTCGCCGCACAGTAGCGAGACCATTTTAAACGTAGCCCGGGTTTCTTGTGACAATGTGGCGTTATCTAGTGCCCGGGTTACTGCACCAGAGCAGTGAGGACATGAGGCCGCCATCGGGGTGCCGCGCTCATCGCTTACTTAGTAGTCATAGAAGGCCCACGCAACCAGAAACTAGCGTAAGAACTGACTGAAGTTGATTAACTTTTGGGTATCTTGAAAGTAAGAAACAAAAAGGGTTTATTGACACAATCGCGGACAGTGGACACTATAATAAATACAAAACACAAAAACGAATGAACTTATAAAATAAAACAAAAATAAAATATTATCTTCTAGTTCCAAATAGGTCCAGTTTAGATAAATGCTAGACCATCACTGATCTGCTTGATCTTCGTGACTACTTTATCTGACGATCGAGTTTTGATGGTTTATCGTTTGTCATGGTATCATAATATTGTTATTCCTCATGGTCTACATTTCTGCTGGATATTGTGTAAAGTATTCTACCTTCCAGTAAGTGTAACTAGCTTTAAAGTGGTGGTCCTTCTGTACACGAATACTTGTCGTTGTTGCGGTTAGGATATTCAATTAGGATTATTATTGCACTTGTGTTTGTGTCTAAGTTTCGGCCGGAGCCGGGGCCGCTTGACTTTGTTACTAGTTGGTGTACCCTCCCTACGAGAGACACGGAAATTAGGGTCAAATTGTTTAATGTAGTTAGCGCACTGGATTTCAGTAACTGTTCGTGATGTAAGAAGGTGTAATTTAAAACGGCTTATACTTTTATTTTATTGTATGAAACGAAATGTTATGTTCGGATTTTCCTGCGACATGAGTAATGTTCTAATTGATCTAAAATCCAATTTTCTTCACGTTCGACTTGACAAACCTGCGATTTCATCATGAAATCATTTAATCATTTATAAAGTAGGCGTAGAAATAATAATACAGTAGGTTAATCTAACGATTATTAAATGATAGATTTTGAAAAAGAAATGAATATTTCAATCTATAAGATTATACTTATTAGTGTGAAATCACTTCAGTTTGGGAATTAATTTTCAGAATTTCAGCTGAGCCCAGCGGAACAGCACATTCTAGTAACTTCTTCTAACTCTTGTAAGATCTTCGCAATGGATGGACAACTTTGCAATGGATGCTGCAATGTTTTAACTCGTTAACAAACAAATAGGCCACTTAATTGTGCAGGGTGACGGTCGTCTCGCAGGTTTAGGGCGGAGGCTCGCAAGGTAGCGGCGCACGCGTACGTGCGGCCGCGGCGCGCGGCTAGTTTCACAACTCTACTTTTGTTCACGACTCGCATTACGTATATGCCACTTATACTCGGTTCAATAGTGTTTGACAAATATGGTATAGATGAATACAAGTACTTGGGGATTCACAAATTGTATTAATTTTTAAGTAACTAGATAAAATAAAGGTTAATTATATAATTATTTTTCGAAGTGTACGCCATGGGAAACTGTAGTGTAGATACCTGCACGCGTATGTTCCCCTAAGGTTTTACCCGTCAAGTAACAAATTACAGAACCAATGCAAAATATATTGTTCTGCTGGCCCGGGGCCCTAACGCAATTTATTGAATTAAACTATTATAAGCAGTGGTTAATAAATAAGTCATCAGGATTCATGCGTCATATTCGTGTCATTAAGGACCCTGCCCATGTATACGTGATAGTTATCTTTCATTTTCTTGAGTAAACTACTAGCAGCGCAGCGGAATCCTACATACTTAGCTCTGAATAGAGAAGACAGAATGTGTGGGTCTGACTAGCTGCTGGCGGTTGTAGATACAAGGGAGATTATCCATTAGACGTGTTGAAACTACAATGGATAGCACAGACATGGTAGCGTCAGCCGGCGGCGGCGGCGGCGGCGGAGCCGCGGCGACCAGCGTACTACGACTGGCATGTGGCTCCAACACTGAGACACCGACGATAGCCCCGCGGTGGTCAGCATTGCTTTGCCGCGAGTAAACAGCATTACTGAACCGTCAAGTTAAAATCAAATCTTTTATTTCAGTTAGACCATTATTATAGGAACTTTTGAATAGTAAAACTAGTTACACACAAACACTCAGACCTGGAACAACCTGCCGTAGGTCATACAAATATTTTGACTGCTGCGGGAATCAAACAAGTAGCACAGCACCTGTCCCAACTATCTATCACTAGGATAAGGCACGCTTCAAAAAATATGTTTTATCAAGAATTCCTTTTTCAAATGTAAATAAGACGCTATAAATAATGTGGAGTTGCAAAAGCAAAAAGTGTAACATATCTCGCGTGACATCACTACCTCCTCTGAGTGGAATGAGTCCACTCATTGTACTTACGGCGTGTGTGCGATGGTGTCTCATTTCAAGGTCTAGCGCCAGTGTGTTTACTCGGCGTGTGTGTTCCAAATCCTTGTCAAGGACAGGACGTCCACGCTTATTGATTGATGATTTCTAATTTCAAATAACATTTTTTTTTTCAAAATTTTCAGCTTTTTACTTAGCCATATCGTTCGTTAGTTATAATGAAGTACGTATTTGTAGTTACGACTCTTAAACGACAATATTTTCCCTTGTCGAAGAAAAAATAAGTACGGATGGTAGGAATAATGTTTATGTGCGTAAGTACGCGTATATTAAATGTGCATATACATTTTGATTTTGAATTTTAACTCAAATTCGCAATTTAGTTTTACATTTAATTTGACGTTCGAAATCGAATCTAATTCGATTATTAACGAATCTTAACATTCGAAACTCGAATTTAAATACTGGAACTGATAGTGAAAACACGCACAAGATGAACGCAGATTGACTAAACAAGTATACCTATAGGCGAGCACGGATCAACGAGTTGGAAGAGGCCGACCTCGGCGAACGTACAACCATAAAAAGGTCAGGTTAAGAGTACCTTAAACCGACGAGAGATGGGGACATTAATTAACGTACATGAAGTTAAAATAGTGTGATAGGATCGTAGCAAGTGGAAATCTATAGTCTCTGCCTACCCCAACAGGAGACTGGCCTGAAAAATATGTAATATATGTATGTTTACTTTTTCTTACTGGTAAAGTACAAACCAGCTTTCATATTTTATTAATACAACGATGTGTACAGTACGACCCCCTTGTAATAAGGGCCTATTGCCGTTCTCCGGGCACCGCTCCGTACTACCGGAAATTTATTGAAAAATTCAATAACGCTCCTCTATAGCGGACCTGCGATAAATGGTTTTTATTTTTGCACTTAAGCCTTTCCTATAAATACAAGATCTACAGTATACACGAGATTCAGGCGTGTTTCGTACTATGAATGTATAGAATAAACATAATCTTCAAGACTCAATCCCATTTTGTTTTACATAAATCTACAGCATTCAGCTATCAGTGAATAGCCGAGGCTGCCGACGATTCAATCCAGAAGGCTTTTAGGCTCATAATGAATGATTCAGTGACACGTAAGAGAGCCCGCTGAGCCTCCGCGCACCCGCAGTTACGTCCGCACAGTAGAATAATTGAAATATCACAATAAAACGCAAAACAAGTCACTATAAGTAATTATGCCATTAGAAAGTCTAAATAAAACTGTGTACCTACTTAAGTACTTCAATATATGGCCCGGACACAAACAACACATGAAAGATAATCTGTATTTTGTGTGTCATATTCGGTGTTTATTGCGCACTAGTATACCTACGTGTGTTCGATCAGTGTTGTACTGCGGCGGGATTACGAGTGATAGATGAGCGCGCGCCGCCGACGACAGCGGCAGCGGCGCGGAATATACGTGGACCACACTGTAGCATTTTGCCATTTATGAAAATGAAAAAACATTTATCTAAATATACAAATTAACAATCTAAGTGAGTCTAAAATGAGATCATGAGTATATATCATATTATAAAACTTGCAGCTTACATACATAAAGTAGTGGATGGAGAGGATGTAGTGTTGTAGTGATGAGAGTAAACGTGTGGCTTCCATGTCTACACAAGCAACACCGAGACTCGTTCACAAGTCGTCCTTCAGCTCATGATGAAAGGCTCAGTTTTAGTCAAATCTGTGACACCTTTTTTAAAGCTTACTAGGAATGTAGGTCGCACATTACTAGTATTCTTGTTAACCCCGCGTGCTAAGCTACATGCTTGTGTTACGAGTTGGTTCAGTTCGGTAGTACAATCGGTGGGTTTCGAACCGGTAACCACATGATCGCAAGTCCGACGCCCTATATTGGTAAGTTAATAATTATTGGTGCCGATCAAATGGGATAACCGTAGGTGTCCTTAGCTATCTTGTTACAAGTGTGTGTACTTTCCTATATAGGAATGTCTGTTCAGTGTTGGTCGGCCACCCGCCCGCTGTTCTCGCCTCAGCTCGGCGCCACTGCCCGCCAATTGTGACACTCGCTCCCTAACATTCGCGGTTTCCCATAATCCTCCTTCACTTTCAAATGATTCTTCCTTTAAAAATTTTATGAATCCAATTTGTGGAGCGTCTCTCCGCGCCGTTCGGTTTTCCTGTTGCCGATATTAAGCAAACTTTCGTTTTATTTATTCTTGTTCCAGTAATTGAAGTAAACAAACGCGTGTGCCTCGTTTGCTTCTTGGTTCTGTATAATTGTATGGTAATCATAAAACAGTAACCACAAAAGAGATTTGTTTGCGTCTGTTGTACAAGCACCTCGTATATAGGTACATACAAATACGGATGAATGACAAATAACCAGCGTAATGGATGCTCCGGCAGTAATAGATACCTTACTAAATATGCTACAATTTTGTATTGTATTAGTGCTTATGTGATGTGGTAAACTAAATTTATATTCATCCAGTGAATGATCACTGGATAATTATAAATAAGCATTAGATACGACATCGTAAAAGTGATCAAATAATAGCCCTCAATATTTATTTTCTAACAATGCTTCTCTTTTGATGAGCAATGTAGTAAGAAGTGAAATAAAATCAGAAATTGACTAGCTTGCTATACATAAAACATGATAATAATTTGAACAGCCTAGGCTACAAAAACCCTTGATTTATTCCATAGTTTTTCAACAATAAAATTTTACTGAGCGCGGTAAATTCGTGCCTACACATACACAATACCTTGCGAAGATCAACAATCATTTATAAAGAAAACGTTCCGCCTTCCGTCTACGTAAACAGCGGCGGGAGATGTGCGCCAGATTGTGTCACTACGTTTATGTACGTAGCTATGTGTTAATATCGCGCAAACACGCGCCGCCGCGCCGCACCGCGCCGCCGCCGCCGTGCCCTCGCCGCGCCCGTCCGCGGGGAAATATCGCGCCAACTAAACATGTGGCCCGAGTATTAGTATTAGCACACTGACGCTAAAACATTGCCCGCTTATACATTACTAGCAAACTAATACTAGTATTACTAGCCTTTATTATGACTGTTTTTACGTCGGTAATTAAATAGCCATGGAAAAACAGAAACAAAAAGAAAAGAATATTGTTTTCTGTCCGAGAATCAAAGCTGCCACCAACAAGTCAATTTAACCATCCACAGCGATGTAAAGGGTGCCACAGGTGTATCTAATGTACATATTTTATATTAGATATTATTACTGAGCTGGCTGTGAATATTTCAAGTCGACCGACGCAACGGTCCAGCCGTGAAATTGGAATGAATAATGTACTCGTAATTCTCGTATTTAAATTATTAGGTTTAGTATTTAGTTAGGACGGTGTATTGAGGTATAACACTGAGCAAAGTACACGTGCTTTGTACCGAGCGTGGCCTGTGGCCGCCACAGCCGCCGAGGGCTCGTCGCTTTACATCGACGCTTATTAATTCAGGTATTCGTAACTACTATATTGATATTACATTAGGAAATTTAACTTTTAATATCTTCAAAAATAGTTCGTCTAAAGATTTTAATATATAAGTTGATATTAACAAAGAACACACTGTATCCATCCTCCTAGCAAGGAATCCTGTACCCGCAATTCGAATACTTATCTATACTTATAATAAATCTGTAGAGAGGTCAATTCTGTACATGAAATATATTTCCAAAATAACTATCAGCGGGTGATTAGTGATCGATACTGATGCCAAAAATGCAATCAGTAAAATTTTTGTCTGTCTGTCTGTCTGTCTGTCTGTCTGTCTGTCTGTCTGTCTGTCTGTCTGTCTGTATGTTCTTTATAGAAACAAAAACCACTCGACGGATTTCAACGAAACTTGGTACAATTGTTCTTCATACTCCTGGGCAGGTTATAGTATACTTTTCATCACGCTACGATCAATAGGAGCAGAGCAGTGAAGGGAAATGTTGGGAAAACAGGAGAACTTACTCCATTTTTTAAGCTTCCGTCGCGTGTGCAGCCTTAATGGTTAAAGCTACACAGAAATCATGTATGACGGAAATGTTCTCCTTAAAATTATATAAAAAATATTCCACGACAGCAAATGTCTATCTTTTATGGTTGACTCACAATAACACGTGTAACTCCCGATAGCTTAGCAGTTCAGAGCTTTCTGATTATATTTGTCTACTCTTACGTTAGGTGACTGACTGACTGACATAGTGATCTATCAACGCACAGCCCAAACCACAGGTTATAGTGTACTTTTCATCACGCTACGATCAATAGGAGCAGAGCAGTGAAGGGAAATGTTGGGAAAATGAGTGATTCATGGGAAAGGTTTCAAACTATCAATGTATATATCATCACGCTACAACCCTTAGGAACGGGGCGAACGCAGGTGAAACCACGGGCGAAGAACTAGGGAACAAAGTAACTATTCCACGCGGACGAAGTCGCTGGCAAAAGCTAGTTGATCATATAATTATAACCTAACATTGATCAGTCGTACTTCCTTCTAGTTATAACAACTTTCACAGATACCTATTTCGATGTGGCGGCCTTGTATTGTTTTCTAAATAATGTTTGTGTACGCTAAATGTAACGCAAACAGTGCGTGTGGTAACTGCAGATGATAAGTAACTATGAACATATTATTGTTGCTCTAATAAACACGCCATGTGTGTATGCTGCACGCACTGCGCCAATATATTACAAACATTTTGTCGGCATTCAGCGCGGGAGCGTGCTGGTCGAGTGGGTACCTGTGTGTCACAGGGCTAGTGTACGGTTTACGTACATAATGTCGCGTTGCAAACACAGCAACCTACTTTTTCTCTAACAAGAAATAATTCGTACGTTTATGAGTCAGTTGACAAATTACGACGCGCGCGATAACAGCGGTTTAGCATCCAACTACAATCTTACTTTGTAAATACGTAATAAACGTTCTATAGTCACTAAATCTGTAGTTTAAGTCAACTCACAAAACAAACTTATACGCAAGGTTAATTCAAATTGAGGTTGATGACTGCAAAGGAGACTACAAAATGTTTAAATCTGCATTCCCACGCTTGACCGGGCCTCTATGTAAACATGGTCGTATTGCACGAGCCGTGTGTCCTGGTTTATCATTATACATAGTTTATTTTATTGAAAAGGTACAGTAACATACTAATACATACGCAAATTTGTTCAAACTTGGTTATACGCAGCTTTACTACCTAGTAAAGCTGCGTATACAGAGATGGTATATGGATGATAATATAAGACGCAACAAAATAGCTTTTCTAAACTCTAACACGTGCTATATTTAAAATCAAAGCATTTTCATAGATTTTGAAACTGAAAAATTAATGATTGATTCTATACAAAAATCTGCGGTATTATTGTCAGCTGTATCGGTTGTTTTTTATGATAGCGTCTCGTTTGAAAATCCTTTGCAGCCGCGACCGATGATCGATGATTTGAAAATAATTTAACGTTTTTACTGTTTATATCGATATTTTGATTTACTCGATACGATTTTATAAGCATTATAAATGATAGCCTATACTCTAGTATTCTATTATCATACACCATCATACACAATATTATGCCCGCTGTCACTAACCATATCTGATGTAAGTAGGGACGGATGGTAACAAACCTTATTTATGTACATTAACAGTAATAAACTTGTAACTCATGGGTAAACAGTTGCTTTCTAAACAGTGCGGATCTTAAGTAACGAATAAATACTTGTAATTACGTATTTAATTTTTTTCTGACTTAAATATTAGGTTATATAATTACATACATAACATACCATCACGCCTGTATTTCCCGAAGGGTAAGGCAGAGACATACTAATGTACACCCTCAGTTCGCCGGTATGTTTAGGTCCCTTGCGGGGGCGAGCCTATTGCCATTAACCGGGCACAAATCCAGACTCCGAGCTGCTACTGAGAATTTTATAGGAAAACCCAATAACACACCGACCGACGGTCCGACCTGAGGATCGAGCCCAGGACCTCTTACGTAGCAGTCGCGCTCGGGACCACTAGACTAACGAGGCAGTTATAAAATTATTAAAGTTTATATTTCGTTTTGAACCTGCTGGACGACACAATTTTATTATGTAACTAGCTTTTTGCCCGCGACTTCGTCCGCGTGGAATAGTTACTTTGTTCCATATGAACTTTCATCCCCTATTTCACTCCTACCCCCTAGGTCCCTTAGGGGTGGAATTTATCAAAATCCTTTCTTAGAGGATGCCTACGTCATAGTAGTTATATGCATGCAAAGTCTCAGCCCGATCGGTTTAAAATTGACAATGTTTCATACAAACTTTTGTAGCGACATCTACCGCGCTACATACAAACTGGACAAGTCCTGAATCGCGCAAGTGAAGTTTGCATCGCAACCTGCATATATACAACTGCCCGACATCAACCGTTGGGCCGTGGCCCGCCAGGCAAAACACCCGCCTGGTCGGAGGATCCTCCCTTTGGTGTGAGGGGCAACACACCTCGCCCCTCCACAGTAGCTAGATGTAGCGACATCAACCGCGCTACACTTTCATCCCCTATTTTATCCCCTTGGGGGTAGAATTTATCAAAATCCCTTCTTAGCGGATGCCTACGTCATAACATCTACCTGCATGCCAAATTTCAGCCCGATCCCTCCAGTGGTTTGGGCTGTGCGTTGATTGATCACTATGTCAGTCAGTCAGTCACCTTATATATTAAGATTATGCCTGAAACAAATGCATAAATCAAATCATTCATTTTGCGAGTCACAGGTATTGAAGCTGTAGTATACCTACAGGTTTAAACTGAACTAAAAATATTGTATCACTATGTTCCACCGTCTTAGCGACATGCAAAAGAAACATTACAAAAAGTTGCATCTATTACTAAAATACCGACGACACGTTTGGCGTAGCGGTTGAGCGATCGGCTTCTGCGCAACGTGTTGTGGGTTCGATCCCCACACGAAGCAAATATTTGTATGATCTGTTCCGGGTCTGGGTGTTTTTGTTTGTGAGAATTTGTGCTTGTAAACGCACCCACAATACAGGAGAAAATCATAGTGTGGGGCAACGTTTTTATAAAAAACAAAGAAACCTATAATATATAAATTGCCGTGAATATAAATGTATATCAAAAATACATCATACCCGTTAATTATGTACGGCTGCAATCGAGGATACAAATGAAACCGATATATTTTACTTATAAATTTAATTGACACAAAAATTACATGTATCGGTCTAAAAGCTAAGATATGTGACAAGTGTCCGATGTTAGGAACAAGAGTAAATTTTGAATGCACTAATTTAGTATTGATTTATTGATATTGCACAATGTTCGATCACACGACACAAGATTGCTGAGGAGGCGATCTCACTATGCAGAACACTGTAAAATGTGTCGTCACCTTACTAATTTAGCGTTCCGCAGGCCAGGGTCCTCGTTATAATATAACACGTTGAGGCAAAAAATTGAGAGAAACAAATAGGATAACATGTTCAAATTAAATAATAAATATTGTTGTCAAAAATTATTAGCTTATAATCTAATAATGTCAAAGAGAAATAATGAGGTAAAATGTCTAATTAGAATTAATTAACTTAAACAATATATAATAATAACTGATTGTCATAGTGAAAATAATTTGAAGTGCCTATCTCACGTATTATAAGTAGGTATAACAATATAATTTACTTTATACTTCAACAGCCCAAGCATTCACATTAAAACTTCAAAATGATATCTGCATAAAGTGACTCAAAAACGTCAAGAAACGTGTTCCACAAACAGACAGCATAATCGGATCAGTGGAGCCGCGAGAGAGCCGAGATTCACATGAAAATATTTTGTAATTTCACAAAACGCCGGCAAGAAACTGGCGAGACGGCCGCGCGGCTCGGGACGACGGTAAATTAAACCTTTTGCCGTTCTCCGGGAATTAAACACCATTGTTTAACTTTGTATAAAGCGTACCGAGCTACTCGCCTGCTTGAAATAAAACGATCAAAATTCTTATAAATACTTCAGAGATCATCGCGTTGTTAATAGTGTCCTGTGCCTAATTGAGAGACCAAAGCCCGTAGTGTACTCTGAATATATTGTTAGTGTCGAATCCGTTGGTGTCGTGGTGTAATGGATGTTTGTTATTTAAATGGATTGTCGGACGTCAGAGGACAAGTGCGCGATTAATAAGTCACTGAAGGGATCGCCGCGCGCCTGCCTTGTTTTTATTTTTATTAAAATCACTGCAACGCTTACATGATGGTTTATCGTAATTCCCAATACGACAACACTTTACTTAGAGTAATCACGTGTCTTCATTTACAAGTGACAATACACCGAAGACTAAAACATCTATCGGTCTGATGGTTACATTTGCGAGTCTTACATAAACTAACCTTATACACGTTGAACCTGTTGTACTTTATGTATCTACAATAATGTTATTTTGATATGTTTTGGTCTGCGGCGTCACTCGGCAAATAAATGGATCTTGAGTAGGTATGTATAATATCGAGCGTTCCACGCGAGACAATTATACCGCGCACGCAATAATTGAATTCGGAGAGTACTCTCCGCTGTTTTTATCATTTGATTAAGTGACGCCGATTGTACGTGTACGTGTAACTCGCGACTAGATAGCCATCTGTCGGGATTATTCCAAATAGAAGAAATATTAATTGCTATTATAAGTAATATTATATTCACGTAGTTAGTACTGCGGAACGAAATTGCTATGTAGGGTTAATATATTATTATAAAAAATAAAATAGGTAAACAAGGGAAAAGGCAAACTTATGGTAGTTTTAAGATTCTAGATCTCGAGTAAGTGACTTAATTGTTTTTATTGAGAATAAAATTTCTTTAAATATACTTAAAAAGCAGGAATATGATGACGACATAAACTAAGTACCTACTTAATGGTGCTGTTCATGTACCAGTTCGTTCAGTCATTATACGAGTAATATATTCAGTTGTCAAGAAATTAAATCGCATTCTAATAGTTTACAGCAGAGCACCTTTGTAATGTTTGTTAACCTTTGTAATGTCGGTTATATGTTCTGTGCATGCTTTATATATGCACAGAACATATAACCATAATTACAATGTAGCTTTAATCTCCGCCATATCAAATGTTATATCGTTGTAGTGTCGTTTCATCTGCGAGCACGTCGCACAGCGGCGCGGCGGCGCGGCGGCGCTGTGATCACTAGCGAGTACCGAGGGTCCGAGGGGCGCACACTGCACAGTACGTAAATATTGCTCGGCGGTGGCGCTGCAAGAATCGCCTTCATTTAAATGCAGCAATCTAAATGCATGTAACCGATGCCCTCCCCTCGGCGCGCGGCGGAGTGCGGCGGCGGCGCTATCTAGACGAGATCACACACACACACACACACACGCGGCCGCGTCGCCACTGGTCATTATAGTGCGCTCGTAGACGTGCCTCGTTTGCGTGAAAACGCTCGAGACAATAGCGATACGCGGGCCGATAGCTGTACAACACACTCAAGTGCTGCGGACGGCGACGGCGGACATGCTTTACTCTTAGAGCTGCGCATTCTACACAAGTCTGTTACATCGAGAACAGATTACTTAATGGGTTTTAAAATTTTAAATGACAATTTGAAAGGCAATGAGGAAAAGGCTGAACTAAAAATAAATAATCTAATATTTCTAAACCCTGAACTCCTCTAACATGAATTCACTAAAGGCTTGTAGTCGATACGACTTGTGCGCCATGGTTGTACACAAAGCGGAGGCGGTCGGTGCTGTGTTACCGCCGCCTCTCAATATTTTTTGGAGTTGTACTCTCGACCTGTGCATGTACCTATCATCATCAATCATGAAATAATCTAACGTAGACTTTGCTTAAAACTTGAACTTTCAGGATAAAGTCTTCTCGGAGTTTAAGATTTTTGTGGGGTTAATAGGTTCGCCCTTTTTTATGGGACTTAACATACTGTAGAACTATAGGTGTCTATTAGTACGCCTCTGCCTAATCTTTCGGGGAATATAGGCGTGACAGTAAGTATGTAAATTTTAATTTACAAACTCCGTGTAATTGGGTCGTTTTTTTTATGTGATAGGAGGGCAAACGAGCAGACGGATCACCTATACAACTCTGAACAGAAAAGTATTGGTCGTATAGGTACCGTTTTATAGCAATTGGAGTAAGATACACGTTTATAATAATATACAGAAGACATGTAGAGTGCATCGGATATAGAAATATATACATCTACTGACACCACAAAACTGAGTCATCTGTTGAAAATATTTAATAAGTCCTACATTCCTGTTTATAACCGTATGTTATTACCATATCCTTTACCTTTGTGATGTACAAGTCTCAGTAATCAGTAGATATTGGTAATACTTAATTTTTTAGTTTAATATAGGTACCTACTTAGTGCATTTTGGTTGTTCAGTTAATGAAGAAGAAAAAGCTTAGTAAGGTAGTTATCGTCAAACAAATCTCTGTATTCGGTACCTATGCAAGTATTAAGCATACCCTTACTATTACACATTGTATAGAACTAAATGAAGATTTTTTAGTCAATATTGACTAAAACAAATTCTACTGTCCCATGGAGTCTATAAAACTATTTTCTGTAAAGATAGTTCCTATCTAATTTTCCTAAGCAATTTATCAATCTAATTACTTATACTCAATTGGTGCTACTAAGTTTTTCGATAATAATTTGAGATGGCAAGTTTCGTCAGATCGCCGCCGACATTAGTGCGCTCCACTGAGCACAGTACGGTCATTAGACACGTCGCTAACCGCGCCGACGCCGACGCCGACGGCGACGTGCCGCACACGAGTGGCGACGCGGCACGACGCGCGTGTGCGCTCATGTGGACTGATCACGTGTTATAACCAGCGATTGAACATTGATTTACTTCATCTAGCTATCCCACCATCACAACTTTACCGCAGTTTGTCTTGCGATATCAGCGATTTTTTCTTGGTATAAGTACCCAATTGTTGCACATGAAAGCCCCTCGACCACTCACTTGCCTTTCGCTAACCCAACTCATTGAAAGCGAGTTATGAGTTGACACAGTAGAAGCTCGTTAGATTATCCTCGACCAGCATCCAATTACTCGTGTTAACCTCAGGGCCCGTGGCAAAGTGCCCGCGTGCCCGCGTGCCCGCGTGCCACCGCTCACTCTCGCACGTAGGTACTGTGTACGCCTAGTGTATGCGGTGCCGTGAACCGCGGCGACTCGATGGTGATGATGCTCGACGCAACCACTAGTGCGACACGACGGTGTGTGTGTGCGCCACTTATCATAATCTAAACTAACCTCTATTGTTTTGATTAATTCAGGAGTCTAATTCTAGGTAAATAAATCCAATAATAAGCTAGGGTACTAATAAGGTTCACATAATATCCTATTATCCGTTATTACGTAAACACTGTCTGGTGTAGGTACCCCTTGTGTGGGTGTAACAGTTAGAATATTTGAACATTATTTAACAAATCATTCTTGTCATCATAGTAGTTCTCTCTTCACAATAACTCATTCTACTTCTCTCTACTGTTTTGCACATAACATTATTTTTTATGTTTTCAAAGGCGGGTTTTACTTTTTTTTAATAAAAGTTATTATATTTCAACATTTTAAGTGACGAGTAGAATTTTACTTATCGCAACGATATTGTCATCATGTATTCGGTCGGTACGTTTTATTGACATTTTTTTATTCTAAATTTTTACTAGTAGTAGTAGTAATTTTTACTACAACTTCGTAATTACATCCGCTTACCGCAATCGCGACCCCTTTGCTACTAGTTATTGAAGAGTTCCGATATCTGTCTCCAGAAATCATCATCAAATCCTTGTGAAATTTAAATGGAACCATTTCGAAATAATAATCTTTCGAACAAAAGAAGAATCATATAAATCCGTTTATACCTGACGGAGTTATGCCCGAACATACATAAAAAACATAGTTATAAACATCATAATTGAGAACCTCCTCCTTTTTTGAAATCGGTTAAAAATACCGGATTGCTGAAAGAAGCTAAGCAAGATAACTACTGTCATGCAGTCCCAGGCTTTACCACAGGCACAACCTAGCCTCCGAATGCATAAGATTCGTCGTCTTGTTTTCATCATTTTTGGCAGTTGGGTTTAATTTTTTTTTACTACATACCTACTTAATATTTATTTACCAAGTTCAATTGATTCCATTTACTAAACCATCCTTTACGCTAGAAGCTCTCAGGTCATCCTGACATTCAAATGTCTTCGAACCATCGCGCGAGTCATTTTGGCGCTCGCGACGAAAAACGTAATTTTTCCACATGAAATTCTCAGGTGAATTTGAAAAGCAATCCAATCGCGCAAACTGCGCACTGCGAGGGCACGGCTGTATCGGCGAGTCAATACGAGGCGCGCACCGCGCCGCCCGCGCCCGCTCCCGCGCCCGCGCTCGCCCGCTTCTTGTTGCTACCTGCAGAAGAACCACTCCTAACTATTATATGATTGCTACTAGGTAGCCACTCTTTACGGGTACGGCTTCTGCATGGAAGACATCATAAACTTTTTGACACAAATTATACTATTTAATTATATATAGACCTTTTGGGTACAATAAAACCTCCAAACAGTGTTTGTCCGGAAAAAATACGGGAATGATGAAATAATGAAATCGAACCATCAAAATCAAAACCAGCATGAAGCAGTCTTTATACTTGACTTTATGGTGTACTGGTGACCTGTTTGGTCTTAGTTAGTTTGATTAGTAGTTAGTACTTAGTTTGATTCTTTTGTTAGATTGGTAGCTATCTTCGGTTAGAACTGGATCTTCTGTGTAGTGACGGGTAGGTAGGTACTCAGTGGGGATTACACAAATCTGCTATTTGCCGGGCCATTGAGCGCGCGTCGGTCGCCGCCCGCGCCTGCCGCCTGCCGCTTGCTGCCTGCCGCTTGCCGCGTGCCGCCGTACCGCGCCGTACCGCGCCGCACCGCACCGCTCCCCATACCGCAATCTTTTTCTTAACAGACATCTAAAACACTACGTGGGTCACGTGACTGTCACTACATGAACCAATATTCCATAAATACCATTAGATATTCATTTTATTATTATTATTTATTGTATTTTTTATGAATATTATTTTAATAGAAAGAACCCCTCTCAGTAGAGGGTGTAGGCCTCCTCCAGAGATGACCATCGGTATTTACCTTCGGCTATACGCATCCAGTTAGTGCCAGTGACTTGTATAATGTTATCTGGCCAGCGTGTCACAGATCTTCCTCTTTATTTGTCCAGAAGGGCCTGTCATGACGTCACCTTATTAATCCACCGTTCTTTTTCACGCTGTCGAATTAATTCTTATTATTTTTAGGCATCAATCGTTGACCATAGAATAGGTCAAAATGCAATGACCAACGGTAAGTCCAATTTACGGAAAACCAAGAATGCAGTAATTTGTCAAGTTTAAATAGATGTAGTAGGTTGCGCGTACATGTAGTCGCTCCGCGGCTCACGCGCGCTCCTCGCTCCTCGCTCCTCGCTCCTCGCTCCTCGCTCCTCGCTCACAGTTCACGGAGCGCAACACTTTGCAACTCACTTAGCTCTCAGCGACGCGTAATTAATCCGCTTGTGAGTTCTCGTTGGCACTACACAACTACGGTAGTATACAGGCAAATTGAAATAAAAAATAAATCTCCGGCCCCATGGGACTTACGATTGCAAAATGTCGGCCTATCTCTGTGAAAAATGGTTAAATCACTAATAGCCAGTAATAGTTAAGCCAGATGAATTATTGAACAGTTTGGTGTTAGCGGAGCGCGGTGTCACATATCGACATCGACGAGGGTCGCCGGCCGCGCGCGAGCCGCATAGCGATATTATTTGGCCGACACGATGCGGCGCGGGGCACAACCCTGGCGAGCTTTGTCCCGATTCCGATTGACATTCATTACGTGAGATGGATTGAATTATGTTATGTTTTATTCAGCAGAACGTTATCTGGTTGCCTGACCGTACGGCCAGGAGCAAGAGTCGGACGCGGGAGCCTCGCATGTCACAACACTGCACACACTGGCGTATTACCGTGCGTCCGGCTTTATAACTACATGCTTTTTAGACCGGTACCGTGCCGGTGCAATCATTATGATTTATTTTATTCATGCAAACCGATGTCAAATGTTGTGACTGCATTTGGATGAACACTACGAGGGATTTATGTTTTATTCATGATGTAATCGGCTCAGTTAATAAACATGAAAATGAAGTTAACGTATAAAATTAAGACCTGTGCTATACTGAGCATCGTCAAAATTTAATATGGTTTTAGTGACAAAATCCTAAATTGTGTTATTACCTTATCAGCTTGAACTGAACATTGATATAAATAATGTAAACTACTAATAATTAAATAATTGAACTCATGAACTCTACTTGCCAAGAAAACGGTAGATTCACGCAGCCAAACAGGCGCGTAGCCAATAGTCGATTGCTACGCCCGCGTAGCTGACGTAGCACAGGCGTCAGCTACGACGTAGCGGATCCGTAGTACTTTGCCGAATTATAATGCATATTTTGTCTAGTTTCACAATATGTATAAATTATTTAGTTAAGATATTTAATACATAATGTAAAACTAATATGTAAAATTGTTTAACTACACTATCGCATTGGGGCATTAAAAAAAAACCTGTAATGATAGCTGTAATGTGGAAAATAAATAAATAAAAATAATATTTTGTATGGAATGTACTACTTACCGTGTATGTAAACTTTATAAATTGATTAAATAGGTTAGTGGGGCGTTGCCCTCGGACGTCGCGGTCGTGGTGACCGCCGCGGCTCAGCCGACTGTTAAGCCTGGCGAGATAGATGCCCACTTGTTTATCACACACATTTACTTTGTATATAGCTCGATATTTTTACATATAGATAAGAAGGTGATCTTTACATATTTTAACCGACTTAAAAAAAGGAGAAGGTTCTATTTTCGTCTGTATGTATATGTGTTCCCCGATATTTACCTACGTCAACGTGGGCGAATTTAAAAGTTATTCGAAAAGTATACCTTCAGTGGTCTCTTTTAATTTTGGTCAGATTTGATCAAAAAATTAATATCAAGGTAACAATAATACCACGTGGAATATTCTGAAATAATCTGAACATCGTCAACATAACTCTAAAAGAAATGTTAGCTTAAAAAATCTATTAACAAAAAGTAAAACAGTGTCGGAAGTCGGTGCCTTTGATTTGATCGTAACTTTTTTCGCCACTAACTTCCGAAACTGTTTTGCACATAATAATGTAACATTTTTGTTTTTTTAGGTTTTTGAAGGCGCTTTTACTTTTTGTTAAAAGGTTTTTTTATCCACGACGGAACGGAGTAGGTATGTATATGCGTTTAGGATAAGAGGCTATTTGATTGTTTGTTTGTGTATGCAAACGTATGTTGCCATTTATCTCCAAAACGGTTAGATCGATTGAGACGCGATTTGCTGTAACGGGTTTGTCATTCATCAGCGTTTGTTCTTAGATAGGTACAATAGACATTTACAACACAAATATCATAATTATTACAATTTTAACATCAAATTACATTACATTGAAGAATGCGGGCATTTTTTTTTTTTACTGCATTGCAGTAAAATTCCTATTTAAGCACTTCTGTACTAGACACACTACCAACACCCTGTAGGCCATGCAAACATTTGTTTCGCGCTAGAATCGAACCCACGGCCCGTAACATAGTAATGTGCTAGCAGTATCCCTGACTTCAGCAAAACCAGAAAGCTCGCGTACCAACGCGGACCAGGCGCGACACGGGCGCGACACGGGCGCGACACGGGCGCAGCGGCAGCCCTCGCAAGCCGGTATCGTGTAGCGGTAAACTTGTATCCGTCAACAGCCGAAGCCTCTGTACGGACGTAACACCCCAACAACTCTACCGCAACAACTATAAAACTGACTGCTGGTCAGTTTTGTATTGTTTTGTCCGTTACAGTACAACGAAATTGTTAAGGGTACGACGGAGCTTGAATTGCCCACAAAAACGTAATACCCAAATCAATCGTAATTTAAACACAATTTATTCAAGTTCTGTTATTATTCGGATTTGGATACCGTTAATCTAGGTTCCTACGGTACTGTTTCGTCTATTACTACTTTACTGGAAATAAAAGACCGGAAAATTGTAACAAACTTGGTAAAGTTTGTGAATTGTGTGTGAATTGTGAATTACGATTGATTTGGTTATTACTTTTGTAAGAGAAATTCGGTCCGCCGGACTCTTAAGCGAAGTCTGATCGCATTAAAAACTAATTAAAGTAAGCTACTATTGAACTCTGTGAGCGCTCCCGCGCAGCTAACTCACTATGATTCTCAACAATATGTATGTTGACGTTTGTGTTGGTGCGCTCAGCGGCACATCATGCTATCCGAGACTGTCCACTACAATTGATTTTCAATTTACATACATACATAAACTCACGCCTTTCTCCCACAAGGGTAGGCAGACCGCCACGTGCTACGATTCTTGCATAGTTACTTCTTTTGCTTCTTCCAAATTCATTTCTTCATTACATTTTCAATTTAAACTCCACATAATAGAGGTTAATATCCATTGGGGTAATTTGACGTTTGTGGTAATTTGATGTGCTGTTGTACTACTGTACCTATGTGTGATAGGGCCGATGAGCGCATACGCACCCCACCTATATGGAACGTACTTACACTAGCGTCAGTATTAGCCAACACAGCTAACATCTCCCGCTCATTATGACGTCATTCACTCCACAATGGCCTAGTATACGGCCTCTATGCTACTGCCGGATTATAACTGTGAGGCTGTTTTAATAAAAAAAGTTGATTGATTTTACTGACTAACTTACTGCCTCATTAGTCTAGTGGTCCCAAGCGCGACTGCTACGCTAGAGATCCTGGGTTCGATTCCCAAGTCGAGCAAAGTGTTATTGGGTTTTTCTATGAAATTCTCAGTAGCAGCTCAGAGTTTAGATTTGTGCCCGGTTAATGGCAATAGGCTCGCCCCCTATTACCTACGGACCTAAACATACCGGCGTTCTGTGGGTGTACATTAGTACGCCTCTGCCTAACCCTTCGGGGAATACAGGCCTGATGGTATGTTATGTTGATTGATTTTACGTATTACGTGTAGTCTGGTACATCGGATGAAGTGATTCTCCTGTTCCTACTTCTGCGCGAGTGTAGGGCGTAGGTGCGGGGTGCAGGGTGTATGAGAGGTGAGGCGAGGCGAGGCAAGGCGGGGGGACGGGGGGGGGTCGTGCTCACTCGTGCTTATGACGTGCGCACCCACCGACACATGGTTAGCGGATTGATTGAAGCGGTCGGACCTTCACGGGTCGTGACCGGCAGCAGCGGGAGCGGCAGCACATTTCATACTTATTATATCGCTACATGTTATCTACATCACATTTGCTTCCAAACATGATGCTACGCGTAAAACAGTAGACACTACACACACGATCATAATTCATGATCGATGACTGATACACTATTATAAATAAGCACATGTCCACATCACTATCAGATGACACTTAGCTGGACAAGTATTCGACTGTAACTGAACACATCTGACACACAGTCACAACTGCGCTTAGTCATCGCAAGTGTAAAGTTTGTTCTGACTAAAGCAATACGCCGAAATTAACCGCAACATGTTCAATAAACACCAAATGGTCGAAAATAACGCGGGATTATTTTAGCGAACAAAGTTGTCAATTTTTGACAATTGTTTTCTTCCTTATGAAAAACAGTAGTGAACTTTTATAATGTGGAACGACTATGGTGTAGATACAGTGCGTACACTGGGTATATTTTAGAAGCCAAATAATTTTAATAAATCTGTTAAGTACTAAAAACATAGAAAATCATTAAGAAGTAACTTATTAGACTAACTTAATGAGTTGAGTTTTCCAAGGAATTACCTACCTAAAAAAATTAAAATAAAACTTGTGTCTTGCTTGTAGAACTGCAGAAAAAATGCAGGTCCAGAGTGATTTTCTTGTAGGTAAGTGAATATGTGTAGTCACAGATAATGAAACACTAATAGTGTAGTCATTAGTCGGGGGTTTCGAAAATGTTATTTAATCCTTTTACGGTAACATTCGTTGTAGGTTTTATCAAAACTTTTAATTTTGAGTTCTGTTAAACGGCCAAATCATGCTCTTTGATCAAGTTATAGAGATTGTAGGTCAAGGGCTCACCTCTACATATATAACATTTGATAACTTTTTAACCATAAAACCGATTTCTGGAATTACCTTAGATGTTTTGTTTGCCCAAGATCATAAATAGGTATGAAAAAATTAAGTATAAAATCTAGACTAATGAAACTTTTTGTGTTTCTAATATTTACAACTTTAATGAAAATGTGGGCTCTAGTAATATCCAGATCGAAGCCATGGGTTTGAAAATATGATACATTGCTTGATAAAAGCCACGCTAACTTCGGTTCGTCTTGGCGATCAGATACCAACGGTCATGGTTAGATGACTAGTGAACATGAACGAACATGTGTATAGTAGTGCTCACTGTTTTATAAATAGCGCACACTCAACTATAATAAGGAATCAGCGATAGTCGCTCAGGATAGTCGTGAACGTCGCGAAGTTAGATACGGCGGCGGCGCGGCGCGGCGCGGTGTCAACACGGCGCGAACTAAACACGAAACCAAATCATTAATATTTGCCTTCCTGCCTGCAGACTGCGAGCGCCGCACGACTGTCCGCTGTGACACTACTACTCTATTCCTCACTTGTAAATCAATACAAATTGATGTTTTAATAGAAAACTACCTGTGCTAGCAGTACTAGCGGCATGCGTTGCAATGTCTCTTTTATCTTTCTTTTTTTTCCATCATAATATTCGCCAGGCACACAAGCAGCAACCCCAAAGATTCATCGCAATAAGAATGAATGGCTTAGCAATGCATAGAGGACAAACATACAAACATTCATTTTCATTTATATAGATAAACACTCACTCAAACTTCGTGACTTTTTAGGAAGCCTATATCAGTTCTGTAGTTACCTCATCACCCAAAAAAGGAAATAGCAAGGATAGAGATAAAATTACGATACATAAAACAATATTCGTGGGACACCTCCTCGCACTGTGCGCACGTTAGGTACCTATGACACAGCTTGGCACAGATTCGGGTTCAACTCGACGATTCGCGCTGAATCGTTAATACCTGAAACTTATGGAAACTCCGACAAGTTACTAGTGGTGTGCGCCTCATCCCCTCTCCCAGACGAAGTCACAACTCTCGGGATTCATTAAAATTGCCGCGTGATTAAAACACTGAGGTACAACTATGGTTAAAACTGATATAATTATCTACTTACATCTTGTGACATGTTAATTTAAAATCTAGATAGGTACCTGCATTTTGGGCATCACTGTTAAGATTTTACATATATTTCGCGTATTATTACAACATTACGCTTACATCCCCCGAGGGTTAAGACAGGTATACCTAATATATCTACACTTACATTACATTATAATTTTCTCGAACTACGAGGTTGAACGCAGGGAATATTGAAATGTGTGTGTGTGTGTGTGTGACAACTATGTCACGTGGACACAGACACCTACACACGAGTCACGACTAATGTGTAATGTTTCACCGAGTGCTGAGAGCTCCGCACTCGTCTCGCCGCTTACCGACACACATTGAGCGGCTTCTTACAACATTCAACATGCTAATAGTAAGTACCTCATTGTTTATCATGCTATGTGGGGCGTTCTAGGTCTAGGTGTCATATAATGTAGATGAGTGGATGGTTTGAAGGACTTCATATTACTGACTAAACTTACATTAGGCTCAGTACTACATAGGTATCTACATAAAAACGCGAGTTACTACATCACAATAGCTATCTACAACAGTTAATAAATATATCGAACTAATAAAATCTACAGTGGTTTTAATTAGTTCAGTCATCTACAATGTAGGCACTTCAAACACACGTGTTACTTCGTCGTTTGTATGTTTTCCGCAGTAGGTAGGTACAGTGGCGACCAAAAGTCCATAGGCAATTTCACAACGCAATTTCTTGACGTTTAGTTTGATTTACGACATTCTATTCATTATCGTTAACAAGTGACACGCACGCATACGAGCTCTAGTAGTGTTTACACTAAACAGGAGACCACATCATGCAGTAATATATATAAAAACATGTCATTGATTGACACAATATGAAGAAAGAATCTTTCTAAACGCACGGCAGTGAAAAGGCGTGCAGTGCATCACTAGAGCAGTTGAAACTAGCACTCAGTTGTTGTTGTTTTGTATGTATCACATTACAGGATTTACAAGCTGCCCGCCAGCCGCGCCCCGCGCTCTGCGCCCCGCACCCCGCACCCGCGTCGCACCAGCCCAGTCATACAATACAATACACGTGACTGTGAAATCTGTACAAATGATGTTGGACATTCAAATTATAAATCCACATTACGTAAGGCGTGGAGGCGGCCTTTTGTGACGACAGCTGTACTTTAATAAACAGCGGATACGCGCCCATTGTACACCTCCGCCGTGCGCTTTGCACGTACAACACCACTACTTACTTTACATGTACCGTCGAACTCGCACTGTGTGCGACATATTAAAGTTTAAATTCGCTTGGCAACTTGTTAGATAAGGTTGTGGGCAAGAATAGAAGAGGGATAACAGTCGACGCAAGTTTTAATTAATCCGCGCGAGACGCGAGTGATCCGCGTCGTCCGCGGCCCGCACCAGCGCGAGGCGAGCCGCCGTCGCCGCCCTCGCCGCCGGCGCCGCCACCCGGACACTTGTACGGGAAAATATTCTGTAGTTAGATACTAAACTTACCTACTACTATCGTTATGTTACTCGTAGTTCGTAGATCAAACAGTCCAGCCGATCAAATCTTTATGTTCAATCAATGATCACGTCTTATCACGTACGTGGAGTGGGCAAACTCTACTTGATTAGAACAATCCCCCTGGGCGCTTTAACTCAATCGTTGACCGCTCAATAGGTACTCGGTCTTGGCAGAGAATCCGGGTCATAATCATCGCAACGCATTACTATTTCTGTTGAACTCATAAAATGTATCATAGTCTCATCAAAGTTTCATAAACGCTTATTATTTGAAATAAAAACATTTGAACTTGAACTATCGCGGCTGCGTGACGGCTGCGTTGCGTCTGCGTATCGGTGGCGGGGCAGCTACTGTCCTGTCGCATTCTGCGGCGACACGACGCGGCGAGCTGCAGACCTGTTTTAAATACCGCAGCCGTGATAGTAGTCAGTGAGTGTGCGGAGCGCCTGGTGAGGCGGCGGCGGCGGCGGCGTCGCGCTGAGCACGGACATGAACCACACAATTATCTTAGCAAACATCTCCCCCCGCTCGCCCCCTCGCCCCGCGCCCCGCGCCCCTCGCCCCGCACCGGGCACTGTTCTTTGCCCTCCGCTCCACTCATTTACAATTCAGCCAGGGCGGCCCCGCGCCCCTCAACTGGACTCAGACTACAGTGGATCTATTCGTGACTAATTGGGTGAACGTTGACGTACAAGTTGCCACTGGCACCGCCACCGCTCTAATCCATTTAGTTTATAGAGATCAACTAATCTAATATTGCTTTGGGTCAATTTTGATTCTGCCCATCAACTTTACGTATAGTACCGTACCGTACCTTACGGATGTTTACATTTATTGCAGTCAGGCGAGCCTTCCATGTGTGACTTGTGAGTGGCGTCCTGTTTGTCCGGAACATTTAACAGATTGATTGAGTTTTATGTGATGTGCTGGAGAGTAGATCGTTGTTTATGAAGATGGCAGACGTCTGATAGTTATTCTGACAATTATTGACGGTAGTATACGTGCCATATTGAATACTGTAGTTTTTAAAAAATGTGAAAACCAATGTAGGTAACTATAATATATCAGTATTGCACAGAAATTCGCTTGTGTGTCGCCCCGTGTACGTGTACGTGTGCGTGTGCGTCACATACAGTGTCACTACATATCACTAAACTGCCGCATTTAATTAAATTTATTTCATTTAATTCGTTTAATTAATGATACTGGAAGCCGACCCTGACGTAGTTGGTGGAAGAGAATAATGATTACAAACTGTTGTAATAGATAGTACGGAACAATAATGTTGCGACACCTTGTGACTACCGCTATGGGAAAAGTGAGTGTATGTATGTACGATAATGTTGTCGCTGCACCCGTGCACGTTGCACAGTGTGACTCCCATACACTTCTGTACCTGTGTAACAACGACTGTCCCGGCATGGACTAGCTTCAATTAATGTTCCTCTCAGACGTACTACCTCGGACTAAATCTTTCGCGTGCTGTCGCTTTACAATTTAATCTGATAAAACTAATCTTTATAATAATATTTTAAAAAAACTTCAAACGGAAACAATAAGATTGTATGTTGAGAGATCGGAATGTACATATAGGAAGAAGAACTCTAAGAATATTTTCAATACGAACGATACGAATATTTATCTGAGTGGATATACACCGTGGACCTGTATAATAGCCACCTAAGATGATGCATCACGAGCAAGCTCGGTGACGCAGCTCGGGGAACAGTAAGCGGCAAGGTGAGCACCCACCGGGCAACACTCGCTCACCGACACAACGCGCGGCAGACCAACATCTATCATATCAATCTGTGAATAGGTAGTGGTTTTAATAATGGTAATCATGATTAAAAGTACATGTACATAAGTGTTATATTCATGTTAAAGTTAGGGAGTAGCACAAGCTTGTGGAATTCGTTTTGTTTTTACCAAGAAAGATTAGCTTGATTAAATCAACTTATCAATGCACGTCATTTTGTGTTCCCATCAGTCCCATCACTCGGGGAGCCCGCAGCTGCCTCATTATAAGTACTTCCTTGTATACACACGCGTACTGCCTGTCGGCGGGAAGTGTTCCGTGTCCGCGCCCACGACGACGTGATGAATCAGTACGACACAAATTGATTACGTTATTTATTATATTTATTACGCTCTCGGCACTCGGCGGTGCCGGAACCCTTTCTGTGCCACCTCTGTGCAGTACACAACACACGTCTGCACGTGACCACTACTTATCACTGTCATCTCTAAGGTCGCTTGAAGGACGCTTAGAGCCCCCACTCTATGTGCCCACGACCTTGACCTTTTAGTTGGCTTCAGTATGTGTTACAACATTAAGTGACATTAAGCATTAACCAGTAGGTAAGCGAACCAAACAATTAAGCACCTCGCTTAATTTTTGATTTTTGTGACATTTGGACTGATCGACGGATGAACTATTTTATTTTATTTTTCGGTCATATTCAATGAATGACAACAAAATGGAGACTACTTGTACCTAAATATGTCTACCGCAGTGTAAATACTTATTGATATATAATAAAACGGCGGTCGGCGATGGACTTACCAACAGCATGCGCTATCTCGGTATACATCAAATGTAGCGAGTAATTAACATAAAGGCTCGCAGTAACTTGTTGGAGTGCGGCGTTTAACTGAAACTTGTGCCAATCCTGATTAGCGACAAATTAAGTCGTAGCGATCGCACGGATAAGCGCACTAGACGACGCCACGCCGCCGCCACCACCGCGCTCCACTACACACTTATTCCGCTCCCAAAGTAACACGCACAGATTACAACTGAAACAGGCGCACCAGAGCCAGGCGTGGCGGCGCCACTGTCCTGACACAGTCACGCCACACGCGCTGACACCCATTCTGGGCTACTACAAAAAATCATGATGTAGCCAACATTTTCGTCAAAGAACACTGGTGAAGAAATTGTTGATAGAATTTATAAGCGTCTATAAATATCATATCTATAGATGTAGGTATATAAAATAAATTCTCAAGTTTTTTTAAGTAATTCATTAAGCTTGTCTTAGTCTGGAAACAAAATCATCATAATTAAAAACACAATTGACTTGATCTCTTTGTTATAATCTCAGTTGAACTTTTAGTGTTCCCATATGTATGAATCAGAGTCATATAAAGTGGCATTTGATGCCACTATAATGTTGGCGTTTCTATCGTTGGCATACATTGCAATAACATGCTTCGAAGTATCAGAATAAATACGAAAATATAGATTTTATTTTGTGCTAAGAATTCACACAGTTTTAATTAAAAAATAAATAAAATGGAATCGCAATAATTCTATTCATCTGGTATGGCAACAAAGGTGACAATAGAGAAATAATAATATTGTGACATCTGTCAGTCGGCCGTGTACGTCTGATTGTTTTGTGTTTGTAAGGTGTTTCTCTTGATTTTCTCTGTTACTATTATTTTCTAATAGCTCTACTCACTTAGGTTGCAGTTTATTTTTCTGTAACGCATAGGTAAATACTTGTTTTAATGTTTGACAAAACAAAACCTCTGATACTTTAAACTGGAATATCTTTAATTCCTACGTTCCAATAATATTGAAACTGAAAAAAAAAATTGTTCCGAAATTCAATATCAATATTTTTTCATGTGCAGACACAACAAACGAATGTCAGGAAAAAAATGTATGGAAGTTCGCCATTGCTCTTTGTGTACTGGACGGCATCCTCCGGGGCACTGCAACGTTACCGAGGCCGCAAGGGTTGCGTTTAAATCCACATTTACATAATATTATGTTAGCACAAAGATAATTATCGTAATATCCTGTCCCTGTGGTTAAGGTAAGATAGATAATGTCTGTCGCTAGGTTCCCTGCAAGAATGTTATAATATCTATACAACATTCTTGGCCCCTGTTAAGTAATAACAGGGTATATGACATGAAAAACTTTTTCAACAAAACTTTAATTCTCAAACCCGTGTTTTGTGGATGAGCTATGGCTTCTGACATCAGCGTAACTATCGCACACCGAGATGAAGAGTAGTCCAACTCAAAATACATATTTTTTCAGGAACATCAAAAACGTTTTACGCTTTATCTATTTGACCGATTTAAAATATTGTTTTATTATGTTGTGCACTGTTTTAATGAGATATTACATTGCTCAATTACTTGGCTTCAAATACTCATATCACTTTTTTATTGATTTTTTTCGTGTTATATTGGTAATCGTGACTAAATTATTATTTTGCATTATTATTAACTCAAATTGATTGCAAATTAGTGAACATTTTTTAATTAATTTACTCATAATCTGTATATTTTTGTGATAATCTTCACAGAAAGAGTACACACACTATCGTAATTATATTTTGTATAATTATATTTATGAAGTAAAACATTATTTTTATTAGACACTTAATATTTGTTTTCTATTTAGGTAACAAACAATTAAAGATAATAAAAAACACAGCACTTGTTTAGGAAATGCCTCGGAAAATAAAATGAACACCTTAGGTACATTATTCTAATTTGAGATCCATTCAACATAGATGGATCTATAACACCAAAGATTTGCGTAATATTTCACTTATATTAGATTTATACATTTCAATTCGCACTTATCGTGGCATGGAGGTTTGACCGCTCTTTCAGGGACGCTCTTATTTATTGAACTTACATAAGCCTTTCCGGTATTTCGACGAGTTTTCTTAATAGTAGTGTACCAAGTGGCAGAGTTTCTTGTCCTTTTCCTACCCCTTTGCAGGTTTTCATAATCAGCACTGATCTATGACCGGCTGAGAGGTGGAAGCTTCAGCAAGTGGATTGTCATTTAAAAGATTGGGATAATCCTGCATGGTAGGTGGCACAGAGTTACTACGTATTACTGTATCACTGCTACTTGAAGAGCTGCTGGAACTTCTACATGATGAGCTAGAACTAGAGGAGCTGGAAGAGCGATACATTTTTCTTGTTATTTTCCTACCACTTTGAACATTCTCAGGATCAACAGATTGGACTATGATTGGTTGAATGGTGGACGTTTCAGCAACTGGATTCTCGTTTAAAATATTTTCAGAATCCGGCGTGGCAGATCGTATAGAGATGCAGAGTTGAGCTGAACAACTAGAACTGGAGGAGGAGGTAATACTGGAGGACCGATACCTTTTTTTTTGAAACGATGATAGATGGATGGTGAGTTCTCTTTTTGGGAGGTGGGTTTAAGATCGGATCCGCATCTGAATCGTTGAAATCGATACCCTTGCTGTTAACAGGTGAAATATAATACGATAGTATCACCTGAGTGCTGATTGATGGTGCTGCTAACGTTGCTGGTTTTTTTTTGTAACTCCATTATGTCATTTCCCGAGATTTCTTCTATCATCTTGGTGGTCGTCGAAAGTTTTGTTAAATTGTCTTAAAGCTCCATGTCTGCTTACAGGTTTATTTGAACTAGTTTCCATCGCCTTCTATAGAAGTAAAAGACCTCGGCCCCTCATAATTTGTAACAAAAAAATACGAAGCTAATGAAATTCACGAATACTATATTAACTCAAAAATATTTATAAATTACAGTATTTTATTTAAGAATTAAATTGTTTAAAAACAATTTAAAAAGAGAGACATGTCTATATATGCCTTTATCAAAATAAAAAATAACATTTATTGCTTTAAAATAAGAGCCAATTTAAATTTAACCATCAAGAACAGAACAACTCAAATAGTGTACCTACAATAATTTCACCAACACTAAACTATTACTAATTAGTAAAACAAAAAATACTTACATTTGCAAACAATAAACTTACTCCGGGTAAGTGGAAATAATTTGGAGAACGCCCAAGAAACAAAACTGGTCCTATCACGAATACCAAATCAACTCAAAATAATTTAGTCTTTCTGCATATTGACATCATCTTTCCCTACGGTTGACAAGTCGTAACTGTTGATGCGTTACTTTTGTTGGTGGGGAGTCAACATGGAGCTACTCGGAAACACTTACAGCGTCATCTACAATTCATTAATGGAGATTTGTACGCAGGTGTCGTCGGAGTCAATGTAGTTTTCGACGTAGATTCTGATAGTCGCAATAATTCGATTTTGGATTATTTTGAGTCTGCTCGTTTGTCCTCCTATCACATAAAAAAAGTGTGAGTTATATAAAGTTTACGAGTATACTCGTATTACATGAACTGTTCTGTTCCGCGATTCAATAGCTTATTGTGGTTCAAAGTCAAAGTCAAAGATTTATTGCATACTAAGTGTACATAAATTGGTGTTACATTATATTTTAGTGTGCTTATGACTTAGCGACCTTTTACAAGCATTGCAATATGGAGGGCTATATATTTAGATAATTAACTTTAATAACAATTTTAATGTAATAGTATTGTCTAGTAAATTGAGTTATGTATAAAGAATAGTTAGGTGTTGTGAATTATATAATAGTATGGCGTTATCTTTCAGCATTACAAATCTCTATATATATAAAACTCAAAGGTGACTGACTGACTGACATAGTGATCTATCAACGCACAGCCCAAACCACTGGAGGGATTGGGCTGAAATTTGGCATGCAGGTAGATAAGAAAGGATTTTGATAAATTCTACCCCCAAGGGGATAAAATAGGGGATAAAAGTTTGTATGAAACTTTGTCAATTTTAAACCGATCGGGCTGAGACTTCGCATGCATATAGCTACTATGACGTAGGCGTCCTCTAAGAAAGGATTTTGATAAATTTCGATCTATGTAGGGGTGAAATAGGGGATGAAAGTTCATATGGAACAAAGTAACTATTCCACGCGGACGAAGTCGCGGGCATAAAGCTAGTAAGTAATAAAAGTTAGTAACATCACAATACACATTTAAATTGATTGTTGTTCAGACTTTGTGCCTTTATCAGGCGTGGCAAAGATAACTAATTATAAGTTATAGCTAGGTACATAAAAACTTATTAAAACTAGTTATTAGTAATATATATTATGAACATTTTTTTTTAATTTTCATGTGTTTTGCAAAAATAATGCTCTCGTTTCCACTACAGTTGTTTCCTATTGAAGTAACACAAAATGCTGATTGAAGTGTACGCGAGTATAGGTTTAGTGTCCAGTGTTGGTGCACACATACCTAACAAACGCAATAAGCGTCACCATCGCATTTATACGGTTAGTTGAAACGTTTGCGGCACTGCTTATGGTTAGTTGTCCACGAGTTCCGGGAAGCAGGGATGTGCCGCGGGTGTCAGCGCCGGTCTTCACTTTGACTTAGCGTAATATGTCGCCACTGAATTATTCCGGGGACGAACCGCCTAAAGTCACAAAATGTGGAACCGTGTCGATGGCGATAGGCCAAAAGTTGTCTTAAAGCGACATCAGAGCTCGGCTAGATCATGTTTATTACTAATTGAGTCTAAACTATTATTATTTAACATGCGCTATTCTTAATACATACACATTAACCTAGATATAATGACATACACACCACATTCTTTTTGAAAGGCACCTCTCGCGCTATGGAACAAGCTCTGTGTCGCAAGGACTTTAGTACACACAGGCTCGAAACAATTATACGTGGAACAGTCAAATATTTTCCTCGGGTGGGAAGTGAAAAACACGTGGTACAACTGTGGTGGCGAGCTGACCACTTTAACCGCTACACCAAACGTGCAGTCAAAACTAAATGCAAAGACTAACAGTACCTATTGCTAGACAAACTTAAAAATCAACAATTACAACATTAATAAATATAAACGTAAGCTTAAAAACTAAAACCCGACTACGAAAAAAATCAACTAAAAAGTATAAAACAAGAAAAGTTTTCTATGTCCATGAACAGTGGTATCCGGTTTATAGCCGTGGTCGCATGCCGCTATTATGATCTGTAGGTGCAAACTTAAGTATAATTACGGCGGCATGCGCATGCATGCATGCATTTAAAATGCTTTATTTTGTAACCTTTGCAAGTCTAGTACATATTTAAATATGAAATTTACTACAGTGATTATTTTTCAAGTTCGTTTGAAAATGAACTTAAAACTCGTTAGTTAAATAGAGGTAGGTAATAACTTTTAATAAAGTAGATCGATTTCAATAAAATTACTTAAATGCTGTCTCATGATACTGCCAATGCGGAATGCATTCCAATTTCTCTAAGTTTTTGAGGATGGCGCTAGTAGTAACAAAGTCCCAGCAGGTACACTCTTTATTCGTCCAGTGTTTACTATATTGGATTTCCTGTAATAGATATAATATACCGCACGATACGGGGATCAAGACAAATCGACACCACATTTGTTAATATCACATAAAATTGTATTTTTTTTTGTCCCCTTTTTTGTGTTTTGCTGCCTATATTGTCATGATTTTTCAAAAATTCATAGCCTATAATGATCTTACTGTAAAGACGAATCAGTCGACACCTCATTTGCTAAAATCTGATGAGTAGTTTTTGAGCTAGGATCGAACATGCATACGATACATACATAAATATATAGACTGTTAAACTCATTACTCTTCCTTTTATCATAGTCGGGTAAAAAGCAGAATGCCCATGGAACTTTTGGCATCTACAGTATCCTGACCCTGGTAGCTCCACCGTGTCACTTGTCAAAATTAGGTACTACTCAATAACGAGTATACAATATACAGGTGTAATCCGACGCCCGGCATCGGCCGCTAATGTGTCTAATGCCATTGTTATTGTAACTAATACCTACAATGCAAGTATGCGCTACTGTAATAACAGTTCATTGTAACAGTGATGCGGCTCAGCGCTATTGTAATATGTGCGATTGAGCGTACATAATAATAATATCAGCTGATGTATACATATTGAGTCCGGATATTATTGGAACGGGCTCTAGTTATAGAATTAATTACATAATTATGTAAATTTTACTGTAACTGAATTAGAAGTTGTTTTCGTTTTTATATTAAATAAACTGTTATCCCAGCCCAGGCCTATTCTTTACAGGGGTGTTCATAAACTTAAGTGTCGTTATTAACCCCACATCATAAGAATAATCAATTAATTTATTTTTTTATGACGTGTAGATAGTGTAGCCTTTGCCCCTGTATTCAATTAACAAGAAGCACGAGATGCCATGCTGGTCTAAGCCGGCTTGTACAGCTCGTAACGGACTCGGCACTAGTGGTTGACTAGCACGAGTACATCAATGTGGACATGAACCCTACAAAATATTTTGGTTAAACAGAAGATCCACCTGTACTAACAATATGGCTGTAACTAGACTAAATACTAATCCTACCAACTACTTGTTGACATTGTGCATGGCTCTTTAGCGACATTGTGTAGGTACTTAACATAAGTCTCCGATAAGAAGTGAATCTGGTAACATGTATAGGGAACTCTGCGCTGCCTTCAAGCTATGCGACTTATATTTTATTTTACTATTCTTCAGAAGTTAATAAAGCAAATGTTTGTACTACGACTAACTTGAAAGTCAATATAATAAATAACTTGGATGGCACTCACTCACATAATTTTAAAACTGTTTATTTAAAAGTTTATTTTGTGCAAATATGATGAAAAATATACTTTAACATTTGCGAAAGTCAAAAGCGCGTCGCTTGTAAAGTCAACGTCTGGGACAGACGGAGGCGCGACCTGACCCCCCCCCGCGCCCCTCCGCCCGTCAGGCCCCGCGCCCCGGCGCCCCCGGGCACCGCACCTCGCACCTCCACGAGCGCGCACGAACCTTGCACTAACTTCTGACACCCGCCGATATTTATTGTGCTCCAAGTTAACAAAATCTTTGATATCTCTCGAGTATACAGAGGTTCACAATTATTTATAATATTTTGTTGTCTTTTTATGTTCTTTTTTTGCATTTTCCATGCTAAGAAGTTATTTTAGTAAAGGAAAAATTCAATCGCGTCAGGATTCGAACCTGCTTCTCCTGGTTGGATACACCAGACGCTTTAGGTGGCATCGTACAACATTGAACTAACTGTAAAGTAAGTCGTGTCGGTTGAGAAGCAAGGTAACTTGCTATTTATAGATGTCGCCAACGTCACCTTATGACGTAAATTCTGAATGTGAAGGCAAAATTTCAATCAGGCGGATGGGGTTCACGGTGGCTTAGAGGCGTCTGGTGTATCCAACCAGGAGACGCAGCGCCGAATCCTGCCCGCGATTGAATTTTTCCTTTACTAAAATAATATTTTGTTGTTCAAATTATAATGAAACTTACAATTAGTTAACTCAATTAAGTACATATTAAATTTAATAATATTTACACTCGGATAATAAAACCCAGCATGAATATTAACTTAAATAAGAAATTCAGTGAGAACGGTATAATGACGAGCGCAGAGCACGAGCAGCACCAGTCATCGCACCGCAACGCGTTGTTTAACGCCGGTTTTCTGTGAGGCCGTCGTATCACTCCGGTCGAGCCGGCCACATGGCATGGCTCTCCCACGTAAGAAAATCTTTTGAAAAGTAAATTGTGTAGTCAATCAAACCAAAATGGCGGAAACTCTTTTGGTTTGATTGACTTGTTATTTGTGTTCTATAGATTTTGTTATTTAAATAAAACTAAAAAATATATATTAAAACATTTAATAAACTAAATAACGGATCGATTAATAGATACAATAGAAAAACAATTTTATCGAGCCTCGGTGAGACGGTAAGGATCCTGAGACGGTAACTTTTTATCAGTTAATAAGACAATGTTTTGTTTGATGAGTAACTAACAATGTTCAATTATATAAAACTAGCTGCAGCCCGCGGTTTCACTCGTATCCCAAAACGACTTCTTGAGACAAAAGGCCTAGACCTATGTCCTTCCCCAGAATGCAACCTTTCTCCTTGCCTGATTTTATCGAAATCTGTTCAGCGGTTAGGGCATTAAAAGGTGACGGAAAACAAATAAAAAGAGACTTCCTTCCTTTACTATTAAATAACTTAATAATCTTAGCATGGAAAATGCAAAAAAAATCACAAAAAGATAGTTAAAAGGTAAGGTGGCATCGTACGACACTGAACTAACTGTAAAGTAAGTCGTGTCGGTTGAGAGGTAAGGTAACTTGCCTCTCATAGATGTCACCAAACGTCACCTTATGACGTAAATTCAGAATGTGAAGGCAAAATTTCAATCATGCGGGTAGGGTTCGCGGTGGCTTAGAGGTCAGAGCGTCTGGTATATCAAACCAGAAGACGCAGGTTCGAATCCTGCACGCGATTGAATTTTTTCCTTTACTATTAAATAACTAAATAAAAAGAGAGTTAGTCTCGCATTTACAATATTGAGTATAGCTGTTGCTCTCTGTTTTATTTGCAGGATCCTTTTTTTTCTAGAATATCAATACAACGCGTAAGTTAGAAATTATTTCATTTTCTAAATATATAGGTTCTGTTTCTACACCGTGGAGGTTTCACGTTATAAAATGACTTGTCTACGTCCCGTTAATGGAGGAAAACAACTGTCATGTCAACTTAAATGACACCTGTAATGTCAAATCAATTATTGAATGATGTAATGATGACATCGTATTAATTGTTAGAGAAAAAAATTACACCCTTTGTGAACTTCTTTACTTTACTCTAAAATTGGTTAAATCACTATGTTAGCCATTTACTTTATATACGGACTTTATTCTGAATATGCTTTATTTTGTTATATTTTTAACCTCTGCAAGTCTAGTACATATTCATATGTGAAATTAACTTTAATGGTTATTTTTAGTGTTCGTTTTCAATGGGTAGTTAAATATTGCAATAACTTTAGATAAAGTGAACTGATTAAAAAAAAATAAGCTCAAAAGTAGGCTTATAATACAGCCAATGCTAATTTATTTCTTCGCAATTTCTCTGAATTATTAAGGATGTCCTAAGAAAAGTATGGAAAAAGCAGTATCCTTTTTTTTGCGTAGTTGTAGTCGGATAAAAAGTACCCTAAATATTGACTAGGCTCACAATCTACGTATACACCAGATTTCATAGAAATCCTTCAAGTAGATCTTGAGTTATAAACGAACATACAGAAATATATACATACATACATATAGACGGTCATTTTTTCCAAAAACCACTAATTCCGCTTCAGTATCTCGTAATTAGTCTTCTCCACCTATTTTTTCCCAATTACCTTGCAATTACAGACACGACTTTTCTACAGACTTATTATATGTATAGATAAAATATTTGATGTGAGTGGAGAGTGTGGTCTATTATGGACATAAAATAAATTGCTTAGAGTTAGTTCTGATGGCATATAGTTGTAAAATATATAAATAATACAAAAAGAAATAATTTCACAAGTGTGATTTGATCCTACGGCATCTTGTATATCGGAGGCGTTGGCAACGGTGCTAATGCTGCTGTAGTTTGGAAATAGTATAACCAATTCAACTACATCAGCTAGCACATGGATATGGTGTTCTACTACACACATACGAACAACAATACACATGCATGGCTAATACGCTATAATAGTTCTTAATAATAATTATTATGTGTGTAGTAGAACACCATATCCATGTGCTGATGTAAACCAATTAAGTTGTTTTACTGTACGAGTAGCTGCCAGTCCACACCAATACAGCTTTACTCTGTGTCTGTGTGTGTTCATTGTTACATTGATGGATTTGTTTATACATGAGCTCCTTAAATATCATATCATAATAACATACTGTATCTCCTTATCGTGAGCGTGGCGCGTCACATCACAGATGCCGTGACGTTTCTTTCAGCGCGTGACGTAGCAGCTCAGCGGACAAGCGCGGGTGTGCGGCGTGCGTGGAGGGGGGGGGCGAGGGGTGACGCGGGGCGCAGTCGCCGGGGGGGATCGATCGCGGTGTTCATCAGGCGCGGCTGCACCCCGGGGAACTGTTTGTTATGAGCCTTAATAATGTTGCACGCCGGTCATGCGATTTTTTTCGCGCATTCTTGAGGACGATTCGCGCCGCTGAACCGACGTACAAATTGGTTTTCCGATACACTTTGTATAAAAATTGTTACCAACAATCAATAATTAATGTTTTGCGCTGACCCAGTCACCTTCACAGTGGTGTAGCTATACGAGTAAGTAAGCCACGTTCTCATCGTAACTTTTGTTTCACACAAGAATAACAGGCAACTTCAAGTCAAATGCTATGAAGATGCGCTGTAATTTAACTTACTCCTTCAATTCTTGGATGCTCTACAATTTTTACAAATAGGTGTATTTTATCAAATCTGATATCAAAGTAAAAAAAAATATTAAACTTTAACAGGTATGAAGGTGATGGTGATACTTCCGCATGATTTGAGTGTATAAATAGTCTTGTAGAGATTGTATTACAGACCTGCGCTACATACGCGCTACATCCGCTACGCCTGCTACGCCCGCTACGCTACACCCGTTACGCCCGCTACACTACACTCTACACCCGCTACGCCCACTACACCCGCTACGCTGCACCCGCTACGCCCGCTACATCTGCTACGCCCGATACTCCCGCTAGGCGCTACGTAGCACCTACAATGGTATTATTTAAAATACTACATACAGCTCAGCCCGCTATATTATATTATACTACGTTGTGAAATTACACGAGAAAAATACACCTGTTTTTTTTGGGGCTGAGTGATTGGCTTCTGTGCCACGTGTTGTGGGTTCGATCCCCACACGGAGCAAATATTTGTATGATCTACAGGTAGTTGTTCCGGGTCTGGGCGTTTGTGTATGTTGCGTTTTTTTTTATAAAAAGACGCTGCTCCTCACACTTGGATTTTCTCCTGTATCATGTGTGCGTTTACAAACACAAATTGTCACATACACAAACGCCCACACTCGGAAGAACTACCTGTAAATCATACAAATACGTATCATTCAAAAACGCTCCGTGTGGGGATCGAACCCACAACACGTGGCGCAGAAGCCGATTACTCAACCGCGATCCAATCGTGTCGTCAAACTCGCACTTGATGGTACTACAACATTTTTTAGCCTCCACTAACAAAAAAATGTTAATAAGCCTTCATACTGAATCGATTACAAGATTAGAACTGACGATATTACGTACCTATATAGAACCTGTTTAAGTGACGTTATATTACACATGCGAATAGGGCATTGGCGCATTGGCTAGGGCATCGGGCTTGCGATCATGTGGTTTCCGGTTCAAAACCCGCCCATTGCAAAACCGACGTGAACCCACTCGTAACACAAGCACTTAACTTAGTACGAGAAGTTAACAAGAATACTAGTAATGTGCGACCCACATTGCTAGTAGACTGGGTGCCTGGATAATCGTTTGGTCCATTACTGTGTAACTCATTACAACGACAGAACATCCCTTTTTTCATACAACTTCTTCTTTTTATAAAAACTTAGCTTTTTGAGGGTTTTTTATGAAAGCGTTATAAAATATCTTATCGCAAATGATAAAATAAAAATGTAAGTATCAAATGACGTGTGGTATTACATATGTAGTTAAGTGGGGGTCGGACGCGGCACGGCGCGGGTGAGCGCTGCGGATCGTGAGCACGCGTACAGTACAAGCGTGCGCGCTCTCCTCCGGTTACGTACAACGTTGATGTGTTCCACTCTCCTTGTTACTTACTACTTGGTCGGGCACGCGATCCGCACATTATTGCACTAATAGTTTTGTTTAGTTGCGCACTCACCCGCCGCCGCTCGAATGTACCGCCCGGGTGAATGCACCGAGCGAATGGACACCGGAAATTATCACCAGAGGTGATGTCCTCTCTACTTGTATAGTAAGCTTTTGGAAGTATTTAAAAAGTTTACGAAACTGGCCTATCAAGAATAAAAAAAAGTATCTACAATGGCCAGTATAATCCTTTTCCCGGAAATATTTAACTCCTCAGAATACCTGTTCGCAGAATTTAACTCCTCAGAATACCTGTTCGCAGAATTTTTATATGTATATAAGTAATGCGTGTGTACCGTGTCGCAAAAGCAAACTTTATTTTAACATCTCGAGGCAGACTCCAACTAAATGATGTCCGTCGCAATGTGTCTGTGAAGGAGACCAACTGTTTCCGAATCAAGCTCTCGATGGCACCGGCCGGCGCGGCGCGGCGCGGCGCGGCACGGCACGGCACGATTACTCTGTATCTATGGCTATATATCTGGCGGATTTGAGAGTTTTATGTGGCCTACGCAAATGTTCCACTGATCTGGTATCGTCGTGCGACGGGTTGTTTGGTTGAGCTACAAGCCTACAACACGATGACTGATGCATGCGTACGTCAAATGGGACTGATCTACTCAAAGCAGCTGTGGCTGTTTCTTTCTTCAAAAGACCATTTCAGACATTGTCTTACATTGTATTACATTTCTTTCATTTACATTGTCTTATATTTAAAGTAAGTAACTAAATTTTTAATACAATGTATAGCAAGTATTTAATATGTATCGTCGATCGAGATATATATTTCGTTAAGTTAAATAGTCTCTGTACACAAAAATAAGAGGGTATCATCATTTTATTCATTCATTATCAGCAATTGGAGCTGCCCGACTGGGCAAGTACCTCTACCTTGCAGAAAATCGTAGCCAAATAATATAGCTCCGTGCTGTATTGTGTTCCTAAGAGCAAGGTCGCCAGAGCTCCGCGAGGAAGCGTTGTGTTGGCAGATAGGAAAAACATCACGCTATTGTCTCCTATGCTGCCAGCCCAACTATTCCTCCTTGATTTACAGGGTGAACGCGCGAGTGATACCCCTGGTGTTGCAAGCGTCCATAGGCTGCGGTAACTGCTTACCAACAGGCGGGCCGTATGCTTGTTTGCCACCTTAGTGGTATAAAAAAAAACAATAATGAGCTTGCAGCATAGGAGAGGGTCGCGAAGGTGACCGAGACGTAGGTACAGTTCATGTGCGACTTAGTAGAGTGTCGACAATAACGTACACCCGGAGCATAGAGCGTCCCGCAGCCCCGGCCCCTGCCCGGGCCCCTGCCCCGGCCCTGGCCCCGTCTCCGGTCTCGGCTCGGCGCTGAACAAAGCAGAAAGTTCCCATTTGCGGGACGTTATCACACGTAACAAATGCAGCGGCCTCGTGCGCGTCCGGCTCCCGCCACCGCGCGCCGCCGCGTGACACGCGCGGTCCTTCACTAATATTTTGCGCTCTCCTGCGGTACTCATAGGCGACATATTTATAAGTACCTATTGTGGAATGAAACGGAACCTCTATTCGAAAGTCCTTTAACTGTGCTTAACCTCACACCAAAAAATCACATCAAATAACATTATTTTGTCAAGCACACTTTGTGTGTAGAAAAAAACATAATTAGTGTGACGGTATGGGAGGAGACGTCTTCTATTAGCAGTAATGCGCTATGTGCTATGCTGTCATTAATTGCTAATAGAAGGGAGGAGTTATCAGCACGTATACACTTCAACAGTTATGAACTACATTGCACATACTCTTGACGAGCATAACTAGCGGATATAAGAAGAAAAGGAGGGGGGCGGGGACTCGGCAGCTATAATAATGTGGTTTCATTAAAATCCTTTCTGTAGTTTTTGCGTGGGAGAGTAATAAATATCCATCCATCATCACATAGTAGGATATAAAAAACTCGACGAAGAGTTAAATCAACTGAAAAGTATGAAATAAGACAATTTTCCTATGTCGAGAAAGTAGACACCACTGAATGGCACCGTCATTATACTTAAGCTTGCACCTAGCTAGGTAATAGCAACATGCGACACGGCTATACTTTTCAGTACATATTTTTCGCTGACGGATTTTAGTTTAGAACTTTCGTTTTATTTAATATTTTTTGGTGGCCCGTGGTTGCTTCATGTACCAGGAGGCAACATTTGCAGTTTATATCAATGGGTCATGGAACAAAATAAATACTACTACTTCGTCAATTAAAAAGATGGCGCTAGTAATAAGAAATTCACAGAACACTTGATTCGTCCAATGTTTGCTTTGTTCTTCCCTATAACGTATGATACTATTTGGATTATGACGAATCCACCTCACACCTCATTTATTAAAATCGAGTAAATTTTATAACTTTTGGTTTCGTTTTTTACGTTTTGCCAGCCATATTGAAATTCATAGCCTTTAACCATCTCACTTATTTCTATTCTATTCTACGGTAAAGTCTAATAAATTGACTCCTCATTTCTCAAAATCTGATCAGTAATATTTGAAATAAGATTGAACAGCCATACATAGACACATACATACATCTTACTTAATATATATAAACGTAAAAGTTTGTGAGGAAGGATGGATGTTTATTACTTGAGTGATTGATCACGTCAGAACGGCTAAACGGATCTGGATGAAATTTGGTACAGATATAGATTATAATCTGCAATAGCATAAAGACTTTTATCCAGGTCGGATCATTCAGTGCATAACAGCCCACCACATGGGACGTACAGTCCGCCCCGTGGACCACCTGTTCAATGCTCCAGCGACCCCACATTCTACCAGGTTCCAGAGTTTCAAATGCTTTTTTGAAGTTAATGTAGACCACCACCGCCTGCTTGCGTTGATCCCAAACACTGATTTACCGTTGCCGTGCTCCATCTTCGCCGGGAACCAACTTGTGCATTGATTATCTAAATATTGTGACTTTCTATAATTGCATATTCTTTTCTTTATGATAAATCCCTGTGGCTGTGGGTCATTTGTCATGTCATTTAATTATGCAATCTAATCTTTGAATAATTAATAACAGAAAAATTTGATAAGTCCCGCACCCCGCGGATCACTTTAGTTGTAATATTATCAAGGGATTAAACGATGACCAAAAGTATTCACTGTGAGCGTTATCAAACGAGATTGTAGCATCTTGATAGTAATGAGATATTTTGTAAAGAACGGCGATGGCGGGCGGCGCGGCGACCAAATTAAATTGTTATTAGGGCCGCGAGGAGATGCGCCGCGGCCCTCCGCTGAGGAAAATTGCTTTAACTTTTTGTTAGCGTAACGACGTGACGTCCGTGTAATTACACTTGGTTGCGTACGAATAGTGTTGTTAGTTAATTCAGCGCGTTGTCGCGGACGCAACCGCGGCGCGTGCCTCTACCTATCGTTGAATTATATATAGCGTTTGCGCGACTCTCTCAAACTTGCAAATTAAATAACGCGGCTTGCGGCGCGGCTCCGGACCGCGCATACATACATACACTCGATAAACACTCCACTCCTTCTGGCGCGGGCGGGTAAAACATTACGAAAAGAAGGTGTCAATAATTATAAAACGTTATTCAGTTTTTTGGTACCTATACCTAAACATGAGTTGGTAAAAAAATATTCTGAATAATTGATATGATTTTAATAATTAACTTAAGGGTCCGTCGGAGCCTAAAATGTTTACAAAAACGTAATACCAGAATAAATCGTAATCTAAACAATATTTTATCAAATTGTGTTAATATGGGGATTTAGATACCGTTTATCTAGGTTCCTACCGTAATATTTTGTCTACTACTACTTCAATGAAAATATACGGCAGGAAAATAATTCCTGTCGTTTATTTTCATTGAACTGCCTCATTAGTCTAGTGGTCCCAAGCGCGACTGAACTACTGACTGACACTAGAGGTCCTGGGTTCGATCCCCGGGTCGAGCAGTGTTATTGGGTTTTTCTATGAAATTCTCAGTAGCAGCTCGGAGTCTGGATTTGTGCCCGGTTAATGGCTATAGGCTCGCCCCCTATAACATGGGACCTAAACATACCGGCGAACTGTGGGTGTACACTAAGTACGCCTCTGCCTAACACCCTTCGGGGAATACAGGCGTGATGGTATGTTATGTTATGGTATGAAAATAATTCCAAATTTGGCAAAGTTATCAAGCATAACATTCACTTAATTTTTTTTCCAGTGATTTATTTTTGACGAAACGGTAGAGTAGCAACCTAGATTAATGATATCTGAATCCGAATAATAACACAATTTAATTAAATTGCGTTTTGGTATTATGTTTGTATGGAAAATTCGGTCCACCGGACTCCTAAGTGTATTTATTAGTGTTGTTGAGTGTATCTTCTGTGGGTGTGATGTGTTTGGCGTACGCCTGGTCTGTTCACTTTGATAGTCATTGATTGTTGGCCGCGACACACATTCTGTGAATGACGCGCGATAAACATGACGTAGCTGAGTCCGAACACCGCCGCACAGCACCGCACCGCACCGCACCGCACCGCACCGCACTGCACCGCACCTCGCCGCCCGCGTCGCCGCCGCCGCTTACTTTGCGTTTCTCTTTGAAACAAGCTGAAAGGGCGGCGAGCAGGGCCGGTAACGGGCGAGCGCCACACTGTGCGCTGAATGCGCTGCACAGGGTGATTAATCCGCGGCGCGCCATTGTTCGAGCTCCACGCTCGCATCGCCGTGTTTATAAATTGCCCCTCGTTGTTACGAGTACCATCAAATACAATTGTGGCCTATTTATTCGCACAATATAGGAAAGGCCGCGGCCAGGCCTTGCCACGCAATGTGTTAATATTGTATTGCCGGCTTTAACACGATGTTCACGAGTGCGAATAACGCGACGCGGTGGAAATAGATCTTAGTTAACTTATTATATGATTATCTTATGACTAACTGCCTTATTTATTTAAACGGACAGACTTACTTTCGCATTAATAGATAGTATGGACGGTACCTAAGTACCCAATTAGTAATTTTATCGGTTACAGTTTGTGTCTCTTATGTATACTTATAGCGGGCTGGCCGTGAGTTATAACGGCTTGAGGTATATGTGCGGGTGAATTTTAACACAAATAAATTAAGTCCAACGTAGGAAATGTCACGGTTTATTTTAACACATACGTTAGCACAGAAGAAAAGGTTCCACACACACATACAGTAGGAAGTCATAAGCTATAGAAATGAAGGAGTAGAATCGAGTTATAGAGATAGCAAGAAAGACAACAGCTGATATTCGCAAAGTGGGTACGAGTATGTAAGCGCTCGGTTAGCAGGCGACACAGGCTTCGCGCGCGATGTCAGTGAGCCGACTAGTTAGGCGCGCGGAGTAATGTGCGCACGCGGCCGGTGCATGATCGAGGGGAATTCCAACGGGACTGTTGGCTGCCCGGTGCGTTTCCAATGCACAACATTGCGAATGTATTTTTTTATTTAATTTATGTTAAGATTTTTTGTTTATTTTGTAATCGTGTTCTGTTATTGCAAATAGTTTGTAGTTTGTGTGATTAATAGAATCTTGTAAATAAATAAATATTTAATATGTTGTAAATATAGGTAATAAGTAAATGTATAATGTTTAGTGTGTGTTGTATTTACTATAGTGTATTTTATATACATATAATAAAATAAGTATATAGTATTTATGTATTGAGTAGGCCACATACTTACCCGCATAAGTAAGTCCATGGCAGCGTTTGGCTTATGTCAAAACCGTGATAGTTTCAGAGGTGAGTTGGGTTTCGTACTGAGGTATACGGTCAGATTGGAGGCTGTTACACATATTAATAATGTGCTTACATACGAGTATATTACTACAAAGAATACCTGTGAGCAAGTCTAGTTGAATAACGTTTAATTGTCACTAATAGGCGGCGGTTAGGTGTGAGCCTTTAATCAAGCCTAATGGTGAGGTAGCGAGCTTGTAATGATCCGTGTACACAGCGCGCCACATTAACGCACATACTTTGCGGTTAATGACAATTAGTTGTACTATTATTGTAATGAGTGTGTGTGTGCGTATGTGTGAGTGTGCGCACGTGAGTGTGTGCCCGAGCCTGTACACGGGTTTTAACTAGTACGCATACTACGAGTAGAGTACGATATTTTAATGTGGACCATTTTTGTTCATTATACATTATGTAACGAAACCATTGGTTTACCAGTCAACATAAATAAGTTTAAGTACCTACCTATAATAAAATGAACATACATGGCTTGCTTTTCCAAATAATTAATTTATGTTTTGATGTGGATTTTAATATCTTAGCTGAATAGACCAACAGGATTGTTATTAATAAATGTAATTTTTGCAACTTTTTGACAACTAGTCCAGCGCAGCTTGAAAATGAGCCCGCGTCGGCCGCGGCGTCGCGGGTCGCCGTCGCCCTCGTGACACGCTTCTGGTGGTCTGCTACGAGGGTGATCTCTCAGCCCGATTCTGATTGATTTCTGATTCCGACTCATATAGAGTAGATACGAGTTTAATGTATATTATATCTACTTAATAATAATATTTTGTTTGGAAAACATAATGTCTCAACCTCAAGTGACCACTACAGGCGTTGTACAAGTTTTTCATCCAAAATATTCAAGTCATACGCTAGTAACTAAAGTGTGTCACTGAAATGTCCTGGTTAAGTTACTGCAAGAATCTTATACCTCATATCTATCATTCTTTGGCTACTGAGTAGTTTGACTGCCAAGAAATAATTAATAATGATGGAGATGGCTCGCTTAAGTAGGTATTTACGAAAGTTTGGAATGGACGTGACTCAATTCCATTATTTTCAATATCATATAGGTATGTGGCCAAATCCAACAAATAAGTTGCTAAATTGGTAAGGGTTCTCCCCGGGGAACACGTAGGGTCACGGCACATACACGCGGCGACAGTGTCGCTTGGCGCCGCCGCGCCGGTGTGCGCAGCCCTTAGCGTCCACGCCTCCTAATCACTGTCTGATTGTCTAAGGACCCTCTAGTTAACAGCGCCTTTTAAATATTCAAGACCAGTCATTAGGAAGCAAACTTTATCTTTTTCCGCTCATTATTCGCAAGCGGCACGGTAGAGGGGGCGCGGGGGGCGCGGGGGGCGGGGTGTGGAGGGCGCAATACCTCTCGTTTGGATTGTTACAAGTTGTATTGTCGGCGGGCGCGGGTGAGCTGATCGACAACCAGTGAACGAGCCCAGAGTATTGCTTCACCTGTGACTATCAACTCCACCGACAATATATCGCTCATGATCTCGCAATGGAACTTTTATTAAAATCGTTATTAATTAGCTGTCATCATTAACTTTATTAAATGATTACCTGCCTTATGAGTCTAGAGGTCATAAACGCAACTGCGGCGCTAGATATCCTGGGCTCGACTAGTTATTCTATTGGGTTTTCTATTAGTTTTCAGTAGCAGCTCGGAGTTTGGGATTTTTACCTGAATAATGCAATAGAAAAGGATAAAAAGAAAGATTAAGTTCGAAAAAGTCCAAACAGTATGCAGAAAATTGAAATGGCGCTAGACGAGACATGTTGAGAGAAAAGAAAGAGAAATGGACTAACATAACAACTGAATGGTACCCCAGAGAAAGCAGAACATGTAGAGGAAGACAGTTATAGCGACGGGCACAATGGTTGCGTACAGCCAAGGACAGAAACTAATGGAAAGCCTTAGAGGGAGGGGACCAACCGAATGCCGAGAATATGATTTAAGTTTTATTTCTATTGTAACGTTGTATTATTTTATCAAGTAAGTTATAAACTAACTAAGTAATAAATTTTATAATAAATTTCACAGAGCAATTTAAAAAATGAGCAGGCTTTCAATACGTTCGGCTTTTTACGTCCTGTTTCCTAACTTGTAACCTAACCTTTAGAAATTGTAAATTCAGATTTACAAACTTTCGTTTAATAAGATGGGCTGTTGTAATTGTATTAATTGTGTAATGCTTAAAGGTGGCGGTTGAGGCGCCGCTGATTGCTAATATGTTGTGTCAACGAGGTACTGGTACCTACACCCTCGCCCAACCGCCGCAGCCCGCCCGTCTCGACACCGCATACATGAGTTACTCCGAGCCGCTCCCCGTCAACGACAACACGATGTTATCTAAAAATATTCATAGCCTCTTAATACACGGTGTCCACTGATTGTCCGTAGAATTTATAGAAAGATAAAAATAATGGAAAACCCGTAATCGATACTGATATTCATAGTAGACAACGCCGCGTAACGTACCAATACGATCATACAAGTTTATAATGATAAGCAAATACTATACAAGCAGGTGGTACGTAGCTGCTACACAGATACTACACAGCTGATACGGAACTGCTACACAGACTGCTACGCAGATGGTACGTAGCTGCGACATAAATGCTACGCAGCTGATACGCAACTCAGACTGCTACGGAGCTGCTACGCAGATGATACGTAGTTTGATACTGAGATACTACGTACCTGCTACGGAACTGCTACAGACTGCTACGGAGCTGCTACGCAGATAGTACATAGCTGCTACACAGATACTACGCGGCTGCTACAGAGGTGCTACGCAGATACTGTGAATATTGCATAGTGTATCACAAGAGATTCGTTCGTCGTTCGTCCAAATTTCGGTATACAAATATGAAAGCAGCAACTTGTGTGTACGTTGCACCGGAAACGATATGGAGGGACGACCCGGTGAAGGTCGCTAAGAGTCATTGGATACAGGCGGCATATAACCGGACCCTGTGGAAGTCTTTGGGGGCCTTTATTCAACAGTGAACGTCTTTTGGCTGATATGATAACGATTATGTTTTTGTGCCCATAATATATATGTTCACCCGACGACGCAGCGGAAAAGTGTATGCGTTTACAGTAAGAGGTTTGTTTGTGTATGCAAACGAATGTTCCCATTTTCCTCCAAAGCTATTTGACCGAGTTAAATACGATTTTCTGTAAATGGTTTGTGATTTTTAAAACATGGGTGTTATAAACCATTACGGGGCGCTGCAATAAACATTTTTTGCTCTTAAGATGTGTTTTTCTGTTGTGAGGCACAAACATCAGACCTGCGCAACTGACAGGCTGTCACTGAGAGGGCACGGCAAGCGCGGCTGTATTTATTGCGTCTGGTTAGATAACGTTGCATCGAGGGATGAGCTCCTAAGCTGCTAGCTGTGTGATACTAAAAGTGATGGCGCGCGTCAACTAGTTCTGTATACCGCACTCTGCGCTAAATGGTCGATTTATCTTTAAGTCCTTTATAAATATTTTTGTTCAATAAAATAAGTTAACCGGTCTCTTAATTGGCGTTTCACCATCCACTCCTGAGAACTTGATTCACTTTTGGATAATGCATGTAGGGATTAAAATTATCACAAATAGTCACCTCTATCACACACACTGAACGGGAATACGTCTAATTACCAATAAACCCTGTATAACGTGAGTGAGAGGTCGGACGTAGGAGGCGGGTCAATAAAACATACGTATAATTACTTTCTTAGATTTGAACTAAGTATGTGTTTATTTTAGCATCCATAACTTAAGTGAAACGAGGGACGGGATAGTTCGTCAATATATATCAACAGTAAAACATAACATAACATAATGTAACGTAACATAACATACGAGCAACATTATATAGTGAGTCGCACTCTGACGGACACACATTACACACTCACGTCCGTACTACTCAAATATTGTATATTAGTAGCCTCCTGAAGTAGCACTTTGCCGCATCTGAAGGCTCCACAATATTATCTTCCACTAGACTTTGTTTTAGTTAAATAATCAAATTATATAAATAAACCCACGACATCAGTGCGACGCTTCAAACCTTACGGATACGTATTGAGAAATGTTGGCATTACTGCCAGCTCACAACCGGAAACCAATTACTTATATAGTTTGTACGTCGAACGTCACACCACACACTTCGTGCCACCGCACAATACTATCTGCTCTGCAGCATCTGATACGCGGAGAGCAACGCAACCAACCAACCGAACAACCGAGAGACAACGTAACAGAACTAGTGCACACCGTATCACATAGCGAGGAGCCGCCGCGCCACTCGCGCTATGTACAGGGGGGGAGTGGGCGGCGGGGGCGGGGGCGGGGGGCCGGGGGCGCTCCGTCACACTGTGGTCTCGCGGTCCACGTGAATGTACTCGACGGAGCGCTCGCGACGTCAAGAGGACGCCGCCGAGGACGCACGCGACGCGTCGAACAGCAGCTCCTCCGTGAGGCGGCGGCCGGCCGCCAGCGCGCCCAGCAGCTGCTTGTCCGCGCCCGCGCGCCGCCGCCGCCGCAGCACCGCCACCACTAGCAATGCCAGCGCCGCCGCTCCGCAAGCCGCCGCCGCCGCAGCGCCCGCGGCCGCCGGCGCCGCCAGCGCCGCCAGCAGACGGGCGCCGGCGCCGCAAGCGCCCGCCTCGTCGCCGCCGCCGGGGCAGTCGCTCTCGCCGTCGCACCACAGCGCGGGCGCCATGCAGGCGGCGAGCGCGGCGCAGGGGTGCGCGCAGGCCGCGGTCGCGTTGGGCCACGGCTCGCCGGCGGCCAGCGGGCGCGGCGCGGGCCCGGCGCGCCACACCTCCATCCAGGCGAAGCGCGCGCGGCCTGGCTCGCGCGCCGCCCACACCACGAGCAGCGCGCCCGGCCGCGCGCCGCGCCCCCACCACTCCTCGCTGAACACGTGCACGGCGCGCCCGCCGCCCGCGCCCGCCGGGCACACGGCGCGCACCAGCCGCGACGAGTGCGCCTCGTACACGAGCACGCGGTTGGGCGTGGCGCACGGCGGAGGGTCGCCGGCCTGCGGGCTGCCCGCGCTCGCCACGGGCAGCTCCTCGCCCCACACTCGCAGGAACACAGACCGGTTACCTCTCGCTTCCAGAAGAAATGGTGTTTCCCCGCACTCCGACATTCTATTGCCACTGTCACGGCGAAGAAAGCAAATATATCCGAAAATATTACCTAATATAAATGTTAATATTTATTCTGAATTGATAATAATGTAAAGCATTATAGGTTTGTGCCTACAAACCTGTAAGGGTACACCAAATGTACGCGTGTGCCAGGCGGCGGCAGGCGACGCCTGGCGGCGCATGGCGGCGCGGGAGCAGCGGAGCGCGCCCACGAGCCGCGGAACTGCACGTGCCGGTGGTCCTCGGCCGCGGACAGCGAACGCGCCACTAGCTCCAGCTCCAGCGCCGGCCCGCCCGACTCCAGCCGCAGCGGGGCACTGCCGTTGTCACAAATGCAAGCGACCGGCACCTGCACCAACGCTTCTACCTGTACACACTGCTCCACTGTTCAAAGTTCACTCATTCCAATGATTTTTACCACTTACCCTGTATCCTGGCCACGGAGATTCAAATATTCGAAGATGTGGTACACGCAACGGAGCATCATCTTCACCATCGAAGTCCACGAGCGTATCGTCGGCGGGATCGTGCTCATCGGGTGTCGGGTCGTGCGGGTCGGGCACGCAGTCGGGGCGCCCAGTGAGCGGGTCCGGGCGCGTCGCGCATCGCGGCTCCTTGCCGAACGCGGCCGCCGACAGGTCGAGCGCGACGCGCGCCCCGTCCGCCTGCAGGCGGTACACGCAGCGCAGCCGGCGCGCTCCTCCGCGACCGAACCACAACGCGTTCCGCGGCGACGCGAACGTACCCGGTGTCGTTATCCACCTTGCACATTCGTTCGGTAACGCTCGCGGACGTCGACCGTCATCCGGTAACGGCGCTCCCTCCAGCCGAGCGTCCACAAATTCATAATGCAATGCAAACTCGAGTGGATGAGTGGCGGTGCCGGGCAGCGAGGTGGCGGCCAGCGACAGCAGCGGCGCGGCCGACACGTAGCCGTCGGGAGGCGCGCACGGGCGCGGCGAGCGCGTGGCGTTGGCGAGAGCGGCGCGCGCGCACAGCGCCGGCGCCGCGTCGCAGTAGCGGCCCAGCGCACGCGCGCCCGCCTCCTCGGCGCCGCCGCCGTCCCAGATCCGCAGCTCCACGGCGCATGCGCCCGGTGCCACGCGCGGCCGGCTCTCACCTGCATGCACCGCCAGCGCGGCGCGCTGGCCCGGCTGCGCCGCACCGCTATCCTCGTCACGTTCTGCACTCTCGATGCGGCGCGGCTCTACTAGTGAGTATTGTGTGAAGCTCGAGAAGTAAATCCACACGAGATCGCCTGCGAACAGCACCGCAGTCGTCAATCGATCGTATCCAACTCGTGAACTGCCACTCTAGCTGATGTAGTTACCTACCTGGACGTCCGTGAAATGTCCAAGTACAAGTGGTGTTCGGCGGCAGCGTGTGCGCCGGCGCTCGGAGTCGCCCTCGTCGACCACGCCCACTACCTGATGCGGTCGAGTTCGTCTCCTCTTCAGAAGAAGATGCCTTCACGTGAAATTCGCAACGTCGCGCTTCTCTATGATCGACGAGCCAGTACATTATTTATTTGATATTAACTTAATGAATTATATTTATAAAATCTATGGTAGACTAACCTAGCGTAATCGAGAGAGTCGGAATCGGCAAACACAACGTCTACGTCGAGCTCGAAACCGCGCAGCGGAGCGGCGGGCGCGGAGGGGCGCAGCGGCGCGCTGAACGGGGACGAGTGGAAGGCGACCAGCATCTCGGGCCCGCGCGACGTCACGCGCGGCAGCCAGTCGCCGCCGCAGTACTCCACCAGCACGGGGTCGTCCGTGGACGCGCCGTCGTAGAAGATGAGCCGGTCGCGCTCGCCCGTGCACTCGCGCCACGCGCGCACCACGCGCCCCGTCTTGTTCAGGCTGCCGCGCACAACACACACTTATTACTTGCACGTACGCCACACGCGGCTAATGGGGATCATTACTGCCACTTGCTCACGCCAGATGGCGCATCGTCGACATGGCCATTATAATTGTCAGTTCCATACTTTTTGAACCTAACTTATAAATCAGTAAATTTTAGTTTTGTCGGACAATGCCTTTGTGTGATGTACCAGATGCACTGAATTGAAAAAATTAAGAAAAAGAGAATACGTTGCAAAAAAATGTACTTTAAGATCAATAATGGGCATCGGCTAACTTCGTGTTTCCGTTGATGATCGACACATCTAGGGACTATAATAATATAGAGCTGCTTTTATCAAATAGCCCTTGTACCGAGTTGCAAATATTAGGTCCTTACATGAAATTGGTGTTTTGTACGAGAGGAATATAAAGTCATTTATTTTCTGTAAAATATATTTAATTAATCAAAGTATGCACCGTTGTTATCTATGCACTTTTGCCATCTCATTGGTAGTTCATTGATCCCTTTACTAAAAAAACATGGGGGCGAGAATCAATAAACTCTTTGAAGGCGGTTTGGACTGCCGCATCGGAGTTGAATTTTTTTCCTTGTAAGAAGTTGTCCAAATTCCGGAAAAAATGGTAATCTGTTGGAGCATGGTCCGGGGCGTACGGTGGATGTCGCAGACATTCCAATTGTAGCTCATCTATCTTAGTGGTTGTTTGTTGTGCAGTGTGTGATCTTGCGTTGTCGTGAAGCAGCAGTGGCCAAGAGCGATTGACCAATCTCGGTTGTTTAGCAGCTAGTTCTTCCTTCATGGTTTGCAGTTGCTGACAATACATATCTGCCGTGATCGTTTGGCCAGATTTTAGAAAGCTGTAGTGAACGACACCAGCGCTAGTCCACCAAACACTCGCAAGTAACTTTTTCTGAGTCAATTTTCGTTTAGGGCAGGATTTGGCTGGGTCTCCAGGGTTCAGCCATTGCGAAGAGCGCTTCCGATTATCGTACAGTATCTCTTTTCATCACAAGTAATGATTCGATTTAAAATCCCTTCATTATTGTATCGGTTGAGCAAAGTAACACAGCAGTCGACGCGTGTTTGCAAGTTCGATTCACTAAATTCATGAGGTACCCATCGTTCAAGTTTTTTTACTTTCCCGATTTCCTTCAAGTGCATTAATACAGTTTTGTCATTTACCCCGAAACCTGCAGCTATCTCTGAAGTGCTTTGTGATGGATCCGTTTCCACAATAGCCTTTAATTCTTCATTCTCCACTTTGGTCTCCGGCCGTCCACGGGGTTGGTTCTGAAGGTCGAAATTTCCAGAAAGAAAACGTGGAAACCAAAAACGTACCGTGCTTTCTTTTGCGACATCAGCGCCGTACACATAATTTATCCTTCGAGCTGTTTCTGCAGCACTGGTGCCACGGTAGAACTCGTACTCGTAAATATACCGATATTTCATATTTTCCATTGTGCGGTATAAGCGACGCCAAAGAAAAAAATAATGAGGAAAAACAAATGAATGTGATCAGATCAAAGTGGTCAGTACGACAAAACGCTAATTTCATATGTAAGGACCTAATATTACATCAAAACAAAACACGATGGAGGGTTTTATCAGCTTTGTATAGTTCTACAAAACGGTAGCTCACGTTCTTCCATGCTTTCAATACTATCTGCAACTAACTTATTAGTGACAGCCAGGGCGCCGCTCGCAATTTGCTTTTCTTAGAAATGACGTTGACATTGATTTCATGCAATAAAGTTGAAATTGTAAATGATTTTTAGGGCCAAACTACGTTTTTTTAAATGTATTTGTTATTTTAGACCATCGTTTCTGATGTTTTCCGATGCCCATTATTTATCTTAAAGTAATGTATGTTTTTTGGTAATGCCCGGCAATATATCAGAACTGTTAACGTCTTGGTAAAGTTTTACAGCGGAAACTTTCATTGCTTGGCTTTGGGAAGCTTTAGGGCTTTGATTGCCAAAATTAAAATTTCAGTCATGAGCTTATAACGTAACAAAGAATGTAATTTAACGTTATAACTAAGAAAAGCTCCAAATCTAAAACGTATCTCTGTTGAAAAATATTTTGATAAATTCAAGTCTAGCTCTCAATAAGATCAGCCTTTCCAGTTCTCTTTCCTGATCATTTTTTTAGTCTTTCAACTCATTAAGGTTCCAGGTACCATACGTTACTAATATTGATGGCAGACCGATTAGAACACAAAAAAAATTACAAATAATATTTATTAAACAAAACGACTACAATTTGACAGCAGCCATGCCGCCGCTGGCGCCCCCTGAGCTGAGCTTTGCGTGAGCATCCCCATTCTGCTGCTGACGACACTCGAGCACTCACCTTGCCATCGATATTGAACGTTTGATTTGCATCTTGTGTGAATAATCTTGCCGCACAGAGATCATCGCGTGTTTACATGTAGGAATATCTTTCTGTCGTAGACTCCAGTAGCAGGTGACGTTTCTGTCATTAAAATATTGATAAATTAATTACAGAGGAATGATTGAAAAATGGATGGTTCAATAGTGTCAAATACCTGGGGTACATTCCGGGGTAGTTGGGGCTCTGGAGGCGGCAGGGCTTGCGGTGGCACTCTTCGTAGGTGCGCGTGCAGTAGGTGCCGGGCGACACGGCGCCGCGCTCCAGGGGCGCCTCCATCGCGCCGAACCTGTACACCACGCACGCGCACACTTGTACACCACCGACACCGACACACATGTCTGTTCGACCCGCTTGCCTTTGCGCTGTTCGTGTTGACTCTATCAGCGTAATGACTGGATATACTGAATATACATCATCGGCAACTCATACAGTATCAATGTTCAATATTCTACAAATATTCCTTCCTATTTATTCCTAGTTTTCTCAAATATTCCTTCACCGTATACGAGTATGCTAGTGATAAATTAATGTAAATTATATGGAAAAGGGGACAAATAAATCAGTCATTGTTTTGTTTCAAGCAACCTTCCGATTACTTTATGTACGATAAAACCGTACACTATAGTCAAATAGGCATTTTTACCTATGCTTGTAAATTAGTGACTAACTTCTCAACTCCAACATGGTCCTTCGAGCCGGATCATGTTGAAGTTGAGAAGTTAGATAAATGATAACGCGCTAATTTAAGTTAAATAAATTTAATAATTGGACCAAAGGTTGATTATTACAAAGGAGCGAGGGAGCACATGCGATGACCGCTAATCGTCTGTACTGATCGTTAATTACATAGTAATTTACAAGCTTAGGTAAAAATGCCTATTTGACTTAGTGTACGGTTTCATCGTACACTGTGATTCTGGCGGAAATATGTGATTACCTTACACAATGTAGTGACTCGTCGAGACAGTTACCTGACGACGGCGTCGCGCTGCGCTAAGAACTTGTATCGTAACCGAAAGCCGAAGGGCTCCCCGAGGCGCGCGCGGAACAGCTTCACCGACACGGTGACCGTGGCCGTCTCGCTGTAGTAGAGCGCGGCGCCGTCCGCCTCGCCGCACCACGAGCCGCCGGTGAACGGGCGGCCCAGCTCCGACAGCTGCATGTACCCGTCCGGGCAACCGTCCAGCGCGCCCGGCTCGTAGCGCCCCACGCGGAACTCGTCGAATGCCAGCTGCACCAGGTCCCCGTGCGCGCCGCCGCCCGCCGTGAACGTGAGGTGGCACAGGAAGGGCGCACGCGGCGCCTCGCGCACGCCCACCGCGTACGCCACGCCCACGCGGCCGTAGTACGTGCGGTTGCACACGGTGCAGTGCGGCGGCTCGTCGCTGCTGTCCGCGCACTGCGCCTCGCCGTCACAGAAGGCGTCCAGGCGCACGCAGGCGCCGCTCCGGCACGCGAACTCCGCCACGCCGCAACCGCCGGCCGCGCCGCGCGCCAGCACGCACACCAGCGCCGTCAGCGCCAGCGCCGGCGCCACGCCGCCGCCGCCGCCGCGCTGCATCACCGCGCCCCTCTCACCTGTGCACGCCTCGACCGCGCCCTACGGAGCACCCCGCTAGTTCTGACATCGTTATTGTGTTTATAAAATAATTATATTATCATACTTCTAAAATAAAATGAACACTTACACTAGTACCTATTTTAATTACTCCACAGAGGGCGCGTTATAAAATTTTTGATGTCGTGTTTCTTTCAAGGATTAAAGTTATAAAATAAATAAGCCGAGGCTATTTAAACGCTAAAACCCTCCACAATCGCGAGGTGTACAGGCTTAGACAGTACTTCCTTAAGACTGACGTGGCGATGCACCGAGATGTAGTTATAGGGGATAAAGGATTCACCCCGCTATCCTTGGCTAAAGAGAACTGGCGCAAACCTATAACACTTGATACTGCTGGCCGCAAGGAGATATGGCAAAGCAAGGAACTTCACGGACGCTTTTATCGGGCCCTTCATGGACTCGATGTAGATTTTTTAGCGTCTGTGTCCTGGCTACGCTTCGGGAACCCTTTGGGGAAACCGAGGGTTTTGTCTGTGCAATTATGGACGAAGTTATAATGACGAACAACTACCGGAAATATATTATAAAGGATGGCAAGATTGACATTTGTCGGGCGTGTCAACGCCCAGGAGAATCGATCGATATTATTTCTGGGTGTTCTCGTCTTGCTAACAGCGAGTACCTGCACAGACATAACCTAGTAGCTAGGATTATCCATCAGCAACTTGCTCTAAAATATAAACTTGTGGACTCAGAGGTACCATACTATAGGTATGTGCCCGACCCAGTTCTTGATGATGGGTGTGTAACTCTGTATTGGGATCGATCTATCATCACTGACAGGACTGTTATTGCCAATTAAATATCTAGACTTGGCGCATGAGATTGTCGACATGTGGGATGTTGACTCGGCAATCATTGTACCGATAGTTGTGACCGCCAATGGTCTAATAGCCAAGAGCCTCGACTCACACCTATGGAGGCTCTCGTTAGACAGCTGGGTTAAGGTCCTGATACAGAAAGCGGTACTCTTGGTTCCTTTCTGTGGGGCCCTGACCGCCGGTAGCTTGGACCCTGCTCCCGATACCGGTGGACTACTATTTTTTTATATTTTTAAATGTTTTTATTTTTATTTTTAAATTCAAATATTTGAAAATGTATTTAAATATGTACACAATGAATAAAGGTAAGAATAATTAAAATTAACAAGAAGAATGAAAGAATTCCGCAAAATTTCTAGTATCAGTTTACCCGCGTTCATATCCTCAGTCCACAGTACCGAAAAGTTAGCCAGAGATATCTTAGGACCTTCTGGTTGATTTGGAAGTACCGTTTCTGACTGACGCTATGACCGTTTGGAGAATGGCTTGTCCCAGTGCTGATTTACTCCTGGTCCCATCTTCCCAAAAGCTTTGGGATGAGCCGCTTTGCAGTTTTACGCGGAAAGAACTACTTAATACGTCAGTCAATACTGCGGAGCGTGCTCGTCTGATGGCTGTGGGTGAATGGGAATAAGGTCTCTGGCTTCAGCGATGCCGAGGAATACTTTGAAGCTTAGTCACGCCTCTGTCTTTTAGATTTATATATATATAGCTTTTTTTCTTACTTTCATGTATTTTATTTAAATATTCTATAATAATACGTTTCTTTTCATAATGTATATAGTTTAGTTAGTGGTACATAAAACACAAACGTGAGTAGTGTATTCCTTTAAAATAAAAAAATAATAATATGTATAAATATTTTCGACTCCACATTCCACTTGCTGGGGACCACCTGAGCTAGACCAATATATTTTTATATAAAAAAGCAAATAAACAGTGCATGTAAAACTAATGAAAATTTTGCTAATATAAGTAGGTAGTTTGGGTTTTTATTTTCCTTACGCTGAGGTATATTGTTTTTAATTAATTGTAAATAAAGTTTCATAAAATAATTACCTATACATGGGTACTTGATTTTTTAATCGTCCTGTCTAATTTGTTACTAGTTCTTCGTACAGAGCAATAAATACAACAGCGCCATCTATTGACTCAATGTTCATTATTGACCGCGTCACTTTGTTTCTTATTTGGTAGTTCGCTGTATCACCGCCCTTTTAAAAAAAAGCGCTAGGTAATCGGAGCAATAGTGGGCGTGGCTAAAATACCGAAACATCGAATTTCGTTAGCTGTTGTCAGCGCCTTAACACCGCGATTTAGAAAATGACGTCATCAGCACAATGTCATCTATCGAACACGGAACTATAATAAAAATGATGCATGACAAAACACTTGAACGATATTCTGTAGATTCCATAGATATCAAGAAAGGTACTAATAATTATTGTTACTTAACAATAATATCAAATATATCATAATTAATTTAAATTCATATATCTACTTAGATATCATAATTAATTTAAATTCATATATCTACTTAGATATATGAATTTAAATTAAATATATATCTACTTAGATATATGAATTTAAATTAATTATGATATATGCATCGCATAATTAATATATAGATAGCGCCATCTATTGAGAACACTGCACTAAAATACTCATTTTAATAAAATATATATTCCGCCTTTTATTTAAATACTAGCGACCCGCCAGCGGTTTCACCCGCGCTGCTCCGTTCCTAAGGGTGAAGCGTTTCACATTAGAAACCTCTTAAATTTATCAATGTTTCTCTCCAATATTATGCATGTATTATATATATAAACCTTCCTCTTGAGTCACTCTATCTATTAAAAAAAAACCGCATCAAAATCCGTTGCGTAGTTTTAAAGATTTAAGCATAAATAGGGACGGACCGACGGCGACAGCGACGTTGTTTTATACTATGTAGTCATAATGATTATTCACCGAATGAGTTGTCTAATTTCAGGTACTTACCTATTATCCAATCTGTGCAATTTCTGGTGTATAAAAATATATAGGTACTCAAGAATGGACCTCGAAACCAATAATTTTCACTTATTAGGTACTACTACTACTAAACTTGCTAGAGTCACACATATTATAATATTGTACTAGTTACTTAGTACTTACGGGTAGAGTAAATAAACGCCTCTTACAATTTTCATTACATCAGAGAACAAAACATAGTTAGTACTTCGTCAATTACGAGATGGCGCTAGTTGTAAGAAATTCACAGACCGCACACTTTTTATTATTCGTCCAATGTTTGCAATATAGGATTTTTTGTAATACCATATGTCGCATGATACTATTTGGATTAAGACGAATCCAAAGACACCTCAATCATTAAATTCGAGTAAATTTTATAATTTTTTTGGTGCTCTTTTTTATATTTCATCAGCCATGTCGACTTATTTTTTCAAAAATGTATAGCCTATAGGTATCTTACTGTAAAGACAAATCAATCGACACCTCATTTATTAAAATCTGTTGAGAAGTTTTTGAGCTACCATCGAACATCAATAAGATACATACATAGACTGTTACACTCATTACCCTTCCTTTTTCGTAGTTGGGTAATGATGTGAAATGGATTCCCGAAGAAGAGATAATCACACAGACTTACGTTCACAGTTTCATCATTATTTTGGCTTCTGAATATCACTAATTTATTTTGTCAATAGCCTCTTATGACGACTAGTATCTACAGACTTTACGTAATCTCGGTGACACGGAGGTGTCTCGCTGTGTTAATAATGGATACCCATCCATAGATTGATTGTAGCAAACATAGCTTAACTTTGTAGATCTAATGATCCGCGTAATTATTACTTAGCCACAGTTTTACATAATAAGCGTTGATGAGTCCAGTATAACGTTGACTTCTGAAACGGAGCTTGTAAGATGTAAGAAATAAAAGGACGTAGGTAGGTAATTAATAAAATATTATTTCGCATAGGCTCAGTCAGACTACCCATGTTTCGCTAAATCTATAGTGTCTTCAGGTATGATCCAACCATCAACCATCCTACAGTTTAATCAAAATAACTGTGTGTGTCCGGACTTAGGCGTTCCGAATGGTCGCGTGCGTAACAATCACTTAAATTAGTGTTTTCGTAGAAAAATATCGAAATTAGAAAAGACAATAATCACGAACGCGAACCCAATTGTCTTTACGCCGAATTTTATATTAAACTTTGGCACACTCGCCTTTTGCCATACTGGGACTTTCACTACCCTTTATTCGTGTCGGCGTTAATCAATGCCAAAAAACTAAATAAAAATTTAACAACGCTATTTAGTGTTTTAATGCTTAGGATTATTACTTTTCTACAGTAAGTAAGTACTGAAGATTCTCATGGATCGCCACCTGGGGACGTGACAGAGTATGAACTCGTACTGACCATTGCATTCGCTATGACCATGACTGGGTAGGAATAATAATACCCACCAGAGAAGAAATAAGTTGTATTTTAGGAATAAACACCGCTGACCTCACGGCCGCGGTCTGAAGGTGATTCCCGGCCCCATTGTCCATCTACAATTGGCTCGGACGTGTGTAAAGTATTTACAAACTAAAAATAAATTAATTTGATAGCATGTTTATTACTTTCTTTGTATCTTAAATAAACATACCCCATTGGCAGTACCTCGAACATTTTCATAACAGAGATAATTATGGATATCAAACACTACAACAATTCAGGTGCCCAAATTACCCGACCATAAAACCAACATTTGACAGTGTTGGCTTTTGTCCTTTTCGCCTCCGAGTCGACCGTGAAGTATTAGTCAGGTATCACCGTCGACTTAAAGTCATCGTTGACTCAACAATGACGATTGATGGAACCTTGGACATAACTTCTCAAGTCTCATTCGCGCTTTTTACACTTCGGATTTGTAATTAATTAATTGTCCTGTAAAGTCACAGCCATAGTAATAGTGTAGCGACACTGCTGACGTATTAGAATTGGATTGTGTTAACTTAGTAACTTAGCGCGATTTTAAGTATGTGATTATAGCTTACCGGATGACGAAAATTTCTGCGTTCTGGTCTTATCCAGAGGTTCTCAAATAGGGGCCTGAAAATGCGGCGAAATGATAGATATCAAGTGACGACCTACATTCATTTACCAACCACATCACCGCATCAACCCCACAATAGTATGGGACAACATATTGACGGCCTACACCGAAACATGACTTTATAGATCTATCTGTGCTTCGTGTCCCTGTGCTCCGACAGATATGTTCGGCCTATTGCCACTTTAATTGCACAACTGTTTTGCCGATGTCTTCGACTTTGGTACGTTGGCGAATGTCGTCATTTGTGAACCTGTTCCATAGTGAGATACCGATGAAGGCTCTCTCCGTCGCTCTCTGGGTTACTTTGAGGCAATATAGTAGGCCTCAATGACATTATAGTTATCTTTTAATAAATCATTGGTAGTCCTACAATAAGTGTCCATTTTAACATGCAAGCGTAAGTCATGACGGATTAACGGGAAGGACACCTTGATTTCCGACTTTAGTGTCAACGCGCCGGGATCTGGGACTTGAACATGTTTTCGAGTTCGCCAAGGTAGGGGCCTAAATAAACATTTAAGATACCCGTATTTAAATTTTCTGAAACAGTATAGTAACATTTCTTCAGCATAGGTATATGTATACATTTATTTTAGGCAAGTAAAATCGATTCAAGTTATTACCTAAAGTTAAAAAGGTGTTAAAGTTGTTAGAATTACTGGTTATATTGTAATTTCAATAACAATTACATTAATACTAGGAATAAACAAATGTCGTTCCTCCAGCTAGACCCCAAAAATGCTAGTTACAAAAAATAAGCGCAATAAGTTTAAATAAACGGCAGTAGCCGGCTAGGGCGTCGGACTTGCGATCATGTGGTGCCGGTTCGAAACCCACCCATTGCACTACCGACGTGAAGTCAGTCAACAGATTTCTGAGACTTATGCGAACATTGGACATATTGAAATAAAACCTGCTTACGGATAGTGACAATGGACGCTGTAAAGAGTCCGAAACGTCGTAACTAAATACAATTTCTACAACTATGTAACAATAATATGGTGTACAATAAAGAATATTCTATCTATCTTTCTAATTATTTACTTACCTCACGATAATACGAGATATATTTCTTGCCGGTTCTTTTCCATAAGACACTTTTAGAAACAGTGCAACTAGTTTTTGTGTCAAGTGTCTGAACTGAAGTAATTGTCTAATAAATAAATAATAATAAATTGACTTGACTCCGGTCAAAGTCGCCTTAGGAGCAGCATACCTATCTATATGAGAAGAGAGCGCCACTCACTCTCGAGAGTCACATTATAAGTTCACATGTCACACATCCATGTGTTGTCGCATGGTGGGTAAATACCCACGTTAGGCACGGCTTATCACTAGGTTAGGTGCAGGGCACGCGTTACGCCTAGCACTCGACACCACACTACACTATCACTTGCTAGAAGGTAATCAAACTACATTTATATTTTAGTGAGTGTGTTCACCTCACTTAAGGACCTACCTACCTACCTACTGCTTCGTTTCAGTGAGTGCTCTGTATTTTTAGTTTCGCATTGTAAAACTATTCCAAGTCCTTACTTATTTGAAAAACACTACATACTATCTATTTTTATTTGTGATCTGGTATTCATGTCAGGAGTGGGAGTCCTCGCTGATGGCGGTGAACGTCGGTGACCCCAGCGCGGTACAGTAGGCAGCACAGTAATCACAGCCACACACGTGGGCGCGGGCGCGGGCGTGGGCACGGGTTGTCGCGCGGACTGACGTGCGGGCCGGTGCTCGCGTGACGTAACGCCGCGCCACACTGCAGCGCGCCGCGTGGCCCGCCGCGGGCCGCCCGACCTGTGCCCGATGCTGCCCCACGCCCCGCGCCCCGCGCCCCGTCATCCCTGCGCGCGCACTCACTTGCCACCTCTCGGTGCACCGGCCGACTGTGATCGCTACTGGACGTGGACACTGATCGCCACGTATCGTATGTGCATCACCAAATTTTATTCGCTATATGTGTAAAATAGTTTATGATTGCCTATGCTTCAGAAAGCTATATAATTATACTTCATGATTAAATATAATAATGTTAAGAAAACCGTGCCCGATACGTAAACATATTATTAGGTGTCGAAATCTAAGTATATTTATATAATCCTTTTCAGATAGGTAAAAGTAATATATATAGAGTATAAAGTTAATCAATCAATCAATCATTTATTTTGTCAAACATACGTGTATACAGATCATAGAACATTGTTATAGTTATAAATATGGCTCACTATGTTTTGCCAATAGATGGCGCACAAAATTTAGGGAAATAATAAATACATAATACATGTCAGAGGTATAACATGTCAATGTAAATTAGGTATAATTAATAGTAATTATATAATAAAATTAATATTAATATTAGTAGGTGGCGTTGAGTTAATAAGTCGGATCTTCATACTTTTTTTATCATCAATAAACTCTGTGATGTAGTAGTAACACCTATCCAATAAAATCAATCATCAGTCAATCAATCAGGTCTCTATAACCTTAGGTAGTAACGCTCAGTCTATCAGTCAATATATCAAATCAATCTATAAATTAAATTATCAATCGATCAAACGATTAACTGATCCATAAATCGATCAATAATAATTACATAATAACTGATTTATAAATTGGAGCACATTGGTGTAAGAGACCGGCAATTAATTAAAACTTTTTTTTAAAAGCTATTTGACTAATAGGACACAGTGTGTAAAGATCAATGAGAACATCACAAAGAGCTTCATATTGAATTCGGTATGCCGCAGGAAAGTATACTTTTACCCACGCTTTTCTTAGTTTATGTCAATGAAATGTGCAAACTGAAAATTACCGATGGCAAATGGCTTTTGCAGATGACCGGGTGGGACCGGGTCTTCGATGCGGCACAAATCGGTTTCAATATAGTAACTGAGTGGTTAGCAGATAACACTTTGTCTCTCAATGTTGACCAAAATAAAATTATTCGATCTAGTATTAAAAAGTCGAATAAACCAAATTAGTTTTCGATTTATTACTGCTCATAACCACATAACTGACCGTAATTTATTTAACATACAGTTGTCCCAGGACACATGATGTCACTAGCATAAAGTATTTGGATGTAATCATAGACGATAAATTCGACTTTCCCACCGCACATGGACCTACTTACAGGGAGAATTCGGAAGCTTATAATTATATATTTTTAAACACTTGAAACATGTGGCAAAAAAACAGTTCTACAAGGTATACCGGCACGGCAGTACAATAAAATATACACCGAATGATTTTCCTGCTTCGGACGATTCATTTACAACATAAGTAACTATATTTGATACATACAACAGATAATAATCTCACGCATATTGGACATTTGCAATCGATTAATCGATCAGATATTCAGGTCTCTGTAATCTGAGGTTAGGGTCATTCAGGTTAGGTTTGCTCAGTCAATCAGTAAGTAAATCTATCGATCAATCAATAAATCAATAAATTCATCATTCGATTGATCAATCGACCAAACGATCAATCTATAAATTAATCAGTGTATAGATCAAACGATGAATCGATTCATAAATCGATCAATCAGAACATACATCAATCTATAAATCTATAAACTTCATAATGTAAGTAGTTTTAAAATTTGTTAGTCAATTAAGTAATTATAATTCTATTTAATTATTGTAATTGGTTTATGACCGTTCTAGTTAAATTGTATAAATAAATATATCAATCAATCATTTAATCGATCCATCAAGTCTCTATAATCTCAGGTTAGGTTCGCTCAGTCAAGCTATCAATATATTAATTCATAAATACATCAGTGCTCAATCGATCAATCAATCAGTAAATCAATGCTCTTTAATCCCAGGTTTGGCTCGGTCAGGTAAGGTTCGCTCGTCGCTGTGGGATGAAACCTTGCTCCCGTTATATCAGCAAAGAATGGCGAGGCGAAACAACCATGTGGTTTAGTCTGTAGGTTAAGGTGAAGTCCGATACGCCCCGATGCCATCAACGTTGCCTTCGGCGGGAGTCCATGAGATTTTCCATAACCAGAGGAAATGAAATAAGTAAGAAATCAAATAAATAATTTTCATTCAATCAATAGATCAAACAATCAATTGATTTATCAATCTTGAAACTAATCAATCTACCAATGACCAGATCAAACGATTGGTTCGCTCGGGTTAGGTTCGCTCAGGTTAGGTTCGCTCGGGGTGCTGGGCCAGACAACCTCCTCGTGTGCTCCCGGCTGCTAGTCCCGCTTGGATACGTCCGAGGGGAACAGCAGTCGTTCGTTATGGAGCCGGTGCACCCTGGGCACGAGTAATAACTTTCCTCAGTTGGGGAATCTTATTGCTCGTGGCTGATAGTCTGGCGTGGGAGGGGCCATTCATTGGCCATGGGGGGCGTTGCTCCAAGTGTTCCTCTGTGTTCCAGCAGAGGCCACATTGGAGGAGCAAGGGCGGGCTCAGCGCGTACTCACCCTACCACTGAGCAGGCAGCGGGAGTTCTGTCTCTCCTGCCACCGTCGTTAAATCGGAGGGTACTCTTACATTTGCTGGGTGTCGTGGTCATGTCTCGCGGCTCAGCGTAAGGTACCTTCCGTCGGTCTTGGCTTGGTCGCCCGGACTGCGGGGAAGAAAACCTCGAGAACAAATTACCCTGAATCTCAAGCGGCGGCGCACCGCGAGGAGATGTGTGGCTGGCGGGGCTCTTCGGAGTAACCAGTCACTAGTGCGACCCCCTCCAGGGTACTTGCGGACCCCCTGGTTGGGTTACACTCTACGCTTACCCGGGTACAGGGGGCACTGCCCGGGTGGACTTTTATTTCCCCCACACTCGTGGGACTTCTATGGATAAACCTAACAAAAAACAAACCCAAAAACAAACCGATGATGTGGAGATGGATGCAGTGTCCGATGCCGGATCTGCGTCGAGCGACGTTCTGGTGGTGGAGCACAGTAATCCTGCGCTCAGCCAGACCAGATTTTGGAGGGACGGGCGCAAACGTCTGCGCTCGAGTGATGTCAGCGGCTCGGCCTCTGATTCGGGTGACGAGTCAGTGCCGGCTACTAAAGTGGGTACAGTCTGAAGGGGGAGAGGTCGTCCTCCCACTACTGGCGAGTATGTAGGCTTGGCCAAGGCTAAGGCGGAGCTAATAGCCTACAGGCGGGAGGAACTTCACCTTCGTGCCGAGGAGGAGGTGCTGGATCTGGTCGAGCAGGCCAAGTCAAAGCGTGTAACGCGGGAAGTCGACTCTGACCCAGGCTCCGCTGTAGAGGGCCTTACCTCAGCGGCGTTATTTGAGCAGGTGGCTGCTGGTCTGAAGGTTGTCCAGCATGTCGCTACAAAGTCGGGCAACCTAAAAGGCACCTTCACAAGAAGCCTAATGGATGCAATGACACTGATTGAGGGCGCAGCAACCGGATTGCGCCATCTGTCGGCATCTGAGGAGAACAGTCGCCTGCAGGAAGATCTTAACAAACTGCAGGCTGACAACGCACGCCTTCAAGCTGAGAACGACAGATCTCGGTTAGAGCAGGAACAGATGCGTCGGGAATTGGAGCAGCTTAAATCGGACGTGGCATTGATTCGCCAACCTGCCTCCTCAGTGCAGCCGGCTGAGTCGGACCTGATAAGCCAGCTCCTGACAGAAGTAGCAAGTCTAACCTCGAGATTTGGCGTAATTGAGGGAAGGATTCTGCGCCCACCTCTCGCTGGAGACAGAAATATAAGAGATGACACAGTGGCATCCTCTTACGCGACAAAGGCTGCAACGCCACGTGGTTCGGCGAAACCCAATAAAGGCGCTAAAATCAGTCAGACCTCCTCAGCTCGAGCTCAGCCGAACTCAGACTCCTCGGCTGATGCTCCGACGTCGGCTCAGACTTCTTTATCCCAAGCCGCCGAGGGGTCCTCAACTCAGGCTGCTCCAGCTCGGGCGGCCCAACAGAAGTCCAAGAAGGCATCGAAACCGGACAATAGCACCCCTGCTGCTTCACGAAGCCAAGCAGCTACTTCGCAGAGCCAAACGGCTGCAGGCTCTAGTGAAGGGGAATGGCAGACGGTGACGAAAAAGCAAAAGAAGCAGAAGCAGAAGGCAGCTAAGAAATCGGGCCAGAAGAAGCGAAAACTGCGGGCGCCACGCTCAACAGCAGTTGTCATCGCGCTGCAACCAGGTGCAGAGGAACGTGGCGTTACTTATGCAGCTGTCTTGGCTGAGGCCAAGCAAAAGATACACCTTGCTGACATCGGGATAACCTCCCCCCTAAAATTCAGGAGAGCTATCACGGGTGCTAGAATACTGCAAATTCCCGGAGGTACAAGCGACGATAAAGCCGACGCTCTAGCGAGCAAACTAAGGGAGTGCCTCAAAGAAGAGGACATAAGGGTCTCCAGACCCACCAAATGCGCGGAGTTGCGAGTCTCGGGTTTGGATGACTCTGTAACTTCTTCAGAAGTAGGCGTGGTTGTAGCACGGGTCGGTGGATGCGCCGAAGAAGATATAAAGGTCGGAGAAATACGGATTGGTCCCTCCGGCCTCGGTACGGCTTGGCTCAAGTGCCCTGTGACAGCGGCGAAGAAAATCGCAGAGGCTGGTCACTTGCTGGTGGGGTGGGTCTCCGCAAAGGTGACACTGCTCGAACCCAGACCGATGCAGTGTTACCGTTGTCTGGAAGGCGGGCACGTTCAACACACTTGCTCATCGGAGATGGACCGCAGTGACCTGTGCTACCGCTGCAGCCAACCGGGACACAAAGCCGGACAATGTACCGCCCAGCCGCACTGCTCGCTGTGTGCAGCCATAAGCAAACCTGCGGAGCATAGAGTGGGTGCCAAGTCCTGTGCAGCACGTGCGAATAAGAAAAGAAACGGGGTTAGGGCTTCTCAGACCCCCCCAACTCAGCCATCGGCCACTCAGGCCATGGACGCGATGGACACTGACCAAGCGCCACAATAATAATGGCAACCAAATTTCTTCAGGGCAATCTCAACCACTGCGCCAGGGCTCAGGACTTATTACTGCAGAGCATGGCGGAGTGGTTGATACACGTGGCTGTTGTAGCGGAGCCATACTTTGTACCCTCCAGGGACAACTGGGCGGGTGACCCAGCGGGCTCGGTAGCCGTCACGTGCCAGCCTTCCTTGGGAGCTACAATGAAGGTTGTGGACAGGCGTCCGGGCTGCATTGCTGCCGTCGTTGAGGGTGTCCTAGTCGTTGGGGTTTATTTTTCGCCCAACAGGGTACTCGCGGAATTCGAAACGTTTCTCGGCGAAGTGGGAGCCCTGATTGGGCGGAACCACACCCACCCTGTCCTCCTTCTCGGGGACCTCAACGCCAAATCTTCGGCCTGGGGTTGCCCCATCACTGACGCACGTGGCGACATGCTGGAGGAGTGGGTGGTCGCGACAGGCTTGGAGATCCTCAACTGCGGGACGGTGCACACATGCGTTCGGCAAAATGGCGGCTCGATCGTGGACATCTCTTTAGCGAGTCCATCGGTGGCGCGTCGCGTTCAGGGGTGGAGAGTGATGGAAGGCGTGGAGACATTGTCAGACCACAGATACATCCGCTTGGAGCTTTCCGCGCCTTCAGCGGCCCTAAACAATGGCCGCCCAAGTCGGAACACCCCTGCGACTCCAAGGTGGGTCATAAACCGACTCGACAGAGATGTCATGATCGAAGCCGCGATAGTGCAGGCTTGGTTCTCAGCTCCTGAGGAGCCAGTGGACGTAGACTCCGAGGCGGCCTGGTTCCGGCACGCAATGACAGAAATTTGTGATGCGGCTATGCCACGGGCCAGGTGCGGACCCCAGAAGCGGCAAGTGTACTGGTGGTCTCAGGAGCTGGCGAACCTCCGCACGGAGTGCGTTGCAGCCCGACGCCTGTACACAAGGCATCGCCGACGGCGCCGTCGCGATCCGACAGTTGACGCCCAGCTGTACGAGTCCTACAGAGGAGCCAAGGAAGCTCTGCAGCTGGCCATCAGCCGGGCGAAGGAGCTCGGCCATGAGCAGTTCCTAGAACTGTTAAACAGTGACCCCTGGGGACGCCCCTACAAGCTTGCAAGGGCCAAACTCCGTCCATGGGCGCCCCCGCTGACGGAGACGATGGACCCAGCTTTTGTCGAAGGTGTTGTGTCCACTCTGTTTCCGAACCGAAGGGAGCACGTCCCGCCTTCAATGACATCACATGCGGAGACACAAGACGAACCGGAGGCACCGGAGGTTTCGGAGGCAGAGCTCGGTGCAGCAGTGATGCGAATGCGCGCCAAGAACACGGCACCGGGTCCAGACGGCATTCCCGGCCGAGCCTGGTCCCTGGCTCTAAAGGTCCTGGCGCCCAGACTGCGGGACCACTTCACGGAGTGCTTCAGACAGGGCCGCTTCCCAGAGCAGTGGAAGACGGGCAGACTTGTCCTCCTCAAAAAGGAGGGGCGCCTCGCTGAATCACCCTCTGCATATCGCCCGATAGTACTGCTGGATGAGGCGAGCAAGCTCTTGGAGCGTGTCATTGCCTCTCGCCTCATCAAGCACATGACCAGAGTGGGCCCTGATCTGTCCGACAACCAGTTTGGGTTCCGGGCGGGCAGGTCGACCGTCGACGCAATCCTGCGAGTCAAAGCCCTCTCGGAAGAGGTAGTGGCGGACGGCGGAGTGTTGCTCGCAGTGTCGTTGGACATCGCCAATGCGTTCAACACTCTACCGTGGAGCTGTATCGTGGAGGCGCTCCAATACCACCACATGCCGCTCTACCTTCGTCGGACGGTCGGTGACTACCTCAGCGACCGCTCGGTCACATACATGGGACGTAACGGCGTGTGCACTCGGGGAATGACGTGCGGTGTTCCACAGGGTTCCGTCCTCGGACCGCTCCTGTGGAACATCGGCTACGACTGGGTTCTGCGTGGGGCCACTCTCCCGGGCGTCAGCGTGTTGTGCTACGCTGACGACACACTCGTGTTAGCCCGAGGGAGCTCGTACAGGGCGGCTGCCCGACTTGCCACTGCAGGGGCGGCGCAGGTTGTCGCGCGTATCCGCCTGCTGGGGCTGGAAGTGGCGTTGAACAAGACGGAAGCTCTGTGTTTCCATGGGCCCCGGAAATCACCGCCTCCGGGATCCCACATTGTCATCGGTGGGACCCGCATTGACATCCAACCGTGCATGAGGTATCTGGGGCTCGTGCTGGATAGCAGGTGGAACTTCAACGTCCACTTCCAGCGCCTAGCACCCCGGTTGATGGCTGCGGCCGGCGCTCTAGGGCGGCTGCTGCCGAATCTCGGTGGCCCAAAACCCAGCTGCAGGCGGCTATACCTGGGGGTCATCCGCTCCATGGCCCTCTACGGGGCCCCCGTCTGGGTCGCCGAGTTGACGAGTCGCGGCGCCGCTATGTTACGACGGCCGCAGCGTGCGATTTCCATCCGAGTGATCCGGGGGTATCGCACGATTTCGGCAGAGGCGGCATGCGTGTTGGCGGGGTCCCTCCCTTGGGACCTAGACGCCCGGATCCTTGCGTCACTCTATACATGGCGCAAGGAAGCGCGGGATCGAGGTGAGATTGTGGACCCGAGGGAGGTGGACCAATGCAGGGCACATCTGCGGCAAGCGGCGGTAGCTGAATGGGCGGAGCGGCTGGAACGGCCAGGAGCCGGTATTCGGACGGTAGAAGCCCTCCGTCCCATTTTGAAAGAGTGGGTGGACAGGCGTCACGGCGTACTGACCTTCCGGCTGACGCAGGTGCTGTCGGGGCACGGGTGCTTCGGCAAGTACCTGTGCCGAATCGCCGGAAGAGAGCCGGACGCCCGTTGCCACCACTGTGGAGGCCTCGAGGACACGGCGCAGCACACGCTCGCCGAGTGCACTGCATGGGCAGAGCAGCGCCGCGTCCTTAACGCTGAGTTAGGAGGAGACCTCTCGCTCCCGGTCGTCGTCTCAAGTATGGTCGGGAGCGAGAGCGCGTGGCAAGCGGTGGCCTCCTTCTGCGAGGAGGTCATCGCCGCGAAGGAGGCCGCAGAGAGGGAAAGGGAGACTGCCTCCATCTTGCCAATCCGCGCCCGTCGAACAAGGCGCAGGAACAGGGCAGATAACGCCCTGTTCCAACCACCGTAAAACGGCCACGGGCGGCGGACTTGGGGAAGTCCGACCGCCCATCACACAAGGCCCGAGATGGCGGTGCGGTAGGTGTTGCCGCGCCCCACTCAAGTGGATTGGCAGGTGGGGGATCACAACAGTCCCCCTCAATTGCGCTGAAGACTGCAAAGGCGGTCTGCCACTGCTGGGGTCGCGGAGGAATGTTTCTCGCTCCCGTAACCCCAGCAAAAAGTGGTGAGGCGAAACACCCGTGTGGTTTTAGTCGGTAGGTCACCCCTTCTGGGTGGAGTCCGACACGCCCCGTCGCCTTCCCCGGGCGGCGGAAGTCCATGAGGATTTCCACACGCAAAAAAAAAAAAAAAAAAAAAAGATTAGGTTCGCTCAGGTTAGGTTCGCTCAGGTTAGGTTCGCTCAGGTTAGGTTCGCTCAGGTTTTTTTTTTTTTTTTTTTTTTTTTTTCTACTTCCTCTGACACAATATCAGAGCCTATGTTATCTTAAGCTACTCTTTCATTCCAGTTCTATCAAGTATTCCTCTCGCACTTTTATTCTGCATACTTTATCTTTCTTTCTTGCTATATCTGTCATGCAATTTCCCGGTGGGATTCCGGTCTGATATTTCTTTCTACTCTATCTACGTTAACTATAATGTTTCTTTATTTAAGACTAGTGGACCCAGCAGACGTTGTCCTGCCCTGAAAATAACCCAAAACTCGATTGCAGCGCCACCTACCGGGTCCAATTGTGAATCTAAACCATTCCCAGATCCCCTTGAACACACAAAAAATTTCATCAAAATCGGTCCAGTCGTTTGAGAGAAGTTCAGTCACATACACACTCACAGAAGAATTATATATATAAAGATGACCCGGTGTACTTCGTATCACCTGTCGTAACGATTTGAAAAAAATGGCTGAAAATTTTGATTTTCTACTCTGTATCGTTCTGACTGCAAGTCTATTTTCCATGTTACGGTTCATGCAGTTATTCTATTACAGACTCGAATGTCAACAAATAAGGTGCCTATTTTTTTCGGTTTGCACCGGTTGCGCCATACCTATTAAAAAAAAATTCAGATCTAAAAAAGTCTAGCAACGCAAAATGTCATCAAATGTCTTTGAAAGGCTATCTTGAGTCGTTTGAAAAATACTCAAAACAGTTTTTTCTATGAAATAGCTATCATGTTCTTGACTACTGACTCCAGTCTGAATCCATTCTTGTAGGTCGCACCAAATAGACGATTGACATCAATAATTTTTTTTCTGCATTCCAGCAAAATAGTTTAAACACATTAAATACTCTTTTTTATATGCACGATTTCAAACAATGACAACTATCATAATAAGTGGCAACTATGACAACTATCAAAATAACAGTTTAAATGAGTTTAGGGGGTTTAGGAGTATGAAGCACAGGGAGTAAAGCGCTCCATGCACCGTAGAAAAGGGAGGATCCTCCGACCGGACGGGTGTTTTGTCCGGTGGGCTACTGCCCGACAGTTCTTGTCGGATTTTACTATTTGGTCTTAAGTCGCGGAGAAATCTGTTTGCGCGATGTAGGACTCGCGACTTAGTTCTTCCTTAATCGAGTAGATGGTGCTGTACTTGTAATGCCGCTACATGGGTAAAAATGTAAAATTAAATTATCCCACGGGAACGTGATAAAAAATATCCTATGTCCTTCTCCTGGTTTTAAGCTACCTCCCTACCAATTTTCAGCCAAATCAGTTCAGCCGTTCTTGAGTTATAAATAGTGTAACTAACACAACTTTCTTTTATATATATATGTCGGAGAGAGAATGATTACGGACTGTCTGTTGACTAATCGAGACGCTAGCGCCACCTGGTGGCACTAAATGGTATCAAAGGCGTGAAAAGACAATTGGAAGGGGCAAACACTGCGACGGCGAAGTCGAGCTGCGGAGTCACACTACACATCTGGTGGTCGACTTGTGCGCACGTCGTGGAACCGTCACGCGTTCCTTTGTAATTCTACCTACATAGTTATTGTTAACGTTATAGTTTGAAAGTCACTTTAATAATCGTAACGGACGTGCTTGGGAGTTTCTTGTGGCTTCTTCTCCCAGTAGGAAATAGCACTAGTGAAGCCACGCTGGCGTTTTGGGGGTTTGCTGGGTTGTAATATTGACGTAAGAAAAGTACTACAAGAAGTCTGATTAAATGAGAGATTTAATGACTTCTAAATGTGTGTTTTAATGTTTGAACCAACATGACCCACTGTCGCCCACTAAAGTAATGATTGGCTATCACTTCTGATTACGAGACACGTAATAATAGTAACCCCACTCCCCGCATTTTCCCCGTTATCAGAAGTGGGATAAGATTGGGATAAGTGTTGGTTCAAGCATAAAGTAGCACAGACGAGCGTACAGTTGAACCATGTGTGTGATCAATCCTTTATCAGGAAAACTTCGAGATCTGGTGAGTGTTGTCATTTTCACAACTATTCTAGTATTGAGTGCTCATTACCGACGTTTGGTTACTAAGTTAGTTCATGAAGTCGATATTTTAATGTAAAAGTGTAAATGCAGTGCAGATTTTATGGGAAGTTATGATTAATGAGTACTCATCGAAAGTAATGTTGTTACATTTTATTGTTGTTCAATTCTAAATGGAGATTACTGTTGCCATGGTCATTAAAATGTGGGTAGTCGCACATATCCCGTGATAACATTGAATGTTCACCGTTGGGTAATCCAGCTTTGTTCGTGAGAAAGTATACCCGATATTAAATCGTGTGCTAATTAATCCCGTTCAAAGATTTTATCATACCCTCCGATCGGATAAGGAAGATGCAGGTCACGTACCAGTCGAACTTGATACTGATAATGATTTGGATGTAGTGGATAAGCAAGCTTAAGTTGAGTTCGAGTAAAGGGTTCTAGCGGCCGTATTGTTTGACCGTACCAGTGGTTATTACCTAGTCGTAGCCCAGTAGAAATCAGTGTCTCTTGAGGCAACTCAAGTAGTCTGTGGGTGTGCGATGCGCGTTTAACTCTGGCGAGGGTCAGGGTCTGGAGAGACCGTAGTGTGTGTAGTCACTGGGTGATGCACAAGGGCAATCCACTCGATGGATTTGTGTACAAAGTTTTGATCCATGCGCTGGATGTGTGAGGGCAATATGATTGTCGGTCGGCTGGAGAGCCATGGCGCTAGAGGTTTTACTCGAAGGTTTCTGTAAACTTTTACGATTTCTGCTATAAAGTTAAAGTTGATTAGGACGACTGTGGTACATGGCCTTGGCTAGTGATAGTAAATTTCGCTTTTTCTCAATTTCTCCATGTCTAATTAAGTAATGGTGATTGATGAAGTCTGTCAGTATTCTTGACCTTGGAATTTTTGGTGGTTAGTACGAAATTGCATACTGACTTTGGTGTTCAAACGTTTTCGATTCAATTCAATTTTTACCAAGTACGTTGTATTATTTCATCCGGTTCATATTGATTCTAAATACGGTATCAAAGCAGTAAAAGATAGTGTAGCTTTATTTTACGCACCAACTCGTATTATCGCGGATCAAGAGTGATGTTTTGCGAGTAAGGAATTTAAAGATTTTTGTGATTCTAATAACATTAACTTGCACTTGATTAAGCTATTGGAGGTAGTCGCGCAAACGGTCAGGTCTAAAGGGTATTGAGTACCATCAACGAGTGTTCAAGAGCAATAACCATAGCGCAATCGATCCCAACGAGCCCGCACAGTATTAGCCAATGTTTCGTTTTTTCAAACTAGATGGCGTTGGGATCGAATTAGATCGCGCTATGGTTTCGTTCACAAAACTTAACTAGGTCGCCAAGTTCATTTTCAATAAATTATTATCACGCACGTATATCGCTGTCTATCGTATCAGCAGAACAGTACACGGTAGTTTCATTTAAACCCCTGCTCGTGTACACACAAGTGCAACAATACCGGTATCGGTATTTAACATTGGTCCATCGAGCCGGATCGATAGACGTGAATTTTTGTGCATTGTGCGGTGCCACCGTTGGCCCGCCACCCGTGTGACCCGCAGTGGATCGCTGCAGAAGGGTACACGGTACTCCGCATTAGCGGGGTCGGCCCCAGCATTGGTGGTCGAGCTCGGCTAGCGGACTAGTTCAAGAAGCCGCCACAGAGGGCGCTTCTTCACTTCGGTTCAAAGTTCTTTGGTGTGCAACTTGTGCAAGTGCAAGGTGACGCAGTAACCGGTGACGGCGTAGGCGCAGGTCCACGGACGTGACGTCACAAGCAGGACAACAATTCACCACCAGAGAGCGCCACTTGGTCATCAACAAATTGTGTTTGTGTGAAGTGCAATTTTGTGAGTACATTTATTTATTATTTATGTGGACAACTGTGAAGTAATTTTGAACTTTATTTCTATCTTTATATATATATGTTAACAGCCGTAGAGACTAGTATGACCGCTCTTGGTAGGACGCATTAGAATTTCAGTTGGCTATGAACTTTGTTAATAGGGTCTAAATCTGGCCCTCTCGAGTTGATTATAGGAAGGGTAGCACGACCGCTTAGTTTAGTGACCATACGCCACCAGGACTATCAGACGCCGGATAGAAATTATAATAATGATTATGGGTATAGTTTTCCGTTTAACGTAATGATGATATTTAACAGTCGTTATTATGGGGTAATCACAAAGATGTTTGTCATGCATCTGGCATCGAAATATAAAGTATTGCATACTGCCATAGATTCCATTTTAAGAAAAGTTATTTCTGTTAAGAAGTTATGCCAGGTCAGGCATGACCGAACGTAAATGATGCTGCGTAGACATTTTGTTATTTCAGATAAATATTGATATCGCGTATCCCGTTATATAGATATCGGGTTTACAACATACACAGTTTCTTTATTAAATTAGTGAACAACAGGCATTTGGCAGTTTTTATTCTTAATTATCTAGTTTACAGTTTTTACTTATATGTTATCTTATCCTACTGCTTATAATTAGTTTTATATCTATTTTACATATTTATTGTTATGGGATTTCGGGTTTACAATACCCACCATTTACTTGAGCTTCCTTTAGCCCGGTATTATTATATTCTTCTACACAATTTTCTTGCATACTTTAGATTGTTACTTATTTCTTAATTAGACTAAGCTTATTCCTACTTTTTAATTATACAGTTCCTTAATAATTTCCGTGTATGATGTACAATATATTTCATAATATACAGGCATCATACATTTGTTACTTGTTTCTCTTTACGACTGTTTCCACTATTTTTAGGCAATAGTCCATGAATTTTTTCCTTTTCTTGTCCATCATAATAAATTTAATGCTTTCCGTTGTAAGTTTTGTGTCTAGGATCTGCTCAATTTTATATCTTTCATAACCGAACACTGGGCATTCCAAGATAATGTGTGGGACGGACTCTTTTTTACTTGGGTCACATGTGCATGAGGAACTCTCCTTGCACTTGAATCGACATAAGTATTCGGAGAATCCCCCATGGCCGGTCAACAGTTGAGTGCTTAGGCATGTCGGTTCGAACTTACGGACCACACTATATGCGGCGATCGCATCCGGAAAGAAGAGTTTCGTGATTCCGGCCACTTCACCTGACTTATATCTTTCGTCCCATTCGCGAATCGACTCCTGCCGGAGCTGTCGCAAGTGAGACGGGAAACCATTCGTAGTCCGGTTTTCTCTTGCTAGATGCTGCAGCGGCTTCCTTGGCAAGCTGATCTGCTCTTTCGTTTCCCTCCAATCCTGCGTGTGCCTTTATCCAGAACAGAGACACTACTTTGTTCTGTCGAGATATTGCTGATAGGTTCTCACGGGTTTCTACAGCTAGTGGATGGAGGGAGCCGAGGTTAGTGATCGTTTGTAATGCTGCCATTGAGTCGCTGTAAATGCCGAATGTGATTGCGTTATGTACCTTGATCCGCCTCGTGGCCTCGCAGACTGCTAGTAATTCTGCCTGGTAGACTGTGCAGTAAGACGGCAAGCAAAGCTTGACGGTCCGAGTCTCCGCCGCGCCTTCCCACATGGACAGCGCTGCGCCAACCCGCCCCCCGATCTTGCTGCCGTCTGTGAATATTCTAACTGCACAGCCACCATTTGCGTCCACGTCATTCTGGTCTCTGAGGCATATCAGCTCAAGGTCCGTGACTGTTGCAGGGTGTGGCGCTTCTGTTGCTGGCATTGGTCGCTCGATCTCTCTGTCCCCTAGCCCCGGCAGGGCAGCCCCTTTCTTGATCCTGTATAGCGAGGCTACCTCGCGTACACGAAGATCAAGCGGAAGCACTCCCGCGAGGACCAGCGCTGAGTTCAGGGAGACCGTGCGATAAGCCTTACACATTTTTTGTGCGAAGCCCCTCTGCAGAGCTCCAAGCTGTTTTTGCACTCCTAATTTTTTGGCAGCCGGTGCCCAAACGCTCGCCGCATACAAAATGACGGGTTCGATGGTCGCTGTGTAAATTGTGCGTATCACTTCGGGGTTTAGGCCCCAACTCGACTTCGCTGCTCTTGCAAGCTGTTGGTAGATATTTATGGCCTTCCTACAGACATTTGACACGTGTGCTTTAAAGGTGAGCTTTTCGTCAAACGTCACACCCAACATCTTTATATCTTTGGACATGCCAATTTCCACCCCGCCCATGCTCAAGTGTGGAGTGTCGAATTTAAGCTTGCGCGTGATTACCATTGCATTGGTCTTATGAGGCGCAAATTTGAGCTTATTTTCGACGCCCCACACCCGAACAAGCTCGAGGGCGGCGTTGGCTTGTCTTTGCACCTCTTGTGCAGTCTGACCATCGAACACCATGACGACGTCGTCGGCAAACGCCTGCACATAGTGACCTGCGGATTCAAGGGTATTCAGCAGGGGATCCAGTAGTACGTTCCATAGGATGGGCCCTCCAATAGATCCTTGGACGCACCCTTTGTTAGTCGCCTTTGTGTAGGTTTCCCCATTATACCTCACCGTAACCTTCCTTTGATCGAGGTAGCTGTCGAACACTTTTCTGATGTTGAGGGGGCAGTTCGCATTTGCCAGTTGGACTCTGATCGCTGGCCACCATGCGCTGTCGAAGGCGCCCTCTATATCCAATGACACGACGGTTATGATTTTCTTCTCGTCCAGTTTAGTTTTTACATATTGCATAAATTTATAGAGGGCGTCTTCGCAGCTCTTTTGGGGCATGAATCCGAACTGGTTGGGGTTTAATTTTGGTAACAGGTGGTGTTTGAGTCTGGCGACCAGCATTTTTTTCATAAACTTTACCCAGTACCGGCAAGAGTCCTATGGGGCGGTAGGATTTGGGAGTTGCATACGATTCTTTTCCTGGTTTCCTCAGCACTATCACCGTGGCTTCCTTCCAGATGACTGGGAAATAATGGAGCTCTAGACATTTGTTTAGTACTTCCAGGAAAAGTTTGGGGTCGCTCCTTATGGCGTGGCTACATATGTCGGCAGTGAATCCGTCGGCACCAGGCGCTTTCTTCGGATTCAGGGAATCCAGTGCGGTGAGCATTTCCGTGATCGTAAACGGAGGATCGTTCTGTCCCTCGAGTTTTTTTTTTTTTTTTTTTTTTTTTTTTTTTTTTTTTTTTTGTAGGTTCACTGCTGTTGCTCGGTTCCTTGTTTCTTGATGCGTCTGGTTGTCATTCTCCCTTAGATCTTCCGGGTAGAATGTTTTAGCCAACAACTCAGCCGAGCCTTATGCATCAAGAGCAATGCCATCTTCTTCTAAGGGTATGTCCTCTTCCCTCTTTGCTGTTCTCTTGTTACAAAATTCTTTCCAGCTTCCGATCTGGGCCTCCATTGCTTTGGCTTCGTATTTGTCTGGTTCGCTCAGGTTAGGTTCGCTCAGGTTAGGTTCGCTCAGGTTAGGTTAGGTTAGGTTAGGTTAGGTTAGGTTGGGGGACCCCCTCACAGTGCTTGCGTCCACGTCGCGTCCCCTGGAAACAGCCCAGTACTGACCACCGTAACGGAGTGGCAGTCTGGGTTGGCCAAAGTGCACTGTGCTTTCGTAGCCATCTCTGCCTTGAGGATACGAATTGCGGAACTCACACACCTGCGGTAATGTCTTTACCTTCGCGGGACGCCTGCGGGCGATTTAAAAAACAAAAAGGCCCTTCTCAGGGCCAACCCAAAGGCCCTTCTCAGGGCCAACCCAAAGGCCCTTCTCAGGGCCAACCCAAAGGCCCTTCTCAGGGCCAACCAAAAGGCCCTTCTCAGGGCCACTCCGACGCTTCGGCGTCAGAGGCTAGCCGCGCGCCGTCTGCGGCAAGCTTCTTTGGAGGAGCGGACGAGTCGTCTGACGACTCGATGGTGAGTGTGTCGGACGCGGCCGACTCTGGGTCGCGCAAGCGAGCACACCGGAGCGGTGGGTCCGAAGGCTCCTCGGCCTCAACGAGGTTGCCGAAGGCCAAAAAGCCGACAGTGGCCGCGGCCCATGTCGTTGGGCTCGCAGACGCTCAACGCCAATTAGATCTGGCTCGGCGAGGTCTGCTCCAGAAAGAGCTGGAGGAGCGGGTTGCGGCCAAGGAGAGGCGGGCGCTCGCCGCCCGGGCCAAGTCCGGGTACGGGGCGTCCCGCGTCCTGTACGCCGACTACTCTCTGGCCGAGCTGGAGAGGATGGCAGAGGAGGACGAGGAGGAGATTTTGGAGGTCGCCTCTAAGTCCTCCAACCTGAAGGGGACCCTGCAGAAGGCCCTAAAATGCAGGGCCGCAAGTATGCGTGGAGTCGTCGCGGAGCTGGTGCAGCGCAAGGCCACCGACGAGACGCGACAACTGCAGGCGAAGGTGGATCGCCTGCAGTCGGAGGTCAGCCAGCTTCATCAGAAGCTGGCCGAAGCCACGGCCCGGCCACAACAGGCCAAAACGAGCCCTGCGGCAGAGGGCCCCGCCTCCTCCAACCTTGAGGACATCATCCGCAAGGTTGTAATGGAGGAGAGGGCCTTCACAAGAGCCTGCTTCGCAGGTATCGAGGACCGGCTCCTGCCGGAGAAACGCCTCCGACCGCCGCTTGCGGCGGATAAGAGGCAGAGTGAGCCGGGGCCGTCCTTGTCCCCGCCCGAGCCCCAGTCGGAGGATGCCTGCCTTCTCCCTTCGACAACCCCGTCCAACGAGTGGACGGAAGTGGTCCGCAAGGGGAAGGGAAAAAAGTCGGCAACGGCCGCCCCTGCCGTCTCCGCCACCGCCGCCGCCACCGCCCCCAGCCAGCCGCAGACGACCGGCAAGGGAAAGCGGAAGAGGAAGCGGAAGGGGAAAGGGAAAGGGAGGGGAAAGGGACAGCTAGTCCCCCCAAAAACCGCGGCCGTCGTGGTGACGCTCACCGCGGAGGCTGCGGAGCGGGGGGAGAGCTACGCGTCCATTTTGGTGCGGGCGCGTGCCACTGCCGATCCTACCCAACTGGGGATCGGCAGCGTGTCTTGCCGGCGGACCCAAACCGGGGCTCGAATTTTCGAGTTCCCGGGGGCAGAGGGGGGTGCCCACGCGGACCTCTTTGCAGCCAAGCTGCAGGAGGTCATCGCAGATTCGGCCAAGGTGGCCCGACCGGTTAAGTCTGCGGCCATAGAGGTGACGGACCTCGATGACTCCGTCACCAAGGAGGAGGTGGCGGCGGCGGTCGCGGGGATAGGGGGCTGCGACGTCACGGCGGTCCGAGGCCGGGACATAAGGCCCGGCCGTGGCGGCATGGGCACAATTCGCCTCGAGTGCCCGGTCGCCGCTGCTAAAGCCGTCCTTGCCAAGGGACGGCTCACAGTCGGCTACAGCTCGGCTGCAGTCCGGACACTCGAGGACCAGCCTCTGCGGTGCTTCCGGTGCTTGGGCATCGGGCACACCCGGTCCCTGTGTCCATCCACCGTGGACAGGACGGACACTTGCTACCGCTGCGGCAAGGAGGGCCATAAATCCGCAGCCTGCAAGGCCGCCACGCCGCACTGCGCGGTGTGTGCCGCCAGTGGCCGCCCGGCGGGCCACGTTATGAGGGGGAGGAACTGCAATCCTCCCCCTAAGCGGGGCAAAGCGCAAGCGCCGAAAGGGCCTGCTGCTGCCGCTGGCACCGTCGTTCCTGCGGCGGCTGCGGAGGGGGGTGCGATGTCCGAGTGATGGATAGGGTCGAACATCGCATCCTTCAGGCGAACACCAACCACTGCAGGGCAGCCCAGGATCTGCTGACGCAGACCATGGCTGAGTGGTTGGTGGACTTGGCGGTGGTCGCCGAACCATACTCGGTCCCTGGCCGTTGGCTGGGCGACCGAGACGGCTTGGTGGCGTTGGTGTCGCGGTCTTCCACGGACTCCCCTCCCCTCTCGCTCTTAGAGAGGGGACCGGGATACGTGGCCGCCGCGTGGGGGGACATGGCCCTGGTGGGGGTCTATTTCTCCCCAAACCGCTCTCTCTCGGACTTTGAGGATTTCCTCGAGGTCCTCACCGCGGTCATAGGGAGGGCGGCGCCACGCCAGGTCGTGGTGTTGGGCGACCTGAACGCCAAGTCGGCGGCCTGGGGCAATCCGGCCGGCGGTTGCAACGTCCGGGGGCGCGCCGTCGAGTATTGGGCGGCCTCGTGCGGTGTGTCCCTTCTGAACAGGGGGGCGGTCCACACGTGCGTGCGGCGGCAGGGTGGGTCGGTGGTCGACGTCTCGTTTGCCACCCCCGCGCTGGCCGCCCGCGTCGTCGACTGGCGGGTGGAGATGGTGGAGACCTTGTCGGACCACCGATATGTGCGGTTCGACATCTCCACCCAGCAGCGGGGAGGGGGGATGGCCCGCGCTGGGCAATCCCCCTTCCCGCGGTGGGCACTCACCCGCCTGGACCGGGAGGCAGCCAAGGAGGCGGCCTTTCTCCAGGACTGGCTGTCGCCCCCTGTCGAGGAGGTCCTGGACGTAGACGCCGCAGCGGTCCAGCTCAGGGAGTCTCTGACCGAGGTGTGCAACTCCAGCATGCCTCGGTCTCGCCGTCCGCCCCCCCATCGTGCCGTCTACTGGTGGACGGAGGAGCTGGAGGAGCTCAGGGCCACCTGCGTGGCGGCCAGAAGGGCCTACGCGCGGAGCCGAAGGCGCAGCGCCCAAAACCGAAACCGGGCAGAGGAGGACCGCCTATACGCCTCTTACCGAGAGGCGACGACGGTCCTCAAGTCTGCAATGGGCGCTGCGAAAGACTCGGCGTGGGCCGAGATGCTGGAGGGTCTCGACAGGGATCCCTATGGGAGACCATACAAGGCGGCGCGGAACCAGCTCCGCCCCTATGGTCCCCCACTGACGGAGACCCTCGAGCCGGCGTTGTTGGATGGGGTGGTCCGGTCCTTGTTTCCGCGCAGGACCGACTTCGCCCCACCAACGATGGATCCCCCGCGGGGGGTGGCTTCGGCGGCGGATGAGGAGGAGGTCCCCCCGGTGACGGTGGCGGAGTTTCGCGCGGGGGTTCTCGGCCTGCGCGCGAAGAAGACGGCCCCCGGGCCAGACGGCGTCCCTGCACGGGTGCTGGCTATCGCCGCCCCCGAAATGGAGGACAGGATTCGGGACCTCTTCAGCGCGTGTTTTGCGGCTGGGAGGTTCCCGAAACTGTGGAAGGAGGGGCGGCTATGCCTACTCCGAAAGGAGGGACGCCCGGTGGACTCCCCCTCGGCATACCGGCCCATCGTCCTACTCGATGAGGTCGGTAAATTGTTCGAGGGGATTGTCGCCTCCCGGCTGGGTAGCCATTTGCGGGGGGTAGGGCCAGATCTGTCGGACGCCCAGTTCGGTTTCCGTCGAGGGCGTTCGACGATCGACGCGCTGGCCCTACTCAAGGGCCAGGTGAGGGAAGCGGTGGAGGCGGGGGACGGAGTGCTGGCGGTGTCATTCGACATTGCCAACGCCTTCAACTCCGTCCCCCACTCGACGATATTGGAGGCGCTCCGGTATCACGGAGTGCCCCAATGTCTGCGGAACCTCCTGGCCAGCTACCTGGGGGACCGGGAGGTCGTCCTCGCCGACAGGACGGCCACGATACGGCGGTACAGCGCAGAGTCCGGTGTTCCGCAGGGGTCCGTGTTGGGGCCCCCCCTGTGGAACATCGGTTTCGACTGGCTCCTGCGGGGAGCCCTCCTCCAGGGCACGAGTGTCATCTGCTACGCGGATGACACTCTCCTCACTGCCCGGGGGAGGAACTTCGGGGAGGCGGCCTGTCTGGCCTCGGCTGGCGGATCCTTGGTTGCAGAGAGGATCCGCCGCCTCGGATTGAGGGTGGCGCTGCAAAAGACCGAGGCCGTGTTCTTTCGCGGGCCTCGGCAGCGCTGCCCTCCCGATGCCCACATCGTCGTGGAGGGCGTCCGGATAGGGGTCCAGCCCCAGATGAAGTATCTGGGCCTGGTGCTGGACGACAGGTGGCGCTTCGGCCCGCATTTCAGCGGGTTGTCGACGCGCCTGTTGAAGGCCGCGGACGCCCTCTCGTGGCTCCTCCCGAACCTGGGGGGGCCCAAGGCGAAATGCCGGCGCCTCTATGCCGGCATTTTGAAGAGCATGGCCCTGTACGGGGCCCCCATCTGGGCGGACTCCCTCCATAGGAGGGAGAATGCAACCGCCATCCGCAAGCCCCAAAGGGCTATTGCACTGCGGGTGGCGAGGGCCTACCGCTCGGTGGGCTTCTCGGCGGCGTGCGCTCTGGCCGGCACCCCTCCTTGGGAGTTGGAGGCGTGGGTGCTCGCCAGAGCGTACGAGTGGACGGCGCGCCGGAAGGCGCTCGGGGAATGCCCCGTCCCCGAGGAGCGGGAGGCCGTGCGGCGGGAGGCGAGGGACGCAATCGTCCTTCACTGGACGGAGGACCTCGCCACCGCCGCCTTTGGCCGCCGGACGTTGGACGCGCTCGGTCCGGTCCTGCGGAGCTGGCTCGAGCGGTCGCACGGTTTCCTCTCGTTCCGTCTGGTGCAGGTGTTGTCCGGCCATGGCTGTTTCGGAAGGCACCTGCACCGGATCGGAAGGGAGGAAACGCCGGCGTGCCACGAATGCGGGGCCCCGGAGGACACGGCGCAGCACACCCTCGAGGTGTGCCCGGCTTGGTCCGAGCTGCGCCGTGGCCTGACCGCGGTGGTTGGCCAGGACCTCTCGCTTCCCAGCGTGATCAACGCCATGCTGGGGAGCGAGGAGGCCTGGGCTGCGGTTGCCTCCTTTTGCGAGGACGTAATCTCGCAAAAGGAGGAGGCGGAGCGCGCGCGGGAGGACGACCCTCTCGCTGCGCCGCTCCGCAGACGAAGAAGGGGTCGGAGAAGGGGCGCAGGTCCTCTCCCTCCTCTTGGTGGTGATGGGCGGGTGACAGGCGCGGGGGTGCCTTCGCCCGCATTGCAGCCGTCACCACCTTCGTCGGTCACTCCCGGGCCCGCCCCCCTCCCCGCGGGGAGGGCGTGAGGGGCCCGCATTGCAGGGTAATCGTCGGCGGGGACTGGACGTAAAGGCTGTGCCGGTTTCCCAGTCCCCGCCACTAGGACGAAGCGGGAGTGCCGCTGGGTTGTTTTAGTGGGTATACCGGGTCAGACCGGGGAGTCCCACATAACCCCCCCATCCCCCGATGGGAGGGGCATGCGTAATGCATTTTTTCCCAGCGCAAACAAAAAAAAAAAAAAAAAAAAAAAAAAAAAAAAAAAAAAAGGTTAGGTTAGGTTGGGGGGGGGGACCCCCTCACAGTGCTTGCGTCCACGTCGCGTCCCCTGGAAACAGCCCAGTACTGACCACCGTAACGGAGTGGCAGTCTGGGTTGGCCAAAGTGCACTGTGCTTTCGTAGCCATCTTGCCTTGTGACTACGAATTGTTGTCGGAAATGTCTACACCTTCGCGGGACGCCTGCGGGCGATTTATGAAACAAAAAGGCCCTTCTCAGGGCCAACCCAAAGGCCCTTCTCAGGGCCAACCCAAAGGCCCTTCTCAGGGCCAACCAAAAGGCCCTTCTCAGGGCCACTCCGACGCTTCGGCGTCAGAGGCTAGCCGCGCGCCGTCTGCGGCTAGCTTCTTCGGAGGAGCGGAGTCGTCTGACGACTCCATGGTTACTGTGTCGGACGCAGCCGACTCTGGGTCGCGGAAGCGAGTATACCGGAGCGGTGGGTCCGAGGGCTCCTCGACCTCGAGGTCGACGAGGTTGCCGAAGGCAAAAAAGCCGACGGTGGCCGCGGAGACCCATATCGTTGGGCTCGCGGACGCCCAACGCCAGTTGGAGCTGGCTCAGCGGGGTCGGCTGCAGCAAGAGCTGGAGGAACGGGTTGCGGCCAAAGAGAAACGGGCGCTCGCCGCCCGGGCCAAGTCCGGGTACGGGGCGTCCCGCGTTCTTTACGCGGACTTTTCACTGGCCGAGCTCGAGAGGATGGCGGAGGAGGACGAGGAGGAGATCTTGGAGGTCGCCGCTAAGTCCTCAAACCTAAAGGGGACCTTGCAGAAGGCCCTGAAGTGCAGGGCCGCGAGCATGCGTGGCGTCGTCGCGGAGCTGGTGCAACGCAAGGCCACCGACGAGACGCGGCAACTGCAGGCGAAGGTGGATCGCCTGCAGTCGGAGGTCAGCCAGCTTCATCAGAAGCTGGCCGAAGCCACGGCCCGGCCACAACAGGCCAAGACGAGCCCTGCGGCAGAGGGCCCCGCCTTCTCCAACCTTGAGGATATCATCCGCAAGGTTGTGATGGAGGAGAGGGCCTTCACGAGAGCCTGCTTTGCAGGAATAGAGGACCGGCTCCTGCCGGAGAAACGCCTCCGACCGCCGCTTGCAGCGGATAAGAGGCAGAGCGAGCCGGGGCCGTCCTTGTCCCCGCCCGAGCCCCAGTCGGAGGATGCCCTTCTCCCTTCGACAACCCCGTCCAACGAGTGGACGGAAGTGGTCCGCAAGGGGAAGGGCAAAAAGTCGGCGACGGTCGCCCCTGCCGTCCCCGCCGCCACCGCCGCCACCGCCGCCGCCGCCCCTAGCCAACAGCAGACTGGCAAGGGAAAGCGGAAGAGGAAGCGAAAGGGGAAAGGGAAAGGGAGGGGAAAGGGGCAGCTAGTCCCCCCAAAAACCGCGGCCGTCGTAGTGACGCTCACCGCGGAGGCTGCGGAGCGGGGGGAGAGCTACGCGTCCATTTTGGTGCGGGCGCGTGCCACTGCCGATCCTACCCAACTGGGGATCGGCAGCGTGTCTTGCCGGCGGACCCAAACCGGGGCTCGAATTTTCGAGTTCCCGGGGGCAGAGGGGGGTGCCCACGCGGACCTCTTTGCAGCCAAGCTGCAGGAGGTCATCGCAGATTCGGCCAAGGTGGCCCGACCGGTTAAGTCTGCGGCCATAGAGGTGACGGACCTCGATGACTCCGTCACCAAGGAGGAGGTGGCGGCGGCGGTCGCGGGGATAGGGGGCTGCGACGTCACGGCGGTCCGAGGCCGGGACATAAGGCCCGGCCGTGGCGGCATGGGCACAATTCGCCTCGAGTGCCCGGTCGCCGCTGCTAAAGCCGTCCTTGCCAAGGGACGGCTCACAGTCGGCTACAGCTCGGCTGCAGTCCGGACACTCGAGGACCAGCCTCTGCGGTGCTTCCGGTGCTTGGGCATCGGGCACACCCGGTCCCTGTGTCCATCCACCGTGGACAGGACGGACACTTGCTACCGCTGCGGCAAGGAGGGCCATAAATCCGCAGCCTGCAAGGCCGCCACGCCGCACTGCGCGGTGTGTGCCGCCAGTGGCCGCCCGGCGGACCACGTTATGAGGGGGAGGAACTGCAATCCTCCCCCTAAGCGGGGCAAAGCGCAAGCGCCGAAAGGGCCTGCTGCTGCCGCTGGCACCGTCGTTCCTGCGGCGGCTGCGGAGGGGGGTGCGATGTCCGAGTGATGGATAGGGTCGAACATCGCATCCTTCAGGCGAACACCAACCACTGCAGGGCAGCCCAGGATCTGCTGACGCAGACCATGGCTGAGTGGTTGGTGGACTTGGCGGTGGTCGCCGAACCTTACTCGGTCCCTGGCCGTTGGCTGGGCGACCGAGACGGCTTGGTGGCGTTGGTGTCGCGGTCTTCCACGGACTCCCCTCCCCTCTCGCTCTTAGAGAGGGGACCGGGATACGTGGCCGCCGCGTGGGGAGACATGGCCCTGGTGGGGGTCTATTTCTCCCCAAACCGCTCTCTCTCGGACTTTGAGGATTTCCTCGAGGTCCTCACCGCGGTCATAGGGAGGGCGGCGCCACGCCAGGTCGTGGTGTTGGGCGACCTGAACGCCAAGTCGGCGGCCTGGGGCAATCCGGCCGGCGGTTGCAACGTCCGGGGGCGCGCCGTCGAGTATTGGGCGGCCTCGTGCGGTGTGTCCCTTCTGAACAGGGGGGCGGTCCACACGTGCGTGCGGCGGCAGGGTGGGTCGGTGGTCGACGTCTCGTTTGCCACCCCCGCGCTGGCCGCCCGCGTCGTCGACTGGCGGGTGGAGATGGTGGAGACCTTGTCGGACCACCGATATGTGCGGTTCGACATCTCCACCCAGCAGCGGGGAGGGGGGATGGCCCGCGCTGGGCAATCCCCCTTCCCGCGGTGGGCACTCACCCGCCTGGACCGGGAGGCAGCCAAGGAGGCGGCCTTTCTCCAGGACTGGCTGTCGCCCCCCCCTGTCGAGGAGGCCCCGGACGTGGACGCCGCAGCGGTCCGGCTCAGGGAGTCTCTGACCGAGGTGTGCAACTCCAGCATGCCTCGGTCTCGCCGTCCGCCCCCCCATCGTGCCGTCTACTGGTGGACGGAGGAGCTGGAGGAGCTCAGGGCCACCTGCGTGGCGGCCAGAAGGGCCTACGCGCGGAGCCGAAGGCGCAGCGCCCAAAACCGAAACCGGGCAGAGGAGGACCGCCTATACGCCTCTTACCGAGAGGCGACGACGGTCCTCAAGTCTGCAATGGGCGCTGCGAAAGACTCGGCGTGGGCCGAGATGCTGGAGGGTCTCGACAGGGATCCCTATGGGAGACCATACAAGGCGGCGCGGAACCAGCTCCGCCCGTATGGTCCCCCTCTGACGGAGACCCTCGAGCCATCGTTGCTGGATGGGGTGGTCCAGTCCCTGTTTCCGCGCAGGACCGACTTCACCCCACCAACGATGGATCCCCCGCGGGGGGCAGCTCCGGCGGCGGATGAGGAGGAGGTCCCCCCGGTGACGGTGGCGGAGTTTCGCGCGGGGGTTCTCAACCTCCGTGCGAAGAAGACGGCTCCCGGACCAGACGGCGTCCCTGCACGGCTGCTGGCGATCGCCGCCCCCGAAATGGAGGACAGGATTCGGGACCTCTTCAGCGCGTGTTTTGCGGCTGGGAGGTTCCCGAGACTGTGGAAGGAGGGGCGGCTATGCCTGCTCCGAAAGGAGGGACGCCCGGTGGACTCCCCCTCGGCATACCGGCCCATCGTCCTGCTCGATGAGGTCGGTAAATTGTTCGAGGGGATTGTCGCCTCCCGGCTGGGTAGCCTTTTGCGGGGGGTAGGGCCGGATCTGTCGGACGCCCAGTTCGGTTTCCGTCGAGGGCGTTCGACGATCGACGCGCTGGCCCTACTCAAGGGCCAGGTGAGGGAAGCGGTGGAGGCGGGGGACGGAGTGCTGGCGGTGTCATTCGACATTGCCAACGCCTTCAACTCCGTCCCCCACTCGACGATATTGGAGGCGCTCCGGTATCACGGAGTGCCCCAATATCTGCGGAACCTTCTGGCCAGCTACCTGGGGGACCGGGAGGTCGTCCTCGCGGACAAGACGGGCGCGGTGAGGCGGTACAGCGCAGAGTCCGGTGTTCCGCAGGGGTCCGTGTTGGGGCCCCCCCTGTGGAACATCGGATTCGACTGGCTCCTGCGGGGAGCCCTCCTCCAGGGCACGAGTGTCATCTGCTACGCGGATGACACTCTCCTCACTGCCCGGGGGAGGAACTTCGGGGAGGCGGCCTGCCTGGCCTCGGCTGGCGGATCCTTGGTTGCGGAGAGGATCCGCCGCCTCGGATTGAGGGTGGCGTTGCAAAAGACCGAGGCCGTGTTCTTTCGCGGGCCTCGGCAGCGCTGCCCTCCCGACGCACACATCGTCGTGGAGGGCGTCCGGATAGGGGTCCAGCCCCAGATGAAGTATCTGGGCCTGGTGCTGGACGACAGGTGGCGGTTCGGCCCGCATTTCAGCGGGCTGTCGACGCGCCTGTTGAAGGCCGCGGACGCCCTCTCGTGGCTCCTCCCGAACCTGGGGGGGCCCAAGGCGAAATGCCGGCGCCTCTATGCCGGCATTCTCAAGAGTATGGCCCTATACGGGGCACCCATCTGGGCGGACTCCCTCCATAGGAGGGAAAATGCAACCGCCATCCGCAAGCCCCAAAGGGCTATTGCACTGCGGGTGGCGAGGGCCTACCGCTCGGTGGGCTTTTCGGCGGCGTGCGCTCTGGCCGGCACCCCTCCTTGGGAGTTGGAGGCGTGGGTGCTCGCCAGAGTGTACGAGTGGACGGCGCGCCGGAAGGCGCTCGGGGAGTGCCCCGTCCCCGAGGAGCGGGAGGCCGTGCGGCGGGAGGCGAGGGACGCAGTCGTCCTCCACTGGACAGAGGACCTCGCCACCGCCGCCTTTGGCCGCCGGACCTTGGACGCGCTCGGTCCGGTCCTGCGGAGCTGGCTCGAGCGGTCCCACGGTTTCCTCTCATTCCGTCTGGTTCAGGTGTTGTCCGGGCATGGCTGTTTCGGAAGGCACCTGCACCGGATCGGGAGGGAGGAAACCCCGGCGTGCCACGACTGCGGCGCCCCGGAGGACACGGCGCAGCACACCCTCGAGGTGTGCCCGGCTTGGTCGGGGCTGCGCCGTGGCCTGACCGCGGTGGTTGGCCAGGACCTCTCGCTTCCCAGCGTGATCAACGCCATGCTGGGGAGCGAGGAGGCCTGGGCAGCGGTTGCCTCCTTTTGCGAGGACGTAATCTCGCAAAAGGAGGAGGCGGAGCGCGCGCGGGAGGACGACCCTCTCGCTGCGCCGCTCCGCAGACGAAGAAGGGGTCGGAGAGGGCGCGCAGGTGCTCTCCCTCCTCTTGGTGGTGATGGGCGGGCGACAGGCGCGGGGGTGCCTTCGCCCGCATTGCAGCCGTCACCACCTTCGTCGGTCACTCCCGGGCCCGTCCCCCTCCCCACGGGGAGGTGGTGAAGGGTCCGATAAGCAGGGCATTCGTCGGCGGGGACTGGACGTAAAGGCTGTGCCGGTTTCCCAGTCCTCGCCACTAGGACGAAGCGGGAGTGCCGCTGGGTTGTTTTAGTGGGTATACCGGGTCAGACCGGGGAGTCCCACATAACCCCCCCATCCCCCGATGGGGGGGCATGCGTAACGCATTTTTTCCCAGCGCAAACAAAAAAAAAAAAAAAAAGGTTAGGTTGGGGGACCCCCTCACAGTGCTTGCGTCCACGTCGCGTCCCCTGGAAACAGCCCAGTTCTGACCACCGTAACGGAGTGGCAGACTGGGTTGGCTAAAGTGCACTGTGCTTTCGTAGCGAATATCTTGCCTTGTGACTACGAACCTGCGGAGCTATGTCGAAACCTTTGCGGGACGCCTGCGGGCGATTTTCGAAACAAAAAGGCCCTTCTCAGGGCCAACCCAAAGGCCCTTCTCAGGGCCAACCCAAAGGCCCTTCTCAGGGCCAACCAAAAGGCCCTTCTCAGGGCCACTCCGACGCTTCGGCGTCAGAGGCTAGCCGCGCGCCGTCTGCGGCTAGCTTCTTCGGAGGAGCGGAGTCGTCTGACGACTCAATGGTTACTGTGTCGGACGCAGCCGACTCTGGGTCGCGGAAGCGAGTATACCGGAGCGGTGGATCCGAGGGCTCCTCGACCTCGAGGTCGACGAGGTTGCCGAAGGCAAAAAAGCCGACGGTGGCCGCGGAGTCCCATGTCGTTGGGCTCGCGGACGCCCAACGCCAGTTGGAGCTGGCTCGGCGGGGTCTGCTCCAGCAAGAGCTGGAGGAGCGGGTTGCGGCCAAAGAGAAACGGGCGCTCGCCGCCCGGGCCAGGTCCGGGTACGGGGCGTCCCGCGTTCTTTACGCGGACTTCTCATTAGCCGAGCTCGAGAGGATGGCGGAGGAGGACGAGGAGGAGATCTTGGAGGTCGCCTCTAAGTCCTCAAACCTAAAGGGGACCTTGCAGAAGGCCCTGAAGTGCAGGGCTGCGAGCATGCGTGGCGTCGTCGCGGAGCTAGTGCAACGCAAGGCCACCGACGAGACGCGGCAACTGCAGGCGAAGGTGGATCGCCTGCAGTCGGAGGTCAGCCAGCTTCATCAGAAGCTGGCCGAAGCCACGGCCCGGCCACAACAGGCCAAGACGAGCCCTGCGGCAGAGGGTCCCGCCTCCTCCAACCTTGAGGATATCATCCGCAAGGTTGTAATGGAGGAGAGGGCCTTCACGAGATCCTGCTTAGCAGGAATCGAGGACCGGCTCCTGCCGGAGAAACGCCTCCGACCGCCGCTTGCGGCGGATAAGAGGCAGAGCGAGCCGGGACCGTCCTTGTCCCCGCCCGAGTCCCAGTCGGAGGATGCCCTTCTCCCTTCGACAACCCCGTCCAACGAGTGGACGGAAGTGGTCCGCAAGGGGAAGGGCAAAAAGCCGGCGACGGCCGCCCCTGCCGTCTCCGCCACCGCCGCCGCCACCGCCGCCGCCGCCCCTAGCCAACAGCAGACTGGCAAGGGAAAGCGGAAGAGGAAGCGAAAGGGGAAAGGGAAAGGGAGGGGAAAGGGGCAGCTAGTCCCCCCAAAAACCGCGGCCGTCGTAGTGACGCTCACCGCGGAGGCTGCGGAGCGAGGAGAGACGTACGCGTCCATTTTGGTGCGGGCGCGTACAACTGCCGATCCTACCCAACTAGGGATCGGCAGCGTGTCTTGCCGGCGGACCCAAACCGGGGCTCGAATCTTCGAGTTCCCGGGGGCAGAGGGGAGTGCCCACGCGGACCTCTTTGCAGCCAAGCTGCAGGAGGTCATCGCCGACTCGGCCAAGGTGGCCCGACCGGTAAAGTCCGCAGCCATAGAGGTGACCGACCTCGACGACTCCGTCACCAAGGAGGAGGTGGCGGTGGCGGTCGCGAGGATAGGGGGCTGCGACGTCGCGGCGGTCCAAGGCCGGGACATAAGGCCCGGCCGTGGCGGCATGGGCACCATCCGCCTCGAGTGCCCGGTCGTTGCTGCTAAAGCCGTCCTTGCCAAGGGACGGCTCACAGTCGGGTACAGCTCGGCTGCAGTCCGGGCACTCGAGGACCAGCCTCTGCGGTGCTTCCGGTGCTTAGGCATCGGACACACCCGGTCCCTGTGTCCGTCCACGGTGGACAGGACGGACACGTGCTACCGCTGCGGCAAGGAGGGGCACAAATCCGCTGCCTGCAAGGCCGCCACGCCGCACTGCGCGGTGTGTGCCGCCAGTGGCCGCCCGGCGGGCCACATTATGAGGGGGAGGAACTGCAATCCTCCCCCTAAGCGGGGCAAAGCGCAGGCGCCGAACAGGCCTGCTGCTGCCGCTGGCTGCACCGTCGTTCCTGCGGCGGCTGCGGAGGGGGGTGCGATGTCCGAGTGATGGATAGGGTCGAGCATCGCATCCTTCAGGCGAACACCAACCACTGCAGGGCAGCCCAGGATCTGCTGATGCAGACCATGGCTGAGTGGTTGGTGGACTTGGCGGTGGTCGCCGAGCCTTACTCGGTCCCTGGCCGTTGGCTGGGCGACCGGGACGGACTGGTGGCGTTGGTGTCGCGGCCTTCCACGGACTCCCCTCCCCTCTCGCTCTTAGAGAGGGGACCGGGATACGTGGCCGCCGCGTGGGGAGACATGGCCCTGGTGGGGGTCTATTTCTCCCCAAACCGCTCTCTCTCGGACTTTGAGGATTTCCTAGAGATCCTCACCGCAGTCATAGGGAGGGCGGCGCCACGCCAGGTCGTGGTGTTGGGCGACCTGAACGCCAAGTCGGCGGCCTGGGGCAATCCGGCCGCCGGTTGCAACGTCCGGGGGCGCGCCGTCCAGTATTGGGCGGCCTCGTGCGGTGTGTCCCTCCTTAACAGGGGGGCGGTCCAAACGTGCGTGCGGCGGCAGGGTGGGTCGGTGGTTGACGTCTCGTTTGCCACCCCCGCGCTGGCCGCCCGCGTCGTCAACTGGCGGGTAGAGATGGTGGAGACCTTGTCGGACCACCGTTATGTGCGGTTCGACATCTCCACCCAGCAGCGGGGAGGGGGGATGGCCCGCGCTGGGCAATCTCCCTTCCCGCGGTGGGCACTCACCCGCCTGGACCGGGAGGCAGCCAAGGAGGCGGCCTTTCTGCAGGACTGGCTGTCGCCCCCTGTCGAGGAGGCCCCGGACGTGGACGCCGCAGCGGTCCGGCTCAGGGAGTCTCTGACCGAGGTGTGCAACTCCAGCATGCCTCGGTCCCGCCGTCCGCCCCCCCATCGTGCCGTCTACTGGTGGACGGAGGAGCTGGAGGAGCTCAGGGCCACCTGCGTGGCGGCCAGAAGGGCCTACGCGCGGAGCCGAAGGCGCAGCGCCCAAAACCGAGACCGGGCAGAGGAGGACCGCCTATACGCCTCTTACCGAGAGGCGACGACGGTCCTCAAGTCTGCGATGGGCGCTGCGAAAGACTCGGCGTGGGCCGAGATGCTGGAGGGTCTCGACCGGGATCCCTATGGGAGACCATACAAGGCGGCGCGGAACCAGCTCCGCCCGTATGGTCCCCCACTGACGGAGACCCTCGAGCCATCGTTGCTGGATGGGGTGGTCCGGTCCCTGTTTCCGCGCAGGACCGACTTCGCCCCACCAACGATGGATCCCCCGCGGGTGGCGGCTGCGGCGGCGGATGAGGAGGAGGTCCCCCCGGTGACGGTGGCGGAGTTTCGCGCGGGGGTTCTCGGCCTCCGCGCAAAGAAGACGGCTCCCGGGCCAGACGGCGTCCCTGCACGGGTGCTGGCGATCGCCGCCCCCGAAATGGAGGACAGGATTCGGGACCTCTTCAGCGCGTGTTTTGCGGCTGGGAGGTTCCCGAAACTGTGGAAGGAGGGGCGGCTATGCCTGCTCCGAAAGGAGGGACGCCCGGTGGACTCCCCCTCGGCATACCGGCCCATCGTCCTGCTCGATGAGGTCGGTAAACTGTTCGAGGGGATTGTCGCCTCCCGGCTCAATAGCCTTTTGCAGGGGGTAGGGCCGGATCTGTCGGACGCCCAGTTCGGTTTCCGTCGAGGGCGTTCGACGATCGACGCGCTGGCCCTACTCAAGGGCCAGGTGAGGGAAGCGGTGGAGGCGGGGGACGGAGTGCTGGCGGTGTCATTCGACATTGCCAACGCCTTCAACTCCGTCCCCCACTCGACGATATTGGAGGCGCTCCGGTATCACGGAGTGCCCCAATATCTGCGGAACCTCCTGGCCAGCTACCTGGGGGACCGGGAGGTCGTCCTCGCGGACAGGACGGGCGCGGTGAGGCGGTACAGCGCAGAGTCCGGTGTTCCGCAGGGGTCCGTGTTGGGGCCCCCCCTGTGGAACATCGGATTCGACTGGCTCCTGCGGGGAGCCCTCCTCCAGGGCACGAGTGTCATCTGCTACGCGGATGACACTCTCCTCACTGCCCGGGGGAGGAACTTCGGGGAGGCGGCCTGTCTGGCCTCGGCTGGCGGATCCTTGGTTGCGGAGAGGATCCGCCGCCTCGGATTGAGGGTGGCGCTGCAAAAGACCGAGGCCGTGTTCTTTCGCGGGCCTCGGCAGCGCTGCCCTCCCGACGCACACATCGTCGTGGAGGGCGTCTGGATAGGGGTCCAGCCCCAGATGAAGTATCTGGGCCTGGTGCTGGACGACAGGTGGCGCTTCGGCCCGCATTTCAGCGGGCTGTCGACGCGCCTGTTGAAGGCCGCGGACGCCCTCTCGTGGCTCCTCCCGAACCTGGGGGGGCCCAAGGCGAAATGCCGGCGCCTCTATGCCGGCATTTTGAAGAGCATGGCCCTGTACGGGGCACCCATCTGGGCGGACTCCCTCCATAGGAGGGAGAATGCAACCGCCATCCGCAAGCCCCAAAGGGCTATTGCACTGCGGGTGGCGAGGGCCTACCGCTCGGTGGGCTTCTCGGCGGCGTGCGCTCTGGCCGGCACCCCTCCTTGGGAGTTGGAGGCGTGGGTGCTCGCCAGAGTGTATGAGTGGTCGGCGCGCCGGAAGGCGCTCGGGGAGTGCCCCGTCCCCGAGGAGCGGGAGGCCGTGCGGCGGGAGGCGAGGGACGCAATCGTCCTTCACTGGACGGAGGACCTCGCCACCGCCGCCTTTGGCCGCCGGACCTTGGACGCGCTCGGTCCGGTCCTGCGGAGCTGGCTCGAGCGGGCCCACGGGTTTCTCTCTTTCCGTCTGGTGCAGGTGTTGTCCGGCCATGGCTGTTTCGGAAGGCACCTGCACCGGATCGGGAGGGAGGAAACGCCGGCGTGCCACGAGTGCGGGGCCCAGGAGGACACGGCGCAGCACACCCTCGAGGTGTGCCCGGCTTGGTCCGAGCTGCGCCGTGGCCTGACCGCGGTGGTCGGCCAGGACCTCTCGCTTCCCGGCGTGATCAACGCCATGCTGGGGAGCGAGGAGGCCTGGGCTGCGGTCGCCTCCTTTTGCGAGGACGTTATCTCGCAAAAGGAGGAGGCGGAGCGCGCGCGGGAGGACGACCCTCTCGCTGCGCCGCTCCGCAGACGAAGAAGGGGTCGGAGAAGGCGCGCAGGTGCTCTCCCTCCTCTTGGTGGTGATGGGCGGGTGACAGGCGCGGGGGTGCCTTCGCCCGCATTGCAGCCGTCACCACCTTCGTCGGTCACTCCCGGGCCCGTCCCCCTCCCCACGGGGAGGTGGTGAAGGGTCCGATAGGCAGGGCATTCGTCGGCGGGGACTGGACGTAAAGGCTGTGCCGGTTTCCCAGTCCTCGCCACTAGGACGAAGCGGGAGTGCCGCTGGGTTATTTTAGTGGGTATACCGGGTCAGACCGGGGAGTCCCACATAACCCCCCCATCCCCCGATGGGGGGGCATGCGTAACGCATTTTTTCCCAGCGCAAAAAAAAAAAAAAAAAAAAAAAAAAAAAAAAAAGGTTAGGTTAGGTTGGGGTCCACGGACTCCCCTCCCCTCTCGCTCTTAGAGAGGGGACCGGGATACGTGGCCGCCGCGTGGGGAGACATGGCCCTGGTGGGGGTCTATTTCTCCCCAAACCGCTCTCTCTCAGACTTTGAGGATTTCCTGGAGATCCTCACCGCTGTCGTAGGGAGGGCGGCGCCACGCCAGGTCGTGGTGTTGGGCGACCTGAACGCCAAGTCGGCGGCCTGGGGCAATCCGGCCGGCGGTTGCAACGTCCGGGGGCGCGCCGTCGAGTATTGGGCGGCCTCTTGCGGTGTGTCCCTCCTAAACAGGGGGGCGGTCCACACGTGCGTGCGGCGGCAGGGTGGGTCGGTGGTGGACGTCTCGTTTGCCACCCCCGCGCTGGCCGCCCGCGTCGTCGACTGGCGGGTGGAGATGGTGGAGACCTTGTCGGACCACCGTTATGTGCGGTTCGACATCTCCACCCAGCAGCGGGGAGGGGGGATGGCCCGCGCTGGGCAATCTCCCTTCCCGCGGTGGGCACTCACCCGCCTGGACCGGGAGGCAGCCAAGGAGGCGGCCTTCCTGCAGGACTGGCTGTCACCCCCCCCTGTCGAGGAGGTCCCGGACGTGGACGCCGCAGCGGTCCGGCTCAGGGGGTCCCTGACCGAGGTGTGCAACTCCAGCATGCCTCGGTCTCGCCGTCCGCCCCCCCATCGTGCCGTCTACTGGTGGACGGAGGAGCTGGCGGAGCTCAGGGCCACCTGCGTGGCGGCCAGAAGGGCCTACGCGCGGAGCCGAAGGCGCAGCGCCCTAAACCGAGACCGGGCAGAGGAGGACCGCCTATACGCCTCTTACCGAGAGGCGACGACGGTCCTCAAGTCTGCAATGGGCGCTGCGAGAGACTCGGCGTGGGCCGAGATGCTGGAGGGTCTCGATAGGGATCCCTATGGGAGACCATACAAGGCGGCGCGGAACCAGCTGCGCCCGTATGGTCCCCCACTGACGGAGACCCTCGAGCCGTCGTTGCTGGATGGGGTGGTCCGGTCCCTGTTTCCGCGCAGGACCCACTTCACCCCACCAACGATGGATCCCCCGCGGGGGGCGGCTCCGCCGGATGAGGAGGAGGTCCCCCCGGTGACGGTGGTGGAGTTTCGCGCGGGGGTTCTCAACCTCCGCGCGAAGAAGACGGCCCCCGGGCCAGACGGCGTCCCTGCACGGGTGCTGGCGATCGCCGCCCCCGAAATGGAGGACAGGATTCGGGACCTCTTCAGCGCGTGTTTTGCGGCTGGGAGGTTCCCGAAACTGTGGAAGGAGGGGCGGCTATGCCTGCTCCGAAAGGAGGGACGCCCGGTCGACTCCCCCTCGGCATACCGGCCCATCGTCCTGCTCGATGAGGTCGGTAAATTGTTCGAGGGGATTGTCGCCTCTCGGCTGGGTAGCCTTTTGCGGGGGGTAGGGCCGGATCTGTCGGACGCCCAGTTCGGTTTCCGTCGAGGGCGTTCGACGATCGACGCGCTGGCCCTACTCAAGGGCCAGGTGAGGGAAGCGGTGGAGGCGGGGGACGGAGTGCTGGCGGTGTCATTCGACATTGCCAACGCCTTCAACTCCGTCCCCCACTCGACGATATTGGAGGCGCTCCGGTATCACGGAGTGCCCCAATACCTGCGGAACCTCCTGGCCAGCTACCTGGAGGACCGGGAGGTCATGCTCGCGGATAAGACGGCCACAGTGAGGCGGTACGGCGCGGAGTCCGGTGTTCCGCAGGGATCGGTGTTGGGGCCCCCCCTGTGGAACATCGGATTCGACTGGCTCCTGCGGGGAGCCCTCCTCCAGGGCACGAGTGTCATCTGTTACGCGGATGACACTCTCCTCACTGCCCGGGGGAGGAACTTCGGGGAGGCGGCCTGTCTGGCCTCGGCTGGCGGATCCTTGGTTGCGGAGAGGATCCGCCGCCTCGGATTGAGGGTGGCGCTGCAAAAGACCGAGGCCGTGTTCTTTCGCGGGCCTCGGCAGCGCTGCCCTCCCGATGCCCACATCGTCGTGGAGGGCGTCCGGATAGGGGTCCAGCCCCAGATGAAGTATCTGGGCCTGGTGCTGGACGACAGGTGGCGCTTCGGCCCGCATTTCAGCGGGCTGTCGACGCGCCTGTTGAAGGCCGCGGACGCCCTCTCGTGGCTCCTCCCGAACCTGGGGGGGCCCAAGGCGAAATGCCGGCGCCTCTATGCCGGCATTTTAAAGAGCATGGCCCTTTACGGGGCGCCCATCTGGGCGGACTCCCTCCACAGGAGGGAGAATGCAACGGCCATCCGCAAGCCCCAAAGGGCTATTGCACTGCGGGTGGCGAGGGCCTACCGCTCGGTGGGCTTTTCGGCGGCGTGCGCTCTGGCCGGCACCCCTCCTTGGGAGTTGGAGGCGTGGGTGCTCGCCAGAGTGTACGAGTGGTCGGCGCGCCGGAAGGCGCTCGGGGAGTGCCCCGTCCCCGAGGAGCGGGAGGCCGTGCGGCGGGAGGCGAGGGACGCAATCGTCCTCCACTGGACAGAGGACCTCGCCACCGCCGCCTTTGGCCGCCGGACGTTGGACGCGCTCGGTCCGGTCCTGCGGAGCTGGCTCGAGCGGTCCCACGGGTTCCTCTCTTTCCGTCTGGCGCAGGTGTTGTCCGGCCATGGCTGTTTCGGAAAGCACCTGCGCCGGATCGGGAGGGAGGAAACGCCGGCGTGCCACGAATGCGGGGCCCCGGAGGACACGGCGCAGCACACCCTCGAGGTGTGCCCGGCTTGGTCCGAGCTGCGCCGTGGCCTGACCGCGGTGGTTGGCCAGGACCTCTCGCTTCCCGGCGTGATCAACGCCATGCTGGGGAGCGAGGAGGCCTGGGCTGCGGTTGCCTCCTTTTGCGAGGATGTAATCTCGCAAAAGGAGGAGGCGGAGCGCGCGCGGGAGGATGACCCTCTCGCTGCGCCGCTCCGCAGACGAAGAAGGGGTCGGAGAGGGCGCGTAGGTCCTCTCCCTCCTCTTGGTGGTGATGGGCGGGTGACAGGCGCGGGGGTGCCTTCGCCCGCATTGCAGCCGTCACCACCTTCGTCGGTCACTCCCGGGCCCGCCCCCCTCCCCGCGGGGAGGGCGTGATGGGCCCGCATTGCAGGGTAATCGTCGGCGGGGACTGGACGTAAAGGCTTTGCCGGTTTCCCAGTCCCCGCCACTAGGACGAAGCGGGAGTGCCGCTGGGTTGTTTTAGTGGGTATACCGGTTCAGACCGGGGAGTCCCACATAACCCCCCCATCCCCCGATGGGAGGGCATGCGTAATGCATTTTTTCCCAGCGCAAACAAAAAAAAAAAAAAAAAAAAAGGTTAGGTTGGGGTGCGTGCAGAAGACCTCCCCGTGCGCTCAGCGGCTGCTGGTCCCCTGCGGATACGTCCGGGGGGAAGAGCAGTCGAGGGGCCTGGTGCACCCTGGGTCACGGACAATAATCTCTTCGCGGGGGGTAGGGTAGAGGAGTATTATTGTCCGGAGCTAACTTCTGCAGGTGGGGTCGCTCCTGCCCCGTCGACGTAGCCGATTAGGCGTGGACGCGACCACACCCGCTTAGGTGCAGGCGCATCTAAGCGGTGTTCGTTTGTGTCCTCATTCATTGAGGAGCAAACCTTTCGGCGGGTCCGCTGAGTCGGGTTGGCCGGACAGCGGACGGAGGCATGCTTCAATGCCGCCGTCGAGGGGCTTGGCTTAACCGCCCGGCCCCAGAGGAAGGACACCTCTAAGATAAAAAAATCCACCCAATCCCAAGTTTCGGGAGCGCGGCGAGGGGATGAATGGCCGTTGGGGGTACGGTCGTTAGCGCTCCCACCTGCTGGTACCTGCCGCCCCCAGCAGTATGTAGGCTTACCCGGGTACTTAAGCCTCTGCCCGGGGTTGACCTGTTTTGCTTTATACTCGTGGGATCAAAATGGAGAACCTTATAAATAAAACAAAAAATGACGAAGTGGGTGAAAAAGTACCTCTGGTACTAATTGAGAGAATGGGTGTGCAGTCGGATTCCGACAGTGCGTCCAGCCTAATGAGTGTGGCGAGCGCGATGAGCGTTAATTCAAAACGCATACGCAAACGCCCAAGAGAGGGTGCAGACTCAGGGTCGGACTCGGCCCTGAGCGACACAGCGGTGCCGGCCCCCAAGGTCGGTGCCAAAAAAGGAGGGAGAGGTAGGCCCGCAACTACAGGTAAATACGCCGGTATCGGCCTATCCAGGCGTGAGGCTGCGGCTGCAATGAAGGCCGCAGCAGCCGCCGAAAAACTGGAGGAGGACGAGCGGCAGATTGCGGCTCTGACAAAAAAGGTGACGGAAGGGAGAGTCACTCGCCTGTCGGAGTCGTCGTCTGCCGTCTCTGATATAGGAGTCGAGGCAGAAGAGCTACCTGCCTCCGACCTAAACCAGAGAATGGCCGACGCGGTTGCAGCGATTAAAAGGGTGAGCAAGGTCTCGAAGGGACTTAGCGGCTGCAGCCAGAAAGCACTTAAAGAGGCCACGGCCTCCATTCTGGAAAGTGCTCAGGTGCTTTTGACCCGCACCACGACAGAAGAGACGGCGCTGCTGCGGGCCCAGAACGCAAAGCTCGCAGCGCAAATGGCGGAGCTCCGCAAGGAGCACGAGGAGCTCAAGGCGGAAATGGCGAACTTCCGCCGCGAGCACCTCAGGCGGGAGGTGGGCCTTCCGCACGAAACGCAGCAACCGCAACCGCAGTTGCCGTCACAGACGTCGAAACAGCAGTCGTCACAGGAGACGGAGTTGACTCGCCTGATCCGTCAGGAGATGGCGAGTTTCAACGCGCGCTTCTCGGTGCTTGAGGGGAGGATTCTACGTCCCCCCCTAGCTGCAGACCAACGCAGCACACCGGCGCCAACATATGCGGCCCAAGCCGCAGCACCCCGTGCCGCCCAACCGGCACAAACGGCTGCTGCCACACAAAAGGGGACTGTTCCTACTGCCGCCCCGCAAAAGGGAACTGCGGGGCCTAAATCAAACAGGCAGTTACCAAAACAGGCCAAAATGGCCACAGAGGCAAGTGCTACGGCTGCTCCGCCTGCCACTAGACCTGAGGCGGAATGGGCGGTCGCGGGCGCTGCCAAAAAGTCTAAAAAGGCGCGCCAGCGAGCCAATAAGAAGGCCCGGAAGGAACAAGCGGCGGCCAAGCGCCAGACTGCGAAGCTCAGGACCCCCCGCTCTACAGCAGTGGTTCTCACCCTGCAGCCAGGGGCGGAGGAGCGGGGCCTCACATATGCCGGGATCCTGGCGAAGGCGAAAGCCGAGATCTCGCTGAGTGATCTCGGCATAACGGGCCTCCGGTGCAAAACAACTGCTACCGGAGGTCGACTACTGGAGATATCGGGAACTACGAGTGGTCCCAAAGCAGACGCCCTCGCCGATAAACTCAAGGCGTCTCTAGGCTCGGATGATGTGAGAGTGTCCAGGCCAACCAAGTGCGCAGATCTGCGCATTTCGGGCCTGGACGATTCTGCTACGCAGGAAGAGGTCGCCGCTGCCATATCCAAGGCCGGAGGGTGCCCGCCGGACCAAGTCAAGGCGGGCACGATACGCCGCGATGTCTCCGGTCTCGGGACAACTCTTGTCAGCTGTCCCGTAGCGGCGGCCAATAAAATAAAGGATAAGCGGCTGCTAGTTGGATGGGTCTCGGCGCAGGTCGTGCTCCTAGCGCCCAAGCCCTATCGGTGCTACCGCTGTTTAGAAGAAGGACATGCGGGGGCACGGTGCACCGCTGGGGTAGACCGCAGCCAAATGTGCTTCCGCTGCGGTCAGCCCGGTCACAAGGCTGGCACTTGTACTGCCCCGCCGCACTGCGTCATCTGTGCGGCATCTGGCAAGCCAGCCGACCATCAGACGGGGTCAAAGGCCTGCGCCAGGCCCAACAAGAAGAACAATGCCAGGAGACAGTCGGCTCATCCGCCGTCTAGTATCACGGATAAGACAAAGGAGGCAACCAGCTCCTCGCAGCCGGTTCACCCGCCGGCTGCGGCAGAACATCCGCCGAGGGCTGGGGAGGAGACAACGGCCATGGACACACAATAATGGCCCTACGTCGTCTCCTCCAATCCAACATAAACCACTGCGCCAGGGCTCAGGATCTCTTGCTCCAGAGCATGGCGCAGTGGTCGATCGATGTGGCAGTTGTCGCCGAGCCGTATTTTGTGCCACCCAGGGATGACTGGGTGTGCGACACGAACCGCTCGGTGGCACTGATTATGAGGTCTGCCGCCGACACCCTTCCCTTCGAGGCCGTCACCCGAGGGCGGGGCTATGTCGCGGCAATTTGGGGGAATATTATGGTCGTGGGGGTGTATTTCGCCCCCAGCCTTTCTCTCGCCGACGTGGAGGATATCGTCTGGGAGTTGGGCACGGTCGTCAGTCGTAGCCGTCCTCGTCCCGTGATCGTCCTGGGCGACTTCAATGCCAAATCTACGGCTTGGGGTTCCCCGGCTACGGATGCGCGGGGCGAGTTAGTGGAGGAGTGGGCGGTGGAGCAGGGCCTGCTTCTCCTGAACCGGGGTTCCGTGCAGACGTGCGTGCGGCAGTGGGGTGGGTCTATAGTGGACCTGTCGTTCGCTAGCCCCGCTCTCGCGCGCACTGTCCAGGACTGGCACGTCCTGGAGGAGGTGGAGACGCTGTCCGATCATCGATATATTCGGTTCAGCGTCTCTGCCCAGACCTCGGTTGGGCCGGTCCAAGCGGCCCCGGTGGGCGTTGGAGACGGCCCGCGTTGGACACTGAAGCGGCTGGACGAGGAGGCTCTCGAGGAGGCCTCTATCGTCAAGGCCTGGCTGGACTCTCCAGGCAGGCCAATCAACATCGACGAGGAGGCGGAGTGGTTCCGGGAGAGCATGTCGCACATCTGCGACGCTGGCATGCCCCGAGTCCGGCCGTTACCATCCAGGCGCCAAGTGTACTGGTGGTCGCAGTCGATTGCGCAGTTGCGCATCGCTTGTGTGCAGGTGCGACGCCGGTACGCAAGGTGCCGAAGAAGACGCCGTCGCCCCTTTACAGCGGCGGCCGAACAGGAAGAGGCGGAACTATACAACCGCTTTAGAGAGGCGAAGAGCGCCCTCCAGCTGGCCATTGTCCGGGCAAAGGCCCAGGCCAACGAAGAGATGCTGGAGACTCTGGACCGAGACCCGTGGGGACGCCCCTACCTTATGGTACGGGGCAAGTTGCGCCAATGGGCTCCCCCATTGTCCCGGAGTCTCCAGCCACAGCTGCTGGAGGAGGTGGTGTGTGCGTTGTTTCCATCGAGACCGGAGCACACACCACCGGCTATGGTTCCGCCTCGCAATGTGCCCGACGCGGAAGACGACATTGACGACGACGTGCCCGAAGTGACCCGGGAACAGTTGAGAGTGGCGGTGGCTCGCATCAGGAACACCGCCCCAGGGCCCGACGGCATTCCAGGCCGTGCATGGGTCCTGGCCATGAGGGCTCTCGGGCCCCGACTAGCGGGACTCTTAAGCGCATGTTTGGAGCGGGGCCAGTTTCCAAGCCGGTGGAAGACCGGAAAGCTGGTCCTGCTCAAGAAGGAGGGGCGCCCCGCAGACTCGCCATCTGCGTACAGGCCAATCGTGTTGCTGGACGAGGTGTGTAAGATCTTTGAGCGGATCATCGCCAGTCGCCTAGTCCAGCACATGACCAGGGTGGGGCCGGATCTGGCGGACAACCAATTTGGTTTCCGTCAGGGGCGCTCCACGGTGGATGCGATCATGCGCGTGAGGGTCCTTGCGGAGGAGGCAGTCGCCCGGGGTGAGGTGGTCTTGGCGGTGTCGCTCGACATCGCCAACGCTTTCAACACCTTGCCCTGGAGTACCATCCGAGAGGCACTCCGGTACCACGGGGTGCCGCACTACCTCCAACGTATTGTCGGGGCCTATTTGTCGGAAAGATCGGTGGTGTACCCGGGTCGAGAAGGATGGGGTCGGCGAGAGACGTCGTGCGGCGTTCCACAGGGTTCGGTGTTGGGGCCGCTCCTGTGGAACGTCGGGTACGACTGGGCTCTGCGCGGTGCGCTTCTCCACGGCGTCGGCGTCATTTGTTACGCCGACGACACGCTAGTCACAGCGCGTGGGAAGTCGTACCGGCAGGCGGCCATACGCGCGACTGCTGGTGTCGCGCACGTCGTGGGTAGGATTCGGCGGCTGGGCTTAGAGGTGGCATTGCACAAGTCGGAGGCCCTGTGTTTTCATGGGCCGAGGATGAAGCCGCCTCCGGGGTCCAGCATCATAGTAGGAGGGGTTTCCATCGCTGTTGAGTCGACGATGAAGTACCTTGGACTCGTCCTCGACAGTCGGTGGAACTTCGGGCCGCACTTTACACGGCTCGCCCCCCGGTTGTTGGGCGCCGCTTCTGCGCTCTCGCGCTTGCTGCCCAACCTGGGAGGCCCCAACTCCTCCTGCCGGAGGCTCTACATGGGGGTCGTACGGTCGATGGCGCTATACGCCGCGCCAGTGTGGGCGGACGCCCTGACGGCCCGCAACGTCGCCGCGCTGCGAAGGCCGCAGCGCGCGATGGCCGTCAGGATCGTAAGGGGATACCGTACGATCTCCTTTGAGGCAGCGAGCCTCCTAGCCGGATCCCCGCCCTGGGACCTCGACGCAAAGCTCCTCGCGTCGCTCTATTGGTGGCGCGCGGAGGCGGTCGAGCGGGGCGAGCGCCTTGCGCCTCGACAGGTTGAGGCACGCAGGGCAGAGCTCCGCCGGGTCCTAGTGGCGGAGTGGCAGACGCGCTTAGCGCAACCCACGGCGGGGCATGCCGCTGTAGCGGCTGTAAGGCCCGTTTTAGAGGAGTGGCTCAAGAGGAGCCACGGCGCCCTCAGCTTCCGGCTGACGCAGGTGCTTACCGGACACGGGTGTTTCGGGAGGTACCTGTGTCGCATAGGCCGGGAGCCGACGTCCCAGTGCCACCATTGTGGTGATTGCCGCGACGATACGGCGCTGCATACGTTGGCGGAGTGCCCAGCTTGGGCTGAGCAGCGCCGTGACTTGGTCGCGGCCGTAGGTGCTGCGGGGAATCTCTCGCTTCCGGCTGTCGTGTCTACCATGGTCGGGAGCGAGTCAGGGTGGAGTACCGTCGCCACCTTTTGTGAGGCCGTCATGCTCGCAAAGGAGGCGGCGGAAAGGGAGAGAGAGGCTGCCTCGTCTCTCCCCTCCCGCAGCAGACGCACTGGGCGTCGTAGGGTGGCCGACTTCCGGCCACCGTAGGGCGCGGCCTGCGGACGACAGACTAGGGGCGTCTTGTCGTCCGACCAGCAGTAGGCCTCGAGGTGGCGGCGTCGTGTTCCGCGCGCGCCTCATAGTGGAGTCCTGCGGCCGGGGTGACGGCCGCAGTGGGTGACGGGGCCCGCCTGACCATCTGGCGGGCCAATACCCGTCGGGGGGTAGTGACGAATGCTTCGGCGATACCCTCCCCCCGACACACGGGTACAAGAGGAACACGGGTTGGTTTTTAGTCAGTAAGAGTCTGACAGTCCCCTTCGCCCTTCCCCCAGGGCGGAGGGACTCCATGAGGATTTTCCAACCCGTCACCAAAAAAAAAAAAAAAAAAGGTTAGGTTAGGTTAGACTGGGGGCGCCAATGGGCTCCCCCATTGTCCCGGAGTCTCCAGCCACAGCTGCTGGAGGAGGTGGTGTGTGCGTTGTTTCCATCGAGACCGGAGCACACACCACCGGCTATGGTTCCGCCTCGCAATGTGCCCGACGCGGAAGACGACATTGACGACGACGTGCCCGAAGTGACCCGGGAACAGTTGAGAGTGGCGGTGGCTCGCATCAGGAACACCGCCCCAGGGCCCGACGGCATTCCAGGCCGTGCATGGGTCCTGGCCATGAGGGCTCTCGGGCCCCGACTAGCGGGACTCTTAAGCGCATGTTTGGAGCGGGGCCAGTTTCCAAGCCGGTGGAAGACCGGAAAGCTGGTCCTGCTGAAGAAGGAGGGGCGCCCCGCAGACTCGCCATCTGCGTACAGGCCAATCGTGTTGCTGGACGAGGTGTGTAAGATCTTCGAGCGGATCATCGCCAGTCGCCTAGTCCAGCACATGACCAGGGTGGGGCCGGATCTGGCGGACAACCAATTTGGTTTCCGTCAGGGGCGCTCCACGGTGGATGCGATCATGCGCGTGAGGGTCCTTGCGGAGGAGGCAGTCGCCCGGGGTGAGGTGGTCTTGGCGGTGTCGCTCGACATCGCCAACGCTTTCAACACCTTGCCCTGGAGTACCATCCGAGAGGCACTCCGGTACCACGGGGTGCCGCACTACCTCCAACGTATTGTCGGGGCCTATTTGTCGGAAAGATCGGTGGTGTACCCGGGTCGAGAAGGATGGGGTCGGCGAGAGACGTCGTGCGGCGTTCCACAGGGTTCGGTGTTGGGGCCGCTCCTGTGGAACGTCGGGTACGACTGGGCTCTGCGCGGTGCGCTTCTCCACGGCGTCGGCGTCATTTGTTACGCCGACGACACGCTAGTTACAGCGCGTGGGAAGTCGTACCGGCAGGCGGCCATACGCGCGACTGCTGGTGTCGCGCACGTCGTGGGTAGGATCCGGCGGCTGGGCTTAGAGGTGGCATTGCACAAGTCGGAGGCCCTGTGTTTTCATGGGCCGAGGATGAAGCCGCCTCCGGGGTCCAGCATCATAGTAGGAGGGGTTTCCATCGCTGTTGAGTCGACGATGAAGTACCTTGGACTCGTCCTCGACAGTCGGTGGAACTTTGGGCCGCACTTTACACGGCTCGCCCCCCGGTTGTTGGGCGCCGCTTCTGCGCTCTCGCGCTTGCTGCCCAACCTGGGAGGCCCCAACTCCTCCTGCCGGAGGCTCTACATGGGGGTCGTACGGTCGATGGCGCTATACGCCGCGCCAGTGTGGGCGGACGCCCTGACGGCCCGCAACGTCGCGATGGCCGTCAGGATCGTAAGGGGATACCGTACGATCTCCTTTGAGGCAGCGAGCCTCCTAGCCGGATCCCCGCCCTGGGACCTCGATGCAAAGCTCCTCGCGTCGCTCTATTGGTGGCGCGCGGAGGCGGTCGAGCGGGGCGAGCGCCTTGCGCCTCGACAGGTTGAGGCACGCAGGGCGGAGCTCCGCCGGGTCCTAGTGGCGGAGTGGCAGACGCGCTTAGCGCAACCCACGGCGGGGCATGCCGCTGTAGCGGCTGTAAGGCCCGTTTTAGAGGAGTGGCTCAAGAGGAGCCACGGCGCCCTCAGCTTCCGGCTGACGCAGGTGCTTACCGGACACGGGTGTTTCGGGAGGTACCTGTGTCGCATAGGCCGGGAGCCGACGTCCCAGTGCCACCATTGTGGTGATTGCCGCGACGATACGGCGCTGCATACGTTGGCGGAGTGCCCAGCTTGGGCTGAGCAGCGCCGTGACTTGGTCGCGGCCGTAGGTGCTGCGGGAAACCTCTCGCTTCCGGCTGTTGTGTCTACCATGGTCGGGAGCGAGTCAGGGTGGAGTACCGTCGCCACCTTTTGTGAGGCCGTCATGCTCGCAAAGGAGGCGGCGGAAAGGGAGAGAGAGGCTGCCTCGTCTCTCCCCTCCCGCAGCAGACGCACTGGGCGTCGTAGGGTGGCCGACTTTCGGCCACCGTAGGGCGCGGCCTGCGGACGACAGACTAGGGGCGTCTTGTCGTCCGACCAGCAGCAGGCCTCGAGGCGGCGGCGTCGTGTTCCGCGCGCGCCTCATAGTGGAGTCCTGCGGCCGGGGTGACGGCCGCAGTGGGTGACGGGGCCCGCCTGACCATCTGGCGGGCCAATACCCGTCGGGGGGTAGTGACGAATGCTTCGGCGATACCCTCCCCCCGACACACGGGTACAAGAGGAACACGGGTTGGTTTTTAGTCAGTAAGAGTCTGACAGTCCCCTTCGCCCTTCCCCCAGGGCGGAGGGACTCCATGAGGATTTTCCAACCCGTCACCAAAAAAAAAAAAAAAAAAAAAAAAAGGTTAGACTGGGGGACCCCCTCACAGTGCTTGCGTCCACGTCGCGTCCCCTGGAAACAGCCCAGTACTGACCACCGTAACGGAGTGGCAGTCTGGGTTGGCCAAAGTGCACTGTGCTTTCGTAGCGAATATCTTTGCCTTGACGACTACGGAAACCTGCGGAAATGTCTACACCTTCGCGGGACGCCTGCGGGCGATTTGTGAAACAAAAAGGCCCTTCTCAGGGCCAACCCAAAGGCCCTTCTCAGGGCCAACCCAAAGGCCCTTCTCAGGGCCAACCAAAAGGCCCTTCTCAGGGCCACTCCGACGCTTCGGCGTCAGAGGCTAGCCGCGCGCCGTCTGCAGCTAGCTTCTTCGGAGGAGCGGAGTCGTCTGACGACTCCATGGTGAGTGTGTCGGACGCCGCCGACTCTGGGTCGCGAAAGCGAGTACACCGGAGCGGTGGGTCCGAGGGCTCCTCGACCTCGAGGTCGAGGTTGCCGAAGGCAAAAAAGCCGACGGTGGCCGCGGAGTCCCATGTCGTTGGGCTCGCGGACGCCCAACGCCAGTTGGAGCTGGCTCAGCGGGGTCGGCTGCAGCAAGAGCTGGAGGAACGGGTTGCGGCCAAAGAGAAACGGGCGCTCGCCGCCCGGGCCAAGTCCGGGTACGGGGCGTCCCGCGTTCTTTACGCGGACTTTTCACTGGCCGAGCTCGAGAGGATGGCGGAGGAGGACGAGGAGGAGATCTTGGAGGTCGCCGCTAAGTCCTCAAACCTAAAGGGGACCTTGCAGAAGGCCCTGAAGTGCAGGGCCGCGAGCATGCGTGGCGTCGTCGCGGAGCTGGTGCAACGCAAGGCCACCGACGAGACGCGGCAACTGCAGGCGAAGGTGGATCGCCTGCAGTCGGAGGTCAGCCAGCTTCATCAGAAGCTGGCCGAAGCCACGGCCCGGCCACAACAGGCCAAGACGAGCCCTGCGGCAGAGGGCCCCGCCTCCTCCAACCTTGAGGATATCATCCGCAAGGTTGTGATGGAGGAGAGGGCCTTCACGAGAGCCTGCTTTGCAGGAATAGAGGACCGGCTCCTGCCGGAGAAACGCCTCCGACCGCCGCTTGCGGCGGATAAGAGGCAGAGCGAGCCGGGGCCGTCCTTGTCCCCGCCCGAGCCCCAGTCGGAGGATGCCCTTCTCCCTTCGACAACCCCGTCCAACGAGTGGACGGAAGTGGTCCGCAAGGGGAAGGGCAAAAAGTCGGCGACGGCCGCCCCTGCCGTCCCCGCCGCCACCGCCGCCACCGCCGCCGCCGCCCCTAGCCAACAGCAGACTGGCAAGGGAAAGCGGAAGAGGAAGCGAAAGGGGAAAGGGAAAGGGAGGGGAAAGGGGCAGCTAGTCCCCCCAAAAACCGCGGCCGTCGTAGTGACGCTCACCGCGGAGGCTGCGGAGCGGGGGGAGAGCTACGCGTCCATTTTGGTGCGGGCGCGTGCCACTGCCGATCCTACCCAACTGGGGATCGGCAGCGTGTCTTGCCGGCGGACCCAAACCGGGGCTCGAATTTTCGAGTTCCCGGGGGCAGAGGGGGGTGCCCACGCGGACCTCTTTGCAGCCAAGCTGCAGGAGGTCATCGCAGATTCGGCCAAGGTGGCCCGACCGGTTAAGTCTGCGGCCATAGAGGTGACGGACCTCGATGACTCCGTCACCAAGGAGGAGGTGGCGGCGGCGGTCGCGGGGATAGGGGGCTGCGACGTCACGGCGGTCCGAGGCCGGGACATAAGGCCCGGCCGTGGCGGCATGGGCACAATTCGCCTCGAGTGCCCGGTCGCCGCTGCTAAAGCCGTCCTTGCCAAGGGACGGCTCACAGTCGGCTACAGCTCGGCTGCAGTCCGGACACTCGAGGACCAGCCTCTGCGGTGCTTCCGGTGCTTGGGCATCGGGCACACCCGGTCCCTGTGTCCATCCACCGTGGACAGGACGGACACTTGCTACCGCTGCGGCAAGGAGGGCCATAAATCCGCAGCCTGCAAGGCCGCCACGCCGCACTGCGCGGTGTGTGCCGCCAGTGGCCGCCCGGCGGACCACGTTATGAGGGGGAGGAACTGCAATCCTCCCCCTAAGCGGGGCAAAGCGCAAGCGCCGAAAGGGCCTGCTGCTGCCGCTGGCACCGTCGTTCCTGCGGCGGCTGCGGAGGGGGGTGCGATGTCCGAGTGATGGATAGGGTCGAACATCGCATCCTTCAGGCGAACACCAACCACTGCAGGGCAGCCCAGGATCTGCTGACGCAGACCATGGCTGAGTGGTTGGTGGACTTGGCGGTGGTCGCCGAACCTTACTCGGTCCCTGGCCGTTGGCTGGGCGACCGAGACGGCTTGGTGGCGTTGGTGTCGCGGTCTTCCACGGACTCCCCTCCCCTCTCGCTCTTAGAGAGGGGACCGGGATACGTGGCCGCCGCGTGGGGAGACATGGCCCTGGTGGGGGTCTATTTCTCCCCAAACCGCTCTCTCTCGGACTTTGAGGATTTCCTCGAGGTCCTCACCGCGGTTATAGGGAGGGCGGCGCCACGCCAGGTCGTGGTGTTGGGCGACCTGAACGCCAAGTCGGTGGCCTGGGGCAATCCGGCCGGCGGTTGCAACGTCCGGGGACGCGCCGTCGAGTATTGGACGGCCTCGTGCGGTGTGTCCCTTCTGAACAGGGGGGCGGTCCACACGTGCGTGCGGCGGCAGGGTGGGTCGGTGGTCGACGTCTCGTTTGCCACCCCCGCGCTGGCCGCCCGCGTCGTCAACTGGCGGGTAGAGATGGTGGAGACCTTGTCGGACCACCGTTATGTGCGGTTCGACATCTCCACCCAGCGGCGGGGAGGGGGGATGGCCCGCGCTGGGCAATCTCCCTTCCCGCGGTGGGCACTCACCCGCCTGGACCGTGAGGCAGCCAAGGAGGCGGCCTTCCTCCAGGACTGGCTGTCGCCCCCTGTCGAGGAGGCCCTGGACGTGGACGCCGCAGCGGTCCGGCTCAGAGGGTCCCTGACCGAGGTGTGCAACTCCAGCATGCCTCGGTCTCGCCGTCCGCCCCCCCCATCGTGCCGTCTATTGGTGGACGGAGGAGCTGGAGGAGCTCAGGGCCACCTGCGTGGCGGCCAGAAGGGCCTACGCGCGGAGCCGAAGGCGCAGCGCCCAAAACCGAAACCGGGCAGAGGAGGACCGCCTATACGCCTCTTACCGAGAGGCGACGACGGTCCTCAAGTCTGCAATGGGCGCTGCGAAAGACTCGGCGTGGGCCGAGATGCTGGAGGGTCTCGACAGGGATCCCTATGGGAGACCATACAAGGCGGCGCGGAACCAGCTCCGCCCGTATGGTCCCCCTCTGACGGAGACCCTCGAGCCATCGTTGCTGGATGGGGTGGTCCGGTCCCTGTTCCCGCGCAGGACCGACTTCACCCCACCAACGATGGATCCCCCGCGGGGGGCAGCTGCGGCGGCGGATGAGGAGGAGGTCCCCCCGGTGACGGTGGCGGAGTTTCGCGCGGGGGTTCTCAACCTCCGCGCGAAGAAGACGGCCCCCGGACCAGACGGCGTCCCTGCACGGGTGCTGGCGATCGCCGCCCCCGAAATGGAGGACAGGATTCGGGACCTCTTCAGCGCGTGTTTTGCGGCTGGGAGGTTCCCGAAACTGTGGAAGGAGGGGCGGCTATGCCTGCTCCGAAAGGAGGGACGCCCGGTGGACTCCCCCTCGGCATACCGGCCCATCGTCCTGCTCGATGAGGTCGGTAAATTGTTCGAGGGGATCGTCGCCTCCCGGCTGGATAGCGTTTTGCGGGGGGTAGGGCCGGATCTGTCGGACGCCCAGTTCGGATTCCGTCGAGGGCGTTCGACGATCGACGCGCTGGCCCTACTCAAGGGCCAGGTGAGGGAAGCGGTGGAGGCGGGGGACGGAGTGCTGGCGGTGTCATTCGACATTGCCAACGCCTTCAACTCCGTCCCCCACTCGACGATATTGGAGGCGCTCCGGTATCACGGAGTGCCCCAATACCTGCGGAACCTCCTGGCCAGCTACCTGGGGGACCGGGAGGTTGTCCTCGCGGACAAGACGGGCGCGGTGAGGCGGTACGGCGCAGAGTCCGGTGTTCCGCAAGGGTCCGTGTTGGGGCCCCCCCTGTGGAACATCGGATTCGACTGGCTCCTGCGGGGAGCCCTCCTCCAGGGCACGAGTGTCATCTGCTACGCGGATGACACTCTCCTCACTGCCCGGGGGAGGAGCTTCGGGGAGGCGGCCTGTCTGGCCTCGGCTGGCGGATCCTTGGTTGCGGAGAGGATCCGCCGCCTCGGATTGAGGGTGGCGCTGCAAAAGACCGAGGCCGTGTTCTTTCGCGGGCCTCGGCAGCGCTGCCCTCCCGACGCACACGTCGTCGTAGAGGGCGTCCGGATAGGGGTCCAGCCCCAGATGAAGTATCTGGGCCTGGTGCTGGACGACAGGTGGCGCTTCGGCCCGCATTTCAGCGGGCTGTCGACGCGCCTGTTGAAGGCCGCGGACGCCCTCTCGTGGCTCCTCCCGAACCTGGGGGGGCCCAAGGCCAAATGCCGGCGCATTCTGAGGAGTATGGCCCTCTACGGGGCCCCCATCTGGGCGGACTCCCTCCACCGGAGGGAGAATGCAACGGCCATCCGCAAGCCCCAAAGGGCTATTGCACTGCGGGTGGCGAGGGCCTACCGCTCGGTGGGCTTTTCGGCGGCGTGCGCTCTGGCCGGCACCCCTCCTTGGGAGTTGGAGGCGTGGGTGCTCGCCAGAGTGTACGAGTGGACGGCGCGCCGGAAGGCGCTCGGGGAGTGCCCCGTCCCCGAAGAGCGGGAGGCCGTGCGGCGGGAGGCGAGGGACGCAATCGTCCTTCACTGGACGGAGGACCTCGCCACCGCCGCCTTTGGCCGCCGGACCTTGGACGCGCTCGGTCCGGTCTTGCGGAGCTGGCTCGAGCGGGCCCATGGGTTCCTCTCTTTCCGTCTGGTGCAGGTGTTGTCCGGCCATGGCTGTTTCGGAAAGCACCTGCACCGGATCGGGAGGGAGGAAACGCCGGCGTGCCACGAATGCGGGGCCCCGGAGGACACGGCGCAGCACACCCTCGAGGTGTGCCCGGCTTGGTCCGAGCTGCGCCGTGGCCTGACCGCGGTGGTCGGCCAGGACCTCTCGCTTCCCGGCGTGATCAACGCCATGCTGGGGAGCGAGGAGGCCTGGGCTGCGGTTGCCTCCTTTTGCGAGGACGTTATCTCGCAAAAGGAGGAGGCGGAGCGCGCGCGGGAGGACGACCCTCTCGCTGCGCCGCTCCGCAGACGAAGAAGGGGTCGGAGAAGGCGCGCAGGTGCTCTCCCTCCTCTCGGTGGTGATGGGCGGGCGATAGGCGCGGGGGTGCCTTCGCCCGCATTGCAGCCGTCACCACCTTCGTCGGTCACTCCCGGGCCCGTCCCCCTCCCCACGGGGAGGGCGTGAGGGGTCCGATAAGAAGGGCAATCGTCGGCGGGGACTGGACGTAAAGGCTGTGCCGGTTTCCCAGTCCTCGCCACTAGGACGAAGCGGGAGTGCCGCTGGGTTGTTTTAGTGGGTATACCGGGTCAGACCGGGGAGTCCCACATAACCCCCCCATCCCCCGATGGGAGGGCATGCGTAATGCATTTTTTCCCAGCGCAAACAAAAAAAAAAAAAAAAAAGGTTGGGGTGCGTGCAGAAGACCTCCCCGTGCGCTCAGCGGCTGCTGGTCCCCTGCGGATACGTCCGGGGGGAAGAGCAGTCGATGGGCCTGGTGCACCCTGGGTCACGGACAATAATCTCTTCGCGGGGGGTAGGGTAGAGGAGTATTATTGTCCGGAGCTAACTTCTGCAGGTGGGGTCGCTCCTGCCCCGTCGACGCCAGCCGATTAGGCGTGGACGCGACCACACCCGCTTAGGTGCAGGCGCATCTAAGCGGGGTTCGTTTGTGTCCTCATTCATTGAGGAGCAAACTTTTCGGCGGGTCCGCTGAGTCGGGTTTGCCGGACAGCGGACGGAGGCATGCTTCAATGCCGCCGTCGGGGGGCTTGGCTTAACCGCCCGGCCCCAGAGGAAGGACACCTCTAAGATAAAAAATCCACCCAATCCCAAGTTTCGGGAGCGCGGCGAGGGGATGAATGGCCGTTGGGGGTACGGTCGTTAGCGCTCCCACCTGCTGGTACCTGCCGCCCCCAGCAGTATGTAGGCTTACCCGGGTACTTAAGCCTCTGCCCGGGGTTGACCTGTTTTGCTTTATACTCGTGGGACTAAAATGGAGAACCTTTTAAATCAAACACAAACAAAAAACGACGAAGTGGGTGAAAAAGTACCTCTGGTACTGATTGAGCGAATGGGCGTGCAGTCGGATTCCGACAGTGCGTCCAGCCTTATGAGTGTGGCGAGCGCCATGAGCGTAAATTCAAAACGCATACGCAAACGCCCGAGAGAGGGTGCAGACTCAGGGTCGGACTCGGCCCTGAGCGACACAGCGATGCCGGCCCCCAAGGTCGGTGCCAAAAAAAGGAGGGAGAGGTAGGCCCGCAACTACCGGTAAATACGCCGGTATCGGCCTATCCAGGCGTGAGGCTGCGGCTGCAATGAAGGCCGCAGCAGCCGCCGAAAAACTGGAGGAGGACGAGCGGCAGATTGCGGCTCTGACAAAAAAGGTGACGGAAGGGAGAGTCACTCGCCTGTCGGAGTCATCGTCTGCCGTCTCTGATATAGGAGTCGAGGCAGAAGAGCTACCTGCATCCGACCTGAACCAAAAAATGGCCGACGCGGTTGCAGCAATCAAAAGGGTGAGCAAGGTCTCGAAGGGCCTTAGCGGCTGCAGCCAGAAAGCACTTAAAGAGGCCACGGCCTCCATCCTGGAAAGTGCTCAGGTGCTTTTGACCCGCACCACGACAGAAGAGACGGCGCTGCTGCGGGCCCAGAACGCAAAGCTCGCAGCGCAAATGGCGGAGCTCCGCAAGGAGCACGAGGAGCTCAAGGCGGAGATGGTCAACTTCCGCCGCGAGCACCTCAGGCGGGAGGTGGGCCTTCCGCACGAAACGCAGCAACCGCAACCGCAGTTGCCGTCACAGACGTCGAAACAGCAGTCGTCACAGGAGACGGAGTTGACTCGCCTGATCCGTCAGGAGATGGCGAGTTTCAACGCGCGCTTCTCGGTGCTTGAGGGGAGGATTCTACGTCCCCCCCTAGCTGCAGACCAACGCAGCACACCGGCGCCGACATATGCGGCCCAAGCCGCAGCGCCCCGTGCCGCCCAACCGGCACAAACGGCTGCTGCCACACAAAAGGGGACTGTTCCTACTGCCGCCTCGCAAAAGGGAACTGCGGGGCCTAAATCCAATAGGCAGTTACCAAAACAGGCCAAACTGGCCACAGAGGCAGGTGCTACGGCTGCTCCGCCTGCCACTAGACCTGAGGCGGAATGGGCGGTCGCGGGCGCTGCCAAAAAGTCTAAAAAGGCGCGCCAGCGGGCCAATAAGAAGGCTCGGAAGGAACAAGCGGCGGCCAAGCGCCAGTCTGCGAAGCTCAGGACCCCCCGCTCTACAGCGGTGGTTCTCACCCTGCAGCCAGGGGCGGAGGAGCGGGGCCTCACATATGCCGGGATCCTGGCGAAAGCGAAAGCCGAGATTTCGCTGAGTGATCTCGGCATAACGGGCCTCCGGTGCAAAACAACTGCTACCGGAGGTCGACTACTGGAGATATCGGGAACTACAAGTGGTCCCAAAGCAGACGCCCTCGCCGATAAACTCAAGGCGTCTCTAGGCCCGGATGATGTAAGAGTGTCCAGGCCAACCAAGTGCGCAGATCTGCGTATTTCGGGCCTGGACGATTCTGCTACGCAGGAAGAGGTCGCCGCTGCCATATCCAAGGCCGGAGGGTGCTCGCCGGACCAAGTCAAAGCGGGCACGATACGCCGCGATGTCTCCGGTCTCGGGACAACTCTTGTCAGCTGTCCCGTAGCGGCGGCCAATAAAATAAAAGATAAGCGGCTGCTAGTTGGATGGGTCTCGGCGCAGGTCGTGCTCCTAGCGCCCAAGCCCTATCGGTGCTACCGCTGTTTAGAAGAAGGACATGCGGGGGCACGGTGCACCGCTGGGGTAGACCGCAGCCAAATGTGCTTCCGCTGCGGTCAGCCCGGTCACAAGGCTGGCACTTGTACTGCCCCGCCGCACTGCGTCATCTGTGCGGCATCTGGCAAGCCAGCCGACCATCAGACCGGGTCAAAGGCCTGCGCCAGGCCCAAGAAGAAGAATAATGCCAGGAGACAGCCGGTTCATCCACCGGCTAGTACCACGGACACGACAAAGAAGGCAGCCGGCTCCTCGCAGCCGGTTCACCCGCCGGTTGCGGCAGAACATCCGCCGAGGGCTGGGGAGGAGACAACGGCCATGGACACACAATAATGGCCCTACGCCGTCTCCTCCAAGCCAACATAAACCACTGTGCCAGGGCTCAGGATCTCTTGCTCCAGAGCATGGCGCAGTGGTCGATCGATGTGGCAGTTGTCGCCGAGCCGTATTTTGTGCCACCCAGGGATGACTGGGTGTGCGACACGAACCGCTCGGTGGCACTGATTATGAGGTCTGCCGCCGACACCCTTCCCTTCGAGGCCGTCACCCGAGGGCGGGGCTATGTCGCGGCAATTTGGGGGAATATTATGGTAGTGGGGGTGTATTTCACCCCCAGCCTTTCTCTCGCCGACGTGGAGGATATCGTCTGGGAGTTGGGCACGGTCGTCAATCGTAGCCGTCCTCGTCCCGTGATCGTCCTGGGCGACTTCAATGCCAAATCTACGGCTTGGGGTTCCCCGGCTACGGATGCGCGGGGCGAGTTAGTGGAGGAGTGGGCGGTCGAGCAGGGCCTGCTTCTCCTGAACCGGGGTTCCGTGCAGACGTGCGTGCGGCAGTGGGGTGGGTCTATAGTGGACCTGTCGTTCGCTAGCCCCGCTCTCGCGCGCACTGTCCAGGACTGGCACGTCCTGGAGGAGGTGGAGACGCTGTCCGATCATCGATATATTCGGTTCAGCGTCTCCGCCCAGACCTCGGTTGGACCGGTCCAAGCGGCCCCGGTGGGCGTTGGAGACGGCCCGCGTTGGGCACTGAAGCGGCTGGACGAGGAGGCTCTCGAGGAGGCCTCTATCGTCAAGGCCTGGCTGGACTCTCCAGGCAGGCCAATCAACATCGACGAGGAGGCGGAGTGGTTCCGGGAGAGCATGTCGCACATCTGCGACGCTGGCATGCCCCGAGTCCGGCCGTTACCATCCAGGCGCCAAGTGTACTGGTGGTCGCAGTCGATTGCGCAGCTGCGCATCGCTTGTGTGCAGGTGCGACGCCAGTACGCAAGGTGCCGAAGAAGACGCCGTCGCCCCTTTACAGCGGCGGCCGAACAGGAAGAGGCGGAACTGTACAACCGCTATAGAGAGGCGAAGAGCGCTCTCCAGCTGGCCATTGTCCGGGCAAAGGCCCAGGCCAACGAAGAGATGCTGGAGACTCTGGACCGAGACCCGTGGGGACGCCCCTACCTTATGGTACGGGGCAAGTTGCGCCAATGGGCTCCCCCATTGTCCCGGAGTCTCCAGCCACAGCTGCTGGAGGAGGTGGTGTGTGCGTTGTTTTCATCGAGACCGGAGCACACACCACCGGCTATGGTTCCGCCTCGCAATGTGCCCGACGCGGAAGACGACATTGACGACGACGTGCCCGAAGTGACCCGGGAACAGTTGAGAGTGGCGGTGGCTCGCATCAGGAACACCGCCCCAGGGCCCGACGGCATTCCAGGCCGTGCATGGGTCCTGGCCATGAGGGCTCTCGGGCCCCGACTAGCGGGACTCTTAAGCGCATGTTTGGAGCGGGGCCAGTTTCCAAGCCGGTGGAAGACCGGAAAGCTGGTCCTGCTCAAGAAGGAGGGGCGCCCCGCAGACTCACCATCTGCGTACAGGCCAATCGTGTTGCTGGACGAGGTGTGTAAGATCTTCGAGCGGATCATCGCCAGTCGCCTAGTCCAGCACATGACCAGGGAGGGGCCGGATCTGGCGGACAACCAATTTGGTTTCCGTCAGGGGCGCTCCACGGTGGATGCGATCATGCGCGTGAGGGTCCTTGCGGAGGAGGCAGTCGCCCGGGGTGAGGTGGTCTTGGCGGTGTCGCTCGACATCGCCAACGCTTTCAACACCTTGCCCTGGAGTACCATCCGAGAGGCACTCCGGTACCACGGGGTGCCGCACTACCTCCAACGTATTGTCGGGGCCTATTTGTCGGAAAGATCGGTGGTGTACCCGGGTCGAGAAGGATGGGGTCGGCGAGAGACGTCGTGCGGCGTTCCACAGGGTTCGGTGTTGGGGCCGCTCCTGTGGAACGTCGGGTACGACTGGGCTCTGCGCGGTGCGCTTCTCCACGGCGTCGGCGTCATTTGTTACGCCGACGACACGCTAGTTACAGCGCGTGGGAAGTCGTACCGGCAGGCGGCCATACGCGCGACTGCTGGTGTCGCGCACGTCGTGGGTAGGATTCGGCGGCTGGGCTTAGAGGTGGCATTGCACAAGTCGGAGGCCCTGTGTTTTCATGGGCCGAGGATGAAGCCGCCTCCGGGGTCCAGCATCATAGTAGGAGGGGTTTCCATCGCTGTTGAGTCGACGATGAAGTACCTTGGACTCGTCCTCGACAGTCGGTGGAACTTCGGGCCGCACTTTACACGGCTCGCCCCCCGGTTGTTGGGCGCCGCTTCTGCGCTCTCGCGCTTGCTGCCCAACCTGGGAGGCCCCAACTCCTCCTGCCGGAGGCTCTACATGGGGGTCGTACGGTCGATGGCGCTATACGCCGCGCCAGTGTGGGCGGACGCCCTGACGGCCCGCAACGTCGCCGCGCTGCGAAGGCCGCAGCGCGCGATGGCCGTCAGGATCGTAAGGGGATACCGTACGATCTCCTTTGAGGCAGCGAGCCTCCTAGCCGGATCCCCGCCCTGGGACCTCGATGCAAAGCTCCTCGCGTCGCTCTATTGGTGGCGCGCGGAGGCGGTCGAGCGGGGCGAGCGCCTTGCGCCTCGACAGGTTGAGGCACGCAGGGCGGAGCTCCGCCGGGTCCTAGTGGCGGAGTGGCAGACGCGCTTAGCGCAACCCACGGCGGGGCATGCCGCTGTAGCGGCTGTAAGGCCCGTTTTAGAGGAGTGGCTCAAGAGGAGCCACGGCGCCCTCAGCTTCCGGCTGACGCAGGTGCTTACCGGACACGGGTGTTTCGGGAGGTACCTGTGTCGCATAGGCCGGGAGCCGACGTCCCAGTGCCACCATTGTGGTGATTGCCGCGACGATACGGCGCTGCATACGTTGGCGGAGTGCCCAGCTTGGGCTGAGCAGCGCCGTGACTTGGTCGCGGCCGTAGGTGTTGCGGGAAACCTCTCGCTTCCGGCTGTCGTGTCTACCATGGTCGGGAGCGAGTCAGGGTGGAGTACCGTCGCCACCTTTTGTGAGGCCGTCATGCTCGCAAAGGAGGCGGCGGAAAGGGAGAGAGAGGCTGCCTCGTCTCTCCCCTCCCGCAGCAGACGCACTGGGCGTCGTAGGGTGGCCGACTTCCGGCCACCGTAGGGCGCGGCCTGCGGACGACAGACTAGGGGCGTCTTGTCGTCCGACCAGCAGCAGGCCTCGAGGCGGCGGCGTCGTGTTCCGCGCGCGCCTCATAGTGGAGTCCTGCGGCCGGGGTGACGGCCGCAGTGGGTGACGGGGCCCGCCTGACCATCTGGCGGGCCAATACCCGTCGGGGGGTAGTGATGAATGCTTCGGCGATACCCTCCCCCCGACACACGGGTACAAGAGGAACACGGGTTGGTTTTTAGTCAGTAAGAGTCTGACAGTCCCCTTCGCCCTTCCCCCAGGGCGGAGGGACTCCATGAGGATTTTCCAACCCGTCACCAAAAAAAAAAAAAAAAAAAGGTTAGGTTAGGTTAGGTTAGGTTGGGGATACTGCGCTCCGATGGCGCCGGGAACGGTCGAAGTTTAACTCGCGCGTGCTTGAAAAATTCGCGAAAGTGGCTATTTTTGTCGGATTGTCATGGTTTTGGTCTCAAAAGTTGCGTAACTGTGCCGCGGAAGTGACAGTGCTGTGTTGGTGACTCGCAGGTGTTCGCCTGAAGTAGGATCACGGAATACCTACTTCGGGCAACGCCCTAAAACAGTTTTTCGACCGGCGCTCGAAATCTGAAGCGGTAACATGTGCTTTATTATATATCATTAGAATCGTCTAATCGCCCCCCACCTTCTGTATAAGTTTGCCTTCCATTGCCATGTAAACGGCTGAGATATGCCCACTTTTCTGAAATGATGTAACCGGCTATCTCGTTTTTGGAGATAGTTACGTAAATTCTGACAACGGATTTGGATTCGTCTCATGGTCCTTTACCATAAACCAGTTCATCCGCTTCAGGTTTCGAGGGTCTTGGACCCCAAAACCACCATAAACTTTTCATACTGAACATTCTTGGACTTTACAGCCACTTTTGGGGACCTTGCTATCGGGTAAGGTCCTATTTTGACTTTTGTGTTCTAGAGACAATCTAACGGACTATTTAAGGCTCTTTAGTTTATAATTTTCCGTGTTATAGTTCCTAAGATATTCAACTTTTGTAACACAGTACATTTTTGACGTTTGCGCCAGACTCCGTCACCTTTGGCCATCGATACGTGCTCCCACAGGCACGACGCACTAATTTCTATTTATCACCTTTATAGACTATACCTTGAGCTATAAATACAGACTTTCACCACAATTGTATCTATCAGGGTTACGGAGTTAGGCGCTTCGTTCTTGAGCGCGAATTTGTGCCTGGCCGTTATTACTTGCCCACTTCTCTTTTGTTTAGAGACGGGTGGTATTTGTATTTGTATGTGGCGGGGGCCTGCCGCTCGGTGGGCTTTTCGGCGGCGTGCGCTCTGGCCGGCGCCCCTCCTTGGGAGTTGGAGGCGTGGGTGCTGGCCGGAGTGTGCGAGTGGACGGTGCGCCGGAGGGCGCTCGGGGAGTGCCCCGTCCCCCAGGGGCGGGGGGCGGTGCGGCGCTGGCTCGAGCGGTCCCACGGTTTCCTCTCGTTCCGTCTGGTGCAGGTGTTGTCCGGCCACGGCTGTTTCGGAAGGCACCTGCACCGGATCGGGAGGGAGGAAACGCCGGCGTGCCACGAATGCGGGGCGCCGGAGGACACGGCGCAGCACACCCTTGAGGTGTGCCCGGCCTGGTCGGGGCTGCGCCGTGGCCTTACCGCGGTGGTTGGCCGGGGCCTTGGACGAGGACCTTGCTATCGGGTAAGGTCCTATTTTGACTTTTGTGTTCTAGAGACAATCTAACGGACTATTTAAGGCTCTTTAGTTTATAATTTTCCGTGTTATAGTTCCTAAGATAGTCCACTTTTTGTAACACAGTAAATTTTTGACGTTTGCGCCGGACTCCGTCACCTTTGGCCATCGATACGTGCTCCCACAGGCACGACGCACTAATTTCTATTTATCACCTTTATAGACTATACCTTGAGCTATAAATACAGACTTTCACCACAATTGTATCTATCAGGGTTACGGAGTTAGGCGCTTCGTTCTTGAGCGCGAATTTGTGCCTGGCCGTTATTACTTGCCCACTTCTGCCCCCCTTTTCTTCTCTTTTGTTTAGAGACGGGTGGTATTTGTATTTGTAGTTTAATAGTATATATTCTCCCCTACACATTTCACTTTTTATTTTAGTTTTAGCCCCATAAATAACATAGTTACGTCACTTTTTCCCCAAACATTTAATTCAGTACCTATTTTTTCAAACTCCAGTCCAGTCCAGTAGGTTTTTACTATTTCATTTTGTAGCGCACACCTTTAGTTACACATACCACTACTTACTATCATTGTACCTGCTCGGGTTACGGAGATAGACGCCCCAGACCGCTACGTGAATTTGCACCTAGCGGTCAAAAACTGCCCCACTTTGACCCCCTGTTTCTGCCCTGCGGAGCTGAGACGGGCGGGATCTAAATATATACTTAGAAAGAACATATCCTCCCCTTCATTTCTCACTTTTTACCATATTTTTAGCTCTGATATTACCGGAGTAAATCCATTTTATATAACTTGATAATTTTTAGCCGACTTCAAAAAAGAAGTATTTTATTTAACTCAATATAACTTTTAACTAGTACAGCCTTGGCAGTGACTTCGCTGCTTTTGAATAGTAGACTTCTTCTACTATCAGGCCCATCTCATCCGGAGCCCGAACTCCTGGATTCCGGTGCACCACCAGGCACTTTTTCGCGTATTTCATATAAACTTCAACTTTTTACACTGTAACCGTATACCTTGTTCTTTGTTAAACTCATTTCGTTAGTTTAAGTTTAAATGCCGGCGCCTCTATGCCGGCACTCTGGGGAGTATGGCCCTGTATGGGGCTCCAATCTGGGCGGACTCCCTCCACGGGGGGGGGATGCAGCCACACCCGCATCCGCGGGCCCCAGGGGGCTGTTGCACTGCGGGTGGCAGGGGCCTGCCGCTCGGTGGGCTTTTCGGCGGCGTGCGCTCTGGCCGGCGCCCCTCCTTGGGAGTTGGAGGCGTGGGTGCTAGCCGGAGTGTGCGAGTGGACGGTGCGCCGGAGGGCGCTCGGGGAGTACCCCGTCCCCCCAGGGGCGGGGGGCGGTGCGGCGCTGGCTCGAGCGGTCCCACGGTTTCCTCTCGTTCCGTCTGGTGCAGGTGTTGTCCGGCCACGGCTGTTTCGGAAGGCACCGGCACCGGATCGGGAGGGAGGAAACGCCGGCGTGCCACGAATGCGGGGGCTTTTCGGCGGCGTGCGCTCTGGCCGGCGCCCCTCCTTGGGAGTTGGAGGCGTGGGTGCTAGCCGGAGTGTGCGAGTGGACGGTGCGCCGGAGGGCGCTCGGGGAGTGCCCCGCCCCCCAGGGGCGGGGGGCGGTGCGGCGCTGGCTCGAGCGGTCCCACGGTTTCCTCTCGTTCCGTCTGGTGCAGGTGTTGTCCGGCCACGGCTGTTTCGGAAGGCACCGGCACCGGATCGGGAGGGAGGAAACGCCGGCGTGCTACGAATGCGGGGGCTTTTCGGCGGCGTGCGCTCTGGCCGGCGCCCCTCCTTGGGAGTTGGAGGCGTGGGTGCTAGCCGGAGTGTGCGAGTGGACGGTGCGCCGGAGGGCGCTCGGGGGGTGCCCCGTCCCCCAGGGGCGGGGGGCGGTGCGGCGCTGGCTCGAGCGGTCCCACGGTTTCCTCTCGTTCCGTCTGGTGCAGGTGTTGTCCGGCCACGGCTGTTTCGGAGGGCACCGGCACCGGATCGGGAGGGAGGAAACGCCGGCGTGCCACGAATGCGGGGGCTTTTCGGCGGCGTGCGCTCTGGCCGGCGCCCCTCCTTGGGAGTTGGAGGCGTGGGTGCTAGCCGGAGTGTGCGAGTGGTCGCGGTGGTTGGCCGGGGCCTCTCGCTTCCCGGCGTGATCAGCGCCGTGCTGGGGAGCGAGGAGGCCTGGGCAGCGGTTGCCTCCTTTTGCGAGGATGTAATCTCGCAAAAGGAGGAGGCGGAGCGCGCGCGGGAGGACGACCCTCTCGCTGCGCCGCTCCGCAGACGAAGAAGGGGTCGGAGAGGGCGCGTAGGTCCTCTCCCTCCTCTTGGTGGTGATGGGCGGGCGACAGGCGCGGGGGAGCCTTCGCCCGCATTGCAGCCGTCACCATCCTCGCCGGTCACTCCCGGGCCCTTGCCCCTCCCCACGGGGAGGGTGTGAGGGGCCCGCTATGCGGGGTAATCGTCGGCGGGGACTGGAAGTAAAGGCTGTGCCGGTTTCCCAGTCCCCGCCACTCGGACGAAGCGGGAGTGCCGCTGGGTTGTTTTAGTGGGTATACCGGGTCAGACCGGGGAGTCCCACATAACCCCCCCATCCCCCGATGGGAGGGCATGCGTAATGCATTTTTTCCCAGCGCAAACAAAAAAAAAAAAAAAAAAAAAAAAAAAAAAGGTTAGGTTAGGTTCAGCCGTGGCACCATCCGCCTCGAGTGCCCGGTCGTTGCTGCTAAAGCCGTCCTTGCCAAGGGACGGCTCACAGTCGGGTACAGCTCGGCTGCAGTCCGGGCGCTCGAGGACCAGCCTCTGCGGTGCTTCCGGTGCCTGGGCATCGGGCACACCCGGTCCCTGTGTCCGTCCACGGTGGACAGGACGGACACGTGCTACCGCTGCGGCAAGGACGGACACAAATCCGCTGCCTGCAAGGCCGCCACGCCGCACTGCGCGGTGTGTGCCGCCAGTGGCCGCCCGGCGGGCCACATTATGAGGGGGAGGAACTGCAATCCTCCCCCTAAGCGGGGCAAAGCACAGGCGCCGAACAGGCCTGCTGCTGCCGCTGGCTGCACCGTCGTTCCTGCGGCGGCTGCGGAGGGGGGTGCGATGTCCGAGTGATGGATAGGGTCGAACATCGCATCCTTCAGGCGAACACCAACCACTGCAGGGCAGCCCAGGATCTGCTGACGCAGACCATGGCTGAGTGGTTGGTGGACTTGGCGGTGGTCGCCGAACCTTACTCGGTCCCTGGCCGTTGGCTGGGCGACCGAGACGGCTTGGTGGCGTTGGTGTCGCGGTCTTCCACGGACTCCCCTCCCCTCTCGCTCTTAGAGAGGGGACCGGGATACGTGGCCGCCGCGTGGGGAGACATGGCCCTGGTGGGGGTCTATTTCTCCCCAAACCGCTCTCTCTCGGACTTTGAGGATTTCCTAGAGATCCTCACCTCTGTCGTAGGGAGGGCGGCGCCACGCCAGGTCGTGGTGTTGGGCGACCTGAACGCCAAGTCGACGGCCTGGGGTAACCCGACTGCGGGTTGCAATGTCCGGGGACGCGCCGTCGAGTTCTGGGCAACCTCGTGCGGTGTGTCCCTCCTAAACAGGGGGACGGTCCACACGTGCGTGCGGCGGCAGGGTGGGTCGGTGGTCGACGTCTCGTTTGCCACCCCCGCGCTGGCCGCCCGCGTCGTCAACTGGCGGGTAGAGATGGTGGAGACCTTGTCGGACCACCGTTATGTGCGGTTCGACATCTCCACCCAGCGGGGAGGGGGGATGGCCCGCGCTGGGCTATCTCCCTTCCCGCGGTGGGCACTCACCCGCCTGGACCGGGAGGCAGCCAAGGAGGCGGCCTTCCTCCAGGACTGGCTGTCGCCCCCTGTCGAGGAGGTCCTGGACGTGGACACCGCAGCGGTCCAGCTCAGGGGGTCCCTGACCGAGGTGTGCAACTCCAGCATGCCTCGGTCTCGCCGTCCGCCCCCCCATCGTGCCGTCTACTGGTGGACGGAGGAGCTGGCGGAGCTCAGGGCCACCTGCGTGGCGGCCAGAAGGGCGTACGCGCGGAGCCGAAGGCGCAGCGCCCTAAACCGAGACCGGGCAGAGGAGGACCGCCTATACGCCTCTTACCGAGAGGCGACGACGGTCCTCAAGTCTGCAATGGGCACTGCGAGAGACTCGGCGTGGGCCGAGATGCTGGAGGGTCTCGACAGGGATCCCTATGGGAGGCCATACAAGGCGGCGCGGAACCAGCTCCGCCCGTGTGGTCCCCCACTGACGGAGACCCTCGAGCCATCGTTGTTGGATGGGGTGGTCCGGTCCCTGTTTCCGCGCAGGACCGACTTCACCCCACCAACGATGGATCCCCCGCGGGGGGTGGCTCCGCCGGATGAGGAGGAGGTCCCCCCGGTAACGGTGGTGGAGTTTCGCGCGGGGGTTCTCAACCTCCGCGCGAAGAAGACGGCCCCCGGACCAGACGGCGTCCCTGCACGGGTGCTGGCGATCGCCGCCCCCGAAATGGAGGACAGGATTCGGGACCTCTTCAGCGCGTGTTTTGCGGCTGGGAGGTTCCCGAAACTGTGGAAGGAGGGGCGGCTATGCCTGCTCCGAAAGGAGGGACGCCCGGTGGACTCCCCCTCGGCATACCGGCCCATCGTCCTGCTCGATGAGGTCGGTAAATTGTTCGAGGGGATTGTCGCCTCCCGGCTGGGTAGCATTTTGCGGGGGGTAGGGCCGGATCTGTCGGACGCCCAGTTCGGTTTCCGTCGAGGGCGTTCGACGATCGACGCGCTGGCCCTACTCAAGGGCCAGGTGAGGGAAGCGGTGGAGGCGGGGGACGGAGTGCTGGCGGTGTCATTCGACATTGCCAACGCCTTCAACTCCGTCCCCCACTCGACGATATTGGAGGCGCTCCGGTATCACGGAGTGCCCCAATATCTGCGGAACCTCCTGGCCAGCTACCTGGGGGACCGGGAGGTTGTCCTCGCCGACAGGACGGGCGCGGTGAGGCGGTACGGCGCAGAGTCCGGTGTTCCGCAGGGGTCCGTGTTGGGGCCCCCCCTGTGGAGCATCGGATTCGACTGGCTCCTGCGGGGAGCCCTCCTCCAGGGCACGAGTGTCATCTGCTACGCGGATGACACTCTCCTCACTGCCCGGGGGAGGAACTTCGGGGAGGCGGCCTGTCTGGCCTCGGCTGGCGGATCCTTGGTTGCGGAGAGGATCCGCCGCCTCGGATTGAGGGTGGCGCTGCAAAAGACCGAGGCCGTGTTCTTTCGCGGGCCTCGGCAGCGCTGCCCTCCCGACGCACACATCGTCGTGGAGGGCGTCCGGATAGGGGTCCAGCCCCAGATGAAGTATCTGGGCCTGGTGCTGGACGACAGGTGGCGCTTCGGCCCGCATTTCAGCGGGCTGTCGACGCGCCTGTTGAAGGCCGCGGACGCCCTCTCGTGGCTCCTCCCGAACCTGGGGGGGCCCAAGGCCAAATGCCGGCGCCTCTATGCCGGCATTCTGAGGAGTATGGCCCTGTACGGGGCCCCCATCTGGGCGGACTCCCTCCATAGGAGGGAGAATGCAACCGCCATCCGCAAGCCCCAAAGGGCTATTGCACTGCGGGTGGCGAGGGCCTACCGCTCGGTGGGCTTTTCGGCGGCGTGCGCTCTGGCCGGCACCCCTCCTTGGGAGTTGGAGGCGTGGGTGCTCGCCAGAGTGTACGAGTGGTCGGCGCGCCGGAAGGCGCTCGGGGAGTGCCCCGTCCCCGAGGAGCGGGAGGCCGTGCGGCGGGAGGCGAGGGACGCAATCGTCCTTCACTGGACGGAGGACCTCGCCACCGCCGCCTTTGGCCGCCGGACCTTGGACGCGCTCGGTCCGGTCCTGCGGAGCTGGCTCGAGCGGTCGCACGGGTTCCTCTCTTTCCGTCTGGTGCAGGTATTGTCCGGCCATGGCTGTTTCGGAAGGCACCTGCACCGGATCGGGAGGGAGGAAACGCCAGCGTGCCACGAATGCGGCGCCCCGGAGGACACGGCGCAGCACACCCTCGAGGTGTGCCCGGCTTGGTCCGAGCTGCGCCGTGGCCTGACCGCGGTGGTTGGCCAGGACCTCTCGCTTCCCGGCGTGATCAACGCCATGCTGGGGAGCGAGGAGGCCTGGGCAGCGGTTGCCTCCTTTTGCGAGGACGTAATCTCGCAAAAGGAGGAGGCGGAGCGCGCGCGGGAGGACGACCCTCTCGCTGCGCCGCTCCGCAGACGAAGGAGGGGTCGGAGAAGGCGCGTAGGCCCTCTCCCTCCTCATGGTGGTGATGGGCGGGCGACAGGCGCGGGGGTGCCTTCGCCCGCATTGCAGCCGTCACCACCTTCGTCGGTCACTCCCGGGCCCGTCCCCCTCCCCACGGGGAGGGCGTGAGGGGCCCGCCATGCAGGGATAATCGTCGGCGGGGACTGGACGTAAAGGCTGTGCCGGTTTCCCAGTCCCCGCCACTCGGACGAAGCGGGAGTGCCGCTGGGTTGTTTTAGTGGGTATACCGGGTCAGACCGGGGAGTCCCACATAACCCCCCCATCCCCCGATGGGGGGGCATGCGTAATGCATTTTTTCCCAGCGCAAACAAAAAAAAAAAAAAAAAAAAAAAAAAAAAAAAAAAAAAAAAAAAAAAAAAAAAAAAAAAAAAAAAAAAAAAAAAAGGTTCAGCCGTGGCGGGGGGGCCCAAGGCCAAATGCCGGCGCCTCTATGCCGGCATTCTGAGGAGTATGGCCCTATATGGGGCCCCCATCTGGGCGGACTCCCTCCATAGGAGGGAGAATGCAACCGCCATCCGTAAGCCCCAAAGGGCTATTGCACTGCGGGTGGCGAGGGCCTACCGCTCGGTGGGCTTCTCGGCGGCGTGCGCTCTGGCCGGCACCCCTCCTTGGGAGTTGGAGGCGTGGGTGCTCGCCAGAGTTTACGAGTGGTCGGCGCGCCGGAAGGCGCTCGGGGAGTGCCCCGTCCCCGAGGAGCGGGAGGCCGCGCGGCGGGAGGCGAGGGACGCAATCGTCCTCCACTGGACGGAGGACCTCGCCACCGCCGCCTTTGGCCGCCGGACGTTGGACGCGCTCGGTCCGGTCCTGCGGAGCTGGCTCGAGCGGTCCCACGGGTTCCTCTCTTTCCGTCTGGTGCAGGTGTTGTCCGGCCATGGCTGTTTCGGAAAGCACCTGCACCGGATCGGGAGGGAGGAAACGCCGGCGTGCCACGAATGCGGGGCCCCGGAGGACACGGCGCAGCACACCCTGGAGGTGTGCCCGGCCTGGTCCGAGCTGCGCCGCGGCCTCACCGCTGTGGTTGGCCAGGACCTCTCGCTTCCCGGCGTGATCATCGCCATGCTGGGGAGCGAGGAGGCCTGGGCAGCGGTTGCCTCCTTTTGCGAGGATGTAATCTCGCAAAAGGAGGAGGCGGAGCGCGCGCGGGAGGACGACCCTCTCGCTGCGCCGCTCCGCAGACGAAGAAGGGGTCGGAGAAGGCGCGCAGGTGCTCTCCCTCCCCTCGGTGGTGATGGGCGGGCGACAGGCGCGGGGGTGCCTTCGCCCGCATTGCAGCCGTCACCACCTTCGTCGGTCACTCCCGGGCCCGTCCCCCTCCCCGCGGGGAGGGTGTGAGGGGTCCGATATGAAGGGCAATCGTCGGCGGGGACTGGACGTAAAGGCTGTGCCGGTTTCCCAGTCCCCCGCCACTCGGACGAAGCGGGAGTGCCGCTGGGTTGTTTTAGTGGGTATACCGGGTCAGACCGGGGAGTCCCACATAACCCCCCCATCCCCCGATGGGAGGGGCATGCGTAACGCATTTTTTCCCAGCGCAAACAAAAAAAAAAAAAAAAAAAAAAAAAAAAAAAAAAAAAAAAAGGTTCAGCCGTGGCACGGCTCCGGGCCAAAAATACCGCCCCGGGGCCCGACGGAGTGCCGGGCCGTGCTCTCGTCCTAGCTCTGGAGGAGCTAGGGCCCCAACTGAGAGGACTCTTCTCGGCGTGCCTAGAGCAGGGCCAATTTCCGACTTTGTGGAAGACGGGTCGCCTGGTCCTGCTCAGGAAGGCAGGGCGCCCTGCCGACTCGCCGTCCGGGTATCGGCCCATAGTGCTGCTGGGCGAGGTGGGCAAGCTGTTCGAGCGGATAGTAGCAGACCGCCTCGTCAGCCACTTGTTCACAGAGGGGCCGGACCTGGACGACAGCCAGTTCGGTTTTCGGCGTGGGCGCTCCACAGTGGACGCCATAATGCGGGTGAGAGTCCTGGCGGAGGATGCGGTGTCCCGGGGCGGGGTCGCGCTGGCGGTGTCCTTGGACATCACCAACGCCTTCAACACCCTGCCCTGGAGTTGTATCAGGGAGGCCCTGCGGTACCACAGGGTACCTCCCTACCTCCGCCGCGTGGTTGGGGCCTATTTGGCGGACAGGTGTGTCACCTGCGGGGGACGCGACGGCACGGTTCAGCGCGCCATGTCGTGCGGTGTTCCACAGGGCTCGGTGTTGGGCCCACTCCTGTGGAACATCGGGTACGACTGGGTGCTGAGAGGCGAGCTCGCACCGGGGGTGAACCTGACGTGTTACGCGGACGACACGCTGGTCACCGCCCGGGGGAGCTCGCACAGGGAGGCAGCGTTGCTAGCTACGGGTGCGGTCTCACAGGTGGTGGGCCGCATACGGCGCCTCGGCCTGGAGGTGGCCCTCAACAAGTCGGAGGCCATCGCTTTTCATGGCCCCCGACGGGCGCCGCCGCCGGGATTACACATTGAGGTGGGGGGGGCCCGGATTGCTGTCGAGTCCACCATGAAGTACCTAGGATTGGTGCTCGACAGCCGGTGGGACTTCGGGCCCCACTTCCTGCGGCTGGCGCCGAAGTTGATGGGCGCGGCGGGCGCGCTATCAACGCTGCTTCCCAATTTGGGAGGCCCGAGCACCGCCTGTAGGCGGTTGTACGTGGGGGTCGTGCGGTCCATGGCCCTGTATGGGGCCCCGGTGTGGGCGGCCGACCTGACGGCCCGCAGCATCGCCGTGCTGCGAAAACCGCAAAGGGCGATGGCCGTCAGAGTCGTCCGCGGCTACCGCACGATCTCCCACGAGGCGGCTTGTGTGCTGGCCGGATCCCCGCCCTGGGACTTGGAGGCGAAAGCGCTCGCGTCACTGTATCGGTGGCGCGAGGAGGAGTGGACGCGAGGGGCTAGACCGGTGCACCGACAGATAGTCCAGCGCCGGTCAGAGCTCCACCGAGTCCTGGTGGCGGAATGGCGGGACAGGCTTTCTCGCCCTACCGCCGGCCTCGCTACCGTCGAGGCGGTCCGGCCAGTGCTCGAGCGCTGGCTCGGGAGGAGGCACGGCTCCCTGACGTTTCGGGCGACGCAGGTGCTCTCGGGGCATGGCTGCTTCGGGAAGTACCTGTGTCGCATAGGCAGGGAGCCGGACGCCCGGTGCCATCACTGCGCCCATCGGGAGGACACGGCGCTGCACACGCTAGTGGAGTGTGCCGCTTGGGAGGGGCCGCGCCGTGTCCTCGCAGTTGCGGTGGGAGACGACCTGTCGCTGCCGGCCGTCGTTCGCTCAATGGTCGGCAGCGCGGCGTCTTGGGACGCGGTGATCGCCTTCTGCGAAACTGTCGTCTCGCAGAAGGAGGTCGCGGAGCGGGAGAGGGAGAGTGCTAGCACTGACCCGACCCGCTCCCGACGCACCGGGAGACGTCGGCGGAGGGCAGACAACGCCCTCCTCCAGCCTCCCTAAATGGGTCCGGGGGTGGCGGGCGCGGGGACGCCCGCCACACCCCCCCTTCTAGGACCCGAGGCGGTGGCGCGTAGTGTTCCACGCGCGCCCCTCAATGGCGATGGGGGGGAGTCCAACGCCTCACTCCCCCCCTACATATGTACAGATGGGGCCCGCAGGGGCGGGCCGGCACCAGTCGGGGGCCGCGGACGAATTGTCTGTTTCCCGTAGCCCCCGACGCCGCAGGTGCAGGAGGGAACACCGTGTGGTTTTTAGTCGGTAGGTCACCCACTCTGGGTGGAGTCCGACACGCCCCGTCGCCTCCCCGGGCGGCGGATGTCCATGAGGATTTTCCACACGAAACCAAAAAAAAAAAAAAAAGGTTAGGTTAGGTTAGGTTAGGTTGGGGGACCCCCTCACAGTGCTTGCGTCCACGTCGCGTCCCCTGGAAACAGCCCAGTACTGACCACCGTAACGGAGTGGCAGTCTGGGTTGGCCAAAGTGCACTGTGCTTTCGTAGCGAATATCTTTGCCTTGACGACTACGGAAACCTGCGGAACTATGTCTTTACCTTCGCGGGACGCCTGCGGGCGATTTAAAAAACAAAAAGGCCCTTCTCAGGGCCAACCCAAAGGCCCTTCTCAGGGCCAACCCAAAGGCCCTTCTCAGGGCCAACCAAAAGGCCCTTCTCAGGGCCACTCCGACGCTTCGGCGTCAGAGGGTAGCCGCGCGCCGTCTGCGGCTAGTTTCTTTGGAGGGGCGGACGAGTCGTCTGACGACTCGATGGTGAGTGTGTCGGACGCAGCCGACTCTGGGTCGCGCAAGCGAGCACACCGGAGCGGTGGGTCCGAAGGCTCCTCGGCCTCAACGAGGTTGCCGAAGGCTAAAAAGCCGACGGTGGCTGCGGAGACCCATATCGTTGGGCTCGCAGACGCCCAACGCCAGTTGGAGGTGGCTCGGCGGGGTCTGCTCCAGCAAGAGCTGGAGGAGCGGGTAGCGGCCAAGGAGAGGCGGGCGCTCGCCGCCCGGGCCAAGTCTGGGTACGGGGCGTCCCGCGTTCTATACGCGGACTACTCGCTGGCCGAGCTCGAAAAGATGGCGGAGGAGGACGAGGAGGAGATCGTGGAGGTCGCCTCTAAGTCCTCCAACCTGAAGGGGACCCTACAGAAGGCCCTGAAATGCCGAGCCGCGAGCATGCGCGGTGTCGTCGCGGAGCTGGTCCAGCGAAAGGCGACCGACGAGACGCGGCAACTGCAGGCGAAGGTAGATCGCCTGCAGTCGGAGGTCAGCCAGCTTCATCAGAAGCTGGCCGAAGCCACGGCCCGGCCACAACAGGCCAAAACGAGCCCTGCGGCAGAGGGCCCCGCCTCCTCCAACCTTGAGGACATCATCCGCAAGGTTGTAATGGAGGAGAGGGCCTTTACTAGATCCTGCTTAGCAGGAATAGAGGACCGGCTCCTGCCGGAGAAACGCCTCCGACCGCCGCTTGCGGCGGATAAGAGGCAGAGTGAGCCGGGGCCGTCCTTGTCCCCGCCCGAGCCCCAGTCGGAGGATGCCCTTCTCCCTTCGACAACCCCGTCCAACGAGTGGACGGAAGTGGTCCGCAAGGGGAAGGGCAAAAAGTCGGCGACGGCCGCCCCTGCCGTCTCCGCCACCGCCGCCGCCACCGCCCCCAGCCAGCCGCAGACGACCGGCAAGGGAAAGCGGAAGAGGAAAAGAAAAGGGAAAGGGAGGGGAAAGGGGCAGCTAGTCCTCCCAAAAACCGCGGCCGTCGTGGTGACGCTCACCGCGGAGGCTGCGGAGCGGGGGGAGACGTACGCGTCCATTTTGGTGCGGGCGCGTACTAATGCTGATCCCACCCAACTGGGGATCGGCGGCGTTTCTTGCCGGCGGACCCAAGCCGGGGCTCGAATCTTCGAGTTCCCGGGGGCAGAGGGGAGTGCCCACGCGGACCTCTTTGCAGCCAAGCTGCAGGAGGTCATCGCGGATTCCGCCAAGGTGGCCCGACCGGTCAAGTCTGCGGCCATAGAGGTGACGGACCTCGACGACTCCGTCACCAAGGAGGAGGTGGCGGCGGCGGTCGCGGGGATAGGGGGCTGCGACGTCACGGCGGTCCGAGGCCGGGACATAAGGCCCGGCCGTGGCGGGATGGGCACCATTCGCCTCGAGTGCCCGGTCGCCGCTGCTAAGGCCGTCCTTGCCAAGGGACGGCTCACAGTCGGGTACAGCTCGGCTGCCGTCCGGGCGCTCGAGGACCAGCCTCTGCGGTGCTTCCGGTGCATGGGCATCGGGCACACCCGGTCCCTGTGTCCGTCCACAGTGGACAGGACGGACACCTGCTACCGCTGCGGTAAGGAGGGGCACAAATCCGCTGCCTGCAAGGCCGCCACGCCGCACTGCGCGGTGTGTGCCGCCAGTGGCCGCCCGGCGGGCCACATTATGAGGGGGAGGAACTGCAATCCTCCCCCTAAGCGGGGCAAAGCACAGGCGCCGAACAGGCCTGCTGCTGCCGCTGGCTGCACCGTCGTTCCTGCGGCGGCTGCGGAGGGGGGTGCGATGTCCGAGTGATGGATAGGGTCGAGCATCGCATCCTTCAGGCGAACACCAACCACTGCAGGGCAGCCCAGGATCTGCTGATGCAGACCATGGCTGAGTGGTTGGTGGACTTGGCGGTGGTCGCCGAACCTTACTCGGTCCCTGGCCGTTGGCTGGGCGACCGAGACGGCTTGGTGGCGTTGGTGTCGCGGTCTTCCACGGACTCCCCTCCCCTCTCGCTCTTAGAGAGGGGACCGGGATACGTGGCCGCCGCGTGGGGAGACATGGCCCTGGTGGGGGTCTATTTCTCCCCAAACCGCTCTCTCTCGGACTTTGAGGATTTCCTCGAGGTCCTCACCGCGGTCATAGGGAGGGCGGCGCCACGCCAGGTCGTGGTGTTGGGCGACCTGAACGCCAAGTCGGCGGCCTGGGGCAATCCGGCCGGCGGTTGCAACGTCCGGGGGCGCGCCGTCGAGTATTGGGCGGCCTCGTGCGGTGTGTCCCTTCTGAACAGGGGGGCGGTCCACACGTGCGTGCGGCGGCAGGGTGGGTCGGTGGTCGACGTCTCGTTTGCCACCCCCGCGCTGGCCGCCCGCGTCGTCGACTGGCGGGTGGAGATGGTGGAGACCTTGTCGGACCACCGATATGTGCGGTTCGACATCTCCACCCAGCAGCGGGGAGGGGGGATGGCCCGCGCTGGGCAATCTCCCTTCCCGCGGTGGGCACTCACCCGCCTGGACCGGGAGGCAGCCAAGGAGGCGGCCTTTCTCCAGGACTGGCTGTCGCCCCCCCCTGTCGAGGAGGCCCCGGACGTGGACGCCGCAGCGGTCCAGCTCAGGGAGTCTCTGACCGAGGTGTGCAACTCCAGCATGCCTCGGTCTCGCCGTCCGCCCCCCCATCGTGCCGTCTACTGGTGGACGGAGGAGCTGGAGGAGCTCAGGGCCACCTGCGTGGCGGCCAGAAGGGCCTACGCGCGGAGCCGAAGGCGCAGCGCCCAAAACCGAAACCGGGCAGAGGAGGACCGCCTATACGCCTCTTACCGAGAGGCGACGACGGTCCTCAAGTCTGCAATGGGCGCTGCGAAAGACTCGGCGTGGGCCGAGATGCTGGAGGGTCTCGACAGGGATCCCTATGGGAGACCATACAAGGCGGCGCGGAACCAGCTCCGCCCGTATGGTCCCCCACTGACGGAGACCCTCGAGCCATCGTTGCTGGATGGGGTGGTCCGGTCCCTGTTTCCGCGCAGGACCGACTTCACCCCACCAACGATGGATCCCCCGCGGGGGGCAGCTGCGGCGGCGGATGAGGAGGAGGTCCCCCCGGTGACGGTGGCGGAGTTTCGCGCGGGGGTTCTCAGCCTCCGCGCGAAGAAGACGGCCCCCGGTCCAGACGGCGTCCCCGCACGGGTGCTGGCGATCGCCGCCCCCGAAATGGAGGACAGGTTTCGGGACCTCTTCAGCGCGTGTTTTGCGGCTGGGAGGTTCCCGAAACCGTGGAAGGAGGGGCGGCTATGCCTGCTCCGAAAGGAGGGACGTCCGGTCGACTCCCCCTCGGCATACCGGCCCATCGTCCTGCTCGATGAGGTCGGTAAACTGTTCGAGGGGATTGTCGCCTCCCGGCTGGGTAGCCTTTTGCGGGGGGTAGGGCCAGATCTGTCGGACGCCCAATTCGGTTTCCGTCGAGGGCGTTCGACGATCGACGCGCTGGCCCTACTCAAGGGCCAGGTGAGGGAAGCGGTGGAGGCGGGGGACGGAGTGCTGGCGGTGTCATTCGACATTGCCAACGCCTTCAACTCCGTCCCCCACTCGACGATATTGGAGGCGCTCCGGTATCACGGAGTGCCCCAATATCTGCGGAACCTCCTGGCCAGCTACCTGGGGGACCGGGAGGTCGTCTTCGCGGACAAGACGGGCATCGTGAGGCGGTACGGCGCAGAGTCCGGTGTTCCGCAGGGATCGGTGTTGGGGCCCCCCCTGTGGAACATCGGATTCGACTGGCTCCTGCGGGGAGCCCTCCTCCAGGGCACGAGTGTCATCTGTTACGCGGATGACACTCTCCTCACTGCCCGGGGGAGAAACTTCGGAGAGGCGGCCTGTCTGGCCTCGGCTGGCGGATCCTTGGTTGCGGAGAGGATCCGCCGCCTCGGATTGAGGGTGGCGCTGGAAAAGACCGAGGCCGTGTTCTTCCGCGGGCCTCGGCAGCGCTGCCCTCCCGACGCACACATCGTCGTAGAGGGCGTCCGGATAGGGGTCCAGCCCCAGATGAAGTATCTGGGCCTGGTGCTGGACGACAGGTGGCGCTTCGGCCCGCATTTCAGCGGGCTGTCGACGCGCCTGTTGAAGGCCGCGGACGCCCTCTCGTGGCTCCTCCCGAACCTGGGGGGGCCCAAGGCCAAATGCCGGCGCCTCTATGCCGGCATTCTGAGGAGCATGGCCCTATATGGGGCCCCCATCTGGGCGGACTCCCTCCACCGGAGGGAAAATGCAACCGCCATCCGCAAGCCCCAAAGGGCTATTGCACTGCGGGTGGCGAGGGCCTACCGCTCGGTGGGCTTTTCGGCGGCGTGCGCTCTGGCCGGCACCCCTCCTTGGGAGTTGGAGGCGTGGGTGCTCGCCAGAGTGTACGAGTGGACGGCGCGCCGAAAGGCGCTCGGGGAATGCCCCGTCCCCGAGGAGCGGGAGGCCGTGCGGCGGGAGGCGAGGGACGCAATCGTCCTCCACTGGACAGAGGACCTCGCCACCGCCGCCTTTGGCCGCCGGACGTTGGACGCGCTCGGTCCGGTCCTGCGGAGCTGGCTCGAGCGGTCCCACGGTTTCCTCTCGTTCCGTCTGGTGCAGGTGTTGTCCGGCCATGGCTGTTTCGGAAAGCACCTGCACCGGATCGGGAGGGAGGAAACGCCGGCGTGTCACGAATGCGGGGCCCCGGAGGACACGGCGCAGCACACCCTGGAGGTGTGCCCGGCCTGGTCCGAGCTGCGCCGCGGCCTCACCGCTGTGGTTGGCCAGGACCTCTCGCTTCCCGGCGTGATCAACGCCATGCTGGGGAGCGAGGAGGCCTGGGCAGCGGTTGCCTCCTTTTGCGAGGATGTAATCTCGCAAAAGGAGGAGGCGGAGCGCGCGCGGGAGGACGACCCTCTCGCTGCGCCGCTCCGCAGACGAAGAAGGGGTCGGAGAGGGCGCGTAGGTCCTCTCCCTCCTCTTGGTGGTGATGGGCGGGCGACAGGCGCGGGGGTGCCTTCGCCCGCATTGCAGCCGTCACCATCCTCGTCGGTCACTCCCGGGCCCGTGCCCCTCCCCACGGGGAGGGCGTGAGGGGCCCGCTATGAAGGGAAATCGTCGGCGGGGACTGGACGTAAAGGCTGTGCCGGTTTCCCAGTCCCCGCCACTCGGACGAAGCGGGAGTGCCGCTGGGTTGTTTTAGTGGGTATACCGGGTCAGACCGGGGAGTCCCACATAACCCCCCCATCCCCCGATGGGAGGGGCATGCGTAATGCATTTTTTCCCAGCGCAAACAAAAAAAAAAAAAAAAAAAAGGTTAGGTTGGGGTGCTGGGCCAGACAACCTCCTCGTGTGCTCCCGGCTGCTAGTCCCGCCTGGATACGTCCGGGGGGAACAGCAGTCGTTCGTTATGGAGCCGGTGCACCCTGGGCACGAGTAATAACTTTCCTCAGTTGGGGATTCTTATTGCTCGTGGCTGATAGTCTGGCGTGGGAGGGGCCATTCATTGGCCATGGGGGGCGTTGCTCCAAGTGTTCCTCTGTGTTCCAGCAGAGGCCACATTGGAGTAGCAAGGGCGGGCTCAGCGCGTACTCACCCTACCACTGAGCAGGCAGCGGGAGTTCTGTCTCTCCTGCCACCGTCGTTAAATCGGAGGGTACTCTTACATTTGCTGGGCGTCGTGGTCATGTCTCGCGGCTCAGCGTAAGGTACCTTCCGTCGGTCTTGGCTTGGTCGCCCGGACTGCGGGGAAGAAAACCTCGAGAACAAATTACCCTGAATCTCAAGCGGCGGCGCACCGCGAGGAGATGTGTGGCTGGCGGGGCTCTTCGGAGTAACCAGTCACTAGTGCGACCCCCTCCAGGGTACTTGCGGACCCCCTGGTTGGGTTACACTCTACGCTTACCCGGGTACAGGGGGCACTGCCCGGGTGGACCTTTATTTCCCCCATACTCGTGGGACTCTTATGGAAAGTTCAAATAAAAACCAAAAATGTGGAGTGGAGATGGCGGAAGTGGAGATGGATGCAGTGTCCGATGCCGGATCTGCATCGAGTGACGTTCTGGTGGTGGAGCATAGCAATCCTGCGCTCAGCCAAACCAGATTTTGGAGGGACGGGCGCAAACGTCTGCGCTCGAGTGATGTCAGCGGCTCGGCCTCTGATTCGGGTGACGAGTCAGTAACGGCTGCTAAAGTGGGTACAGTCAGAAGAGGGAGAGGTCGTCCTCCCACTACTGGCGAGTATGTAGGCTTGGCTAAAGCCAAGGCGGAGCTACTAGCTTACAGGCGGGAGGAGCTCCACCTGCGCGCCGAAGAGGAGGTGTTGGACCTGGTCGAGCAGGCCAAGTCAAAGCGTGTAACGCGGGAAGTCAATTCTGACTCTGGCTCCGCAGTGGAGGGCCTTACTTCAGCGGCGCTATTCGAACAGGTGTCTGCCGGTCTGAAGGTTGTCCAGCATGTCGCTACAAAGTCTAGCAACCTAAAAGGCACCTTTACGAGAAGCTTGAAGGATGCTATGAAGCTGATAGAGGGTGCAGCAAACGGATTGCGCCATCTGTCGGCATCGGAAGAGAACAGTCGCCTGCAGGAAGAACTTAGCAAACTGCAGGCTGACAACGCACGCCTGCAATCAGAGAACGACCGATCTCGGCTAGAGCAGGAACAGATGCGTCGGGAATTGGAGCAGCTGAAATCAGACGTGGCTCTGATTCGCCAACCTGCCTCCCCAATGCAGCCAGCTGAGTCGGATCTGATAGATCAGCTCCGGCGAGAAATAGCCAGTCTCACCTCGAGATTCGGCGTAATTGAGGGACGGATCCTGCGCCCACCCCTCGCTGGAGATAGAAATACGAGAGTTGACAAAGCGTCACCTTCTTACGCGACGAAGGCTGCAACGCCACGTGGTTCAGCGAAACCTAATAAGGGTGCTAAAGACAGTCAGACCTCCTCGGCCCGAGCTCCGCAGAACCCAGTCTCTTCGGCCGATGCTCCGACGTCGGCTCAGACTTCTTTATCCCAAGCCGCCGAGGGGTCCTCAACTCAGGCTGCTCCAGCTCGGGCGGCCCAACAGAAGTCCAAGAAGGCATCGCAACCGGACAATAGCACCCCTGCTGCTTCACGAAGCCAAGCAGCTACTTCGCAGAGCCAAACGGCTGCAGGCTCTAGTGAAGGGGAATGGCAGACGGTGACGAAAAAGCAAAAGAAGCAGAAGCAGAAGGCAGCTAAGAAATCGGGCCAGAAGAAGCGAAAACTGCGGGCGCCACGCTCAACAGCAGTTGTCATCGCGCTGCAACCAGGTGCAGAGGAACGTGGCGTTACTTATGCAGCTGTCTTGGCTGAGGCCAAGCAAAAGATACACCTTGCTGACATCGGGATAACCTCCCCCCTAAAATTCAGGAGAGCTATCACGGGTGCTAGAATACTGCAAATTCCCGGAGGTACAAGCGACGATAAAGCCGACGCTCTAGCGAGCAAACTAAGGGAGTGCCTCAAAGAAGAGGACATAAGGGTCTCCAGACCCACCAAATGCGCGGAGTTGCGAGTCTCGGGTTTGGATGACTCTGTAACTTCTTCAGAAGTAGGCGTGGTTGTAGCACGGGTCGGTGGATGCGCCGAAGAAGATATAAAGGTCGGAGAAATACGGATTGGTCCCTCCGGCCTCGGTACGGCCTGGCTCAAGTGCCCTGTGACAGCGGCGAAGAAAATCGCAGAGGCTGGTCACTTGCTGGTGGGGTGGGTCTCCGCAAAGGTGACACTGCTCGAACCCAGACCGATGCAGTGTTACCGTTGTCTGGAAGGCGGGCACGTTCAACACACTTGTTCATCGGAGATGGACCGCAGTGACCTGTGCTACCGCTGCAGCCAACCGGGACACAAAGCCGGACAATGTACCGCCCAGCCGCACTGCTCGCTGTGTGCAGCCATAAGCAAACCTGCGGAGCATAGAGTGGGTGCCAAGTCCTGTGCAGCACGTGCGAATAAGAAAAGAAACGGGGTTAGGGCTTCTCAGACCCCCCCGACTCAGCCATCGGCCACTCAGGCCATGGACGCGATGGACACTGACCAAGCGCCACAATAATAATGGCAACCAAATTTCTTCAGGGCAATCTCAACCACTGCGCCAGGGCTCAGGACTTATTACTCCAGAGCATGGCGGAGTGGTTGATACACGTGGCTGTTGTAGCGGAGCCATACTTTGTACCCTCCAGGGACAACTGGGCGGGTGACCCAGCGGGCTCGGTAGCCGTCACGTGCCAGCCTTCCTTGGGAGCTACAATGAGGGTTGTGGACAGGCGTCCGGGCTGCATTGCTGCCGTCGTTGAGGGTGTCCTAGTCGTTGGGGTTTATTTTTCGCCCAACAGGGTACTCGCGGAATTCGAAACGTTTCTCGGCGAAGTGGGAGCCCTGATTGGGCGGAACCACACCCACCCTGTCCTCCTTCTCGGGGACCTCAACGCCAAATCTTCGGCCTGGGGTTGCCCCATCACTGACGCACGTGGCGACATGCTGGAGGAGTGGGTGGTCGCGACAGGCTTGGAGATCCTCAACTGCGGGACGGTGCACACATGCGTTCGGCAAAATGGCGGCTCGATCGTGGACATCTCTTTAGCGAGTCCATCGGTGGCGCGTCGCGTTCAGGGGTGGAGAGTGATGGAAGGCGTGGAGACATTGTCAGACCACAGATACATCCGTTTGGAGCTTTCCGCGCCTTCAGCGGCCCTAAACAATGGCCGCCCAAGTCGGAACACCCCTGCGACTCCAAGGTGGGTCATAAACCGACTCGACAGAGATGTCATGATCGAAGCCGCGATAGTGCAGGCTTGGTTCTCAGCTCCTGAGGAGCCAGTGGACGTAGACGCTGAGGCGGCCTGGTTCCGGCACGCAATGACAGAAATTTGTGATGCGGCTATGCCACGGGCCAGGTGCGGACCCCAGAAGCGGCAAGTGTACTGGTGGTCTCAGGAGCTGGCGAACCTCCGCACGGAGTGCGTTGCAGCCCGACGCCTGTACACAAGGCATCGCCGACGGCGCCGTCGCGATCCGACAGTTGACGCCCAGCTGTACGAGTCCTACAGAGGAGCCAAGGAAGCTCTGCAGCTGGCCATCAGCCGGGCGAAGGAGCTCGGCCATGAGCAGTTCCTAGAACTGTTAAACAGTGACCCCTGGGGACGCCCCTACAAGCTCGCAAGGGCCAAACTCCGTCCATGGGCGCCCCCGCTGACGGAGACGATGGACCCAGCTTTTGTCGAAGGTGTTGTGTCCACTCTGTTTCCGAACCGAAGGGAGCACGTCCCGCCTTCAATGACATCACATGCGGAGACACAAGACGAACCGGAGGCACCGGAGGTTTCGGAGGCAGAGCTCGGTGCAGCAGTGATGCGAATGCGCGCCAAGAACACGGCACCGGGTCCAGACGGCATTCCCGGCCGAGCCTGGTCCCTGGCTCTAAAGGTCCTGGCGCCCAGACTGCGGGACCACTTCACGGAGTGCTTCAGACAGGGCCGCTTCCCAGAGCAGTGGAAGACGGGCAGACTTGTCCTCCTCAAAAAGGAGGGGCGCCCCGCAGAATCACCCTCTGCATATCGCCCGATAGTACTGCTGGATGAGGCGAGCAAGCTCTTGGAGCGTGTCATTGCCTCTCGCCTCATCAAGCACATGACCGGAGTGGGCCCTGATCTGTCCGACAACCAGTTTGGGTTCCGGGCGGGCAGGTCGACCGTCGACGCAATCCTGCGAGTCAAAGCCCTCTCGGAAGAGGTAGTGGCGGACGGCGGAGTGTTGCTCGCAGTGTCGTTGGACATCGCCAATGCGTTCAACACTCTACCGTGGAGCTGTATCGTGGAGGCGCTCCAATACCACCACATGCCGCTCTACCTTCGTCGGACGGTCGGTGACTACCTCAGCGACCGCTCGGTCACATACATGGGACGTAACGGCGTGTGCACTCGGGGAATGACGTGCGGTGTTCCACAGGGTTCCGTCCTCGGACCGCTCCTGTGGAACATCGGCTACGACTGGGTTCTGCGTGGGGCCACTCTCCCGGGCGTCAGCGTGTTGTGCTACGCTGACGACACACTCGTGTTAGCCCGAGGGAGCTCGTACAGGGCGGCTGCCCGACTTGCCACTGCAGGGGCGGCGCAGGTTGTCGCGCGTATCCGCCTGCTGGGGCTGGAAGTGGCGTTGAACAAGACGGAAGCTCTGTGTTTCCATGGGCCCCGGAAATCACCGCCTCCGGGATCCCACATTGTCATCGGTGGGACCCGCATTGACATCCAACCGTGCATGAGGTATCTGGGGCTCGTGCTGGACAGCAGGTGGAACTTCAACGTCCACTTCCAGCGCCTAGCACCCCGGTTGATGGCTGCGGCCGGCGCTCTAGGGCGGCTGCTGCCGAATCTCGGTGGCCCAAAACCCAGCTGCAGGCGGCTATACCTGGGGGTCATCCGCTCCATGGCCCTCTACGGGGCCCCCGTCTGGGTCGCCGAGCTGACGAGTCGCGGCGCCGCTATGTTACGACGGCCGCAGCGTGCGATTTCCATCCGAGTGATCCGGGGGTATCGCACGATTTCGGCAGAGGCGGCATGCGTGTTGGCGGGGTCCCTCCCTTGGGACCTAGACGCCCGGATCCTTGCGTCACTCTATACATGGCGCAAGGAAGCGCGGGATCGAGGTGAGATTGTGGACCCGAGGGAGGTGGACCAATGCAGGGCACATCTGCGGCAAGCGGCGGTAGCTGAATGGGCGGAGCGGCTGGAACGGCCAGGAGCCGGTATTCGGACGGTAGAAGCCCTCCGTCCCATTTTAAAAGAGTGGGTGGAAAGGCGTCACGGCGTACTGACCTTCCGGCTGACGCAGGTGCTGTCGGGGCACGGGTGCTTCGGCAAGTACCTGTGCCGAATTGCCGGAAGAGAGCCGGACGCCCGTTGCCACCACTGTGGAGGCCTCGAGGACACGGCGCAGCACACGCTCGCCGAGTGCACTGCATGGGCGGAGCAGCGCCGTGTCCTTAACGCTGAGTTAGGAGGAGACCTCTCGCTCTCGGTCGTCGTCTCAAGTATGGTCGGGAGCGAGAGCGCGTGGCAAGCGGTGGCCTCGTTCTGCGAGGAGGTCATCGCCGCGAAGGAGGCCGCAGAGAGGGAGAGGGAGACTGCCTCCATCCTGCCAATCCGCGCCCGTCGAACAGGGCGCAGGAACAGGGCAGATAACGCCCTGTTCCAACCACCGTAAAACGGCCACGGGCGGCGGACTTGGGGAAGTCCGACCGCCCATCACACAAGGCCCGAGATGGCGGCGCGGTAGGTGTTGCCGCGCCCCACTCAAGTGGATTGGCAGGTGGGGGATCACAACAGTCCCCCTCAATTGCGCTGAAGACTGCAAAGGCGGTCTGCCACTGCTGGGGTCGCGGAGGAATGTTTCTCGCTCCCGTAACCCCAGCAAAAAGTGGTGAGGCGAAACACCCGTGTGGTTTTAGTCGGTAGGTCACCCCTTCTGGGTGGAGTCCGACACGCCCCGTCGCCTTCCCCGGGCGGCGGAAGTCCATGAGGATTTCCACACGCAAAAAAAAAAAAAAAAAAAAAAAAAAAAAAAAAAAAAAAAAAAAAAAAAAAAAAAAAAAAAAAAGGTTAGGTTAGGTTAGGTTAGGTTAGGTTAGGTTAGGTTAGGTTAGGTTAGGTTAGGTTAGGTTAGGTTAGGTTAGGTTAGGTTAGGTTAGGTTGGGGTGCGTGCAGAAGACCTCCTCGTGCGCTCAGCGGCTGCTGGTCCCCTGTTTGCGGATACGTCCGGGGGGAAGAGCAGTCGAGGGGCCTGGTGCACCCTGGGTCACGGACAATAATCTCTTCGCGGGGGGTAGGGTAGAGGAGTATTATTGTCCGGAGCTAACTTCTGCAGGTGGGGTCGCTCTTGCCCCGTCGACGTAGTCGATTAGGCGTGGACGCGACCACACCCGCTTAGGTGCAGGCGCATCTAGGCGGGGTTCGTTTGTGCCCTCATTCATTGAGGCGCAAACCTTTCGACGGGTCCGCTGAGTCGGGTTGGCCGGACAGCGGACGGAGGCATGCTTCAATGCCGCCGTCGGGGGGCTTGGCTTAACCGCCCGGCCCCAGAGGAAGGACACCTCTAAGATAAAAAATCCACCCAATCCCAAGTTTCGGGAGCGCGGCGAGGGGATGAATGGCCGTTGGGGGTACGGTCGTTAGCGCTCCCACCTGCTGGTACCTGCCGCCCCCAGCAGTATGTAGGCTTACCCGGGTACTTAAGCCTCTGCCCGGGGTTGACCTGTCTTGCTTTATACTCGTGGGACCAAAAATGGAGAACCTTATAAATAAAACAAAAAACGACGAAGTGGGTGAAAAAGTACCTCTGGTACTAATTGAGCGAATGGGCGTGCAGTCGGATTCCGACAGTGCGTCCAGCCTAATGAGTGTGGCGAGCGCGATGAGCGTTAATTCAAAACGCATACGCAAACGCCCAAGAGAGGGTGCAGACTCAGGGTCGGACTCGGCCCTGAGCGACACAGCGGTGCCGGCCCCCAAGGTCGGTGCCAAAAAAGGAGGGAGAGGTAGGCCCGCAACTACCGGTAAATACGCCGGTATCGGCCTTTCCAGGCGTGAGGCTGCGGCTGCAATGAAGGCCGCAGCAGCCGCCGAAAAACTGGAGGAGGACGAGCGGCAGATTGCGGCTTTGACGAAAAGGGTGACGGAAGGGAGAGTCACTCGCCTGTCGGAGTCGTCGTCTGCCGTCTCTGATATAGAAGTCGAGGCAGAGCAGCTACCTGCCTCCGACTTAAACCAGAGAATGGCCGACGCGGTTGCAGCAATTAAAAGGGTGAGCAAGGTCTCAAAGGGCCTTAGCGGCTGCAGCCAGAAAGCACTTAAAGAGGCCACGGCCTCCATTCTGGAAAGTGCTCAGGTGCTTTTGACCCGCACCACGACAGAAGAGACGGCGCTGCTGCGGGCCCAGAACGCAAAGCTCGCAGCGCAAATGGCGGAGCTCCGCAAGGAGCACGAGGAGCTCAAGGCGGAGATGGCCAACTTCCGCCGCGAGCACCTCAGGCGGGAGGTGGGCCTTCCGCACGAAACGCAGCAACCGCAACCGCAGTTGCCGTCACAGACGTCGAAACAGCAGTCGTCACAGGAGACGGAGTTGGCTCGCCTGATCCGTCAGGAGATGGCGAGTTTCAACGCGCGCTTCTCGGTGCTTGAGGGGAGGATTCTACGTCCCCCCCTAGCTGCAGACCAACGCAGCACACCGGCGCCGACATATGCGGCCCAAGCCGCAGCACCCCGTGCCGCCCAACCGGCACAAACGGCTGCTGCCACACAAAAGGGGACTGCTCCTACTGCCGCCTCGCAAAAGGGAACTGCGGGGCCTAAATCAAATAGGCAGTTACCAAAACAGGCCAAAATGGCCACAGAGGCAGGTGCTACAGCTGCTCCGCCTGCCACTAGACCTGAGGCGGAATGGGCGGTCGCGGGCGCTGCCAAAAAGTCTAAAAAGGCGCGCCAGCGGGCTAATAAGAAGGCCCGGAAGGAACAAGCGGCGGCCAAGCGCCAGACTGCGAAGCTCAGGACCCCCCGCTCTACAGCAGTGGTTCTCACCCTGCAGCCAGGGGCGGAGGAGCGGGGCCTCACATATGCCGGGATCCTGGCAAAGGCGAAAGCCGAGATTTCGCTGAGTGATCTCGGTATAACGGGCCTCCGGTGCAAAACAACTGCTACCGGAGGTCGACTACTGGAGATATCGGGAACTACGAGTGGTCCCAAAGCAGACGCCCTCGCCGATAAACTCAAGGCGTCTCTAGGCCCGGAGGATGTGAGAGTGTCCAGGCCAACCAAGTGCGCAGATCTGCGCATTTCGGGCCTGGACGATTCTGTCACGCAGGAGGAGGTCGCCGCTGCCATATCCAAGGCCGGAGGGTGCCCGCCGGACCAAGTCAAGGCGGGCACGATACGCCGCGATGTCTCCGGTCTCGGGACAACTCTTGTCAGCTGTCCCGTAGCGGCGGCCAATAAAGTAAAAGACAAGCGGCTTTTAGTTGGATGGGTCTCGGCGCAGGTCGTGCTCCTAGCGCCCAAGCCCTATCGGTGTTACCGCTGTTTAGAAGAAGGACATGCGGGGGCACGGTGCACCGCTGGGGTAGACCGCAGCCAAATATGCTTCCGCTGCGGTCAGCCCGGTCACAAGGCTGGCACTTGTACTGCCCCGCCGCACTGCGTCATCTGTGCGGCATCTGGCAAGCCAGCCGACCACCAGACCGGGTCAAAGGCCTGCGCCAGGCCCAAGAAGAAGAACAATGCCAGGAGACAGTCGGCTCATCCGCCGGCTAGTATCACGGATAAGACAAAGGAGGCAACCGGCCCCTCGCAGCCGGTTCACCCGCCGGCTGCGGCAGAACATCCGCCGAGGGCTGGGGAGGAGACAACGGCCATGGACACACAATAATGGCCCTACGTCGTCTCCTCCAAGCCAACATAAACCACTGCGCCAGGGCTCAGGATCTCTTGCTCCAGAGCATGGCGCAGTGGTCGATCGATGTGGCAGTTGTCGCCGAGCCGTATTTTGTGCCACCCAGGGATGACTGGGTGTGCGACACGAACCGCTCGGTGGCACTGATTATGAGGTCTGCCGCCGACACCCTTCCCTTCGAGGCCGTCACCCGAGGGCGGGGCTATGTCGCGGCAATTTGGGGGAATATTATGGTCGTGGGGGTGTACTTCGCCCCCAGCCTTTCTCTCGCCGACGTGGAGGATATCGTCTGGGAGTTGGGCACGGTCGTCAGTCGTAGCCGTCCTCGTCCCGTGATCGTCCTGGGCGACTTCAATGCCAAATCTACGGCTTGGGGTTCCCCGGCTACGGATGCGCGGGGCGAGTTAGTGGAGGAGTGGGCGGTCGAGCAAGGCCTGCTTCTCCTGAACCGGGGTTCCGTGCAGACGTGCGTGCGGCAGTGGGGTGGGTCTATAGTGGACCTGTCGTTCGCTAGCCCCGCTCTCGCGCGCACTGTCCAGGACTGGCACGTCCTGGAGGAGGTGGAGACGCTGTCCGATCATCGATATATTCGGTTCAGCGTCTCCGCCCAGACCTCGGTTGGACCGGTCCAAGCGGCCCCGGTGGGCGTTGGAGACGGCCCGCGTTGGGCACTGAAGCGGCTGGACGAGGAGGCTCTCGAGGAGGCCTCTATCGTCAAGGCCTGGCTGGACTCTCCAGGCAGGCCAATCAACATCGACGAGGAGGCGGAGTGGTTCCGGGAGAGCATGTCGCACATCTGCGACGCTGGCATGCCCCGAGTCCGGCCGTTACCATCCAGGCGCCAAGTGTACTGGTGGTCGCAGTCGATTGCGCAGCTGCGCATCGCTTGTGTGCAAGTGCGACGCCAGTACGCAAGGTGCCGAAGAAGACGCCGTCGCCCCTTTACAGCGGCGGCCGAACAGGAAGAGGCGGAACTGTACAACCGCTATAGAGAGGCGAAGAGCGCCCTCCAGCTGGCCATTGTCCGGGCAAAGGCCCAGGCCAACGAAGAGATGCTGGAGACTCTGGACCGAGACCCGTGGGGACGCCCCTACCTTATGGTACGGGGCAAGTTGCGCCAATGGGCTCCCCCATTGTCCCGGAGTCTCCAGCTACAGCTGCTGGAGGAGGTGGTGTGTGCGTTGTTTCCATCGAGACCGGAGCACACACCACCGGCTATGGTTCCGCCTCGCAATGTGCCCGACGCGGAAGACGACATTGACGACGACGTGCCCGAAGTGACCCGGGAACAGTTGAGAGTGGCGGTGGCTCGCATCAGGAACACCGCCCCAGGGCCCGACGGCATTCCAGGCCGTGCATGGGTCCTGGCCATGAGGGCTCTCGGGCCCCGACTAGCGGGACTCTTAAGCGCATGTTTGGAGCGGGGCCAGTTTCCAAGCCGGTGGAAGACCGGAAAGCTGGTCCTGCTGAAGAAGGAGGGGCGCCCCGCAGACTCGCCATCTGCGTACAGGCCAATCGTGTTGCTGGACGAGGTGTGTAAGATCTTCGAGCGGATCATCGCCAGTCGCCTAGTCCAGCACATGACCAGGGAGGGGCCGGATCTGGCGGACAACCAATTTGGTTTCCGTCAGGGGCGCTCCACGGTGGATGCGATCATGCGCGTGAGGGTCCTTGCGGAGGAGGCAGTCGCCCGGGGTGAGGTGGTCTTGGCGGTGTCGCTCGACATCGCCAACGCTTTCAACACCTTGCCCTGGAGTACCATCCGAGAGGCACTCCGGTACCACGGGGTGCCGCACTACCTCCAACGTATTGTCGGGGCCTATTTGTCGGAAAGATCGGTGGTGTACCCGGGTCGAGAAGGATGGGGTCGGCGAGAGACGTCGTGCGGCGTTCCACAGGGTTCGGTGTTGGGGCCGCTCCTGTGGAACGTCGGGTACGACTGGGCTCTGCGCGGTGCGCTTCTCCACGGCGTCGGCGTCATTTGTTACGCCGACGACACGCTAGTTACAGCGCGTGGGAAGTCGTACCGGCAGGCGGCCATACGCGCGACTGCTGGTGTCGCGCACGTCGTGGGTAGGATCCGGCGGCTGGGCTTAGAGGTGGCATTGCACAAGTCGGAGGCCCTGTGTTTTCATGGGCCGAGGATGAAGCCGCCTCCGGGGTCAAGCATTATAGTAGGAGGGGTTTCCATCGCTGTTGAGTCGACGATGAAGTACCTTGGACTCGTCCTCGACAGTCGGTGGAACTTCGGGCCGCACTTTACACGGCTCGCCCCCCGGTTGTTGGGCGCCGCTTCTGCGCTCTCGCGCTTGCTGCCCAACCTGGGAGGCCCCAACTCCTCCTGCCGGAGGCTCTACATGGGGGTCGTACGGTCGATGGCGCTATATGCCGCGCCAGTGTGGGCGGACGCCCTGACGGCCCGCAACGTCGCCGCGCTGCGAAGGCCGCAGCGCGCGATGGCCGTCAGGATCATAAGGGGATACCGTACGATCTCCTTTGAGGCAGCGAGCCTCCTAGCCGGATCCCCGCCCTGGGACCTCGATGCAAAGCTCCTCGCGTCGCTCTATTGGTGGCGCGCGGAGGCGGTCGAGCGGGGCGAGCGCCTTGCGCCTCGACAGGTTGAGGCACGCAGGGCAGAGCTCCGCCGGGTCCTAGTGGCGGAGTGGCAAACGCGCTTAGCGCAACCCACGGCGGGGCATGCCGCTATAGCGGCTGTAAGGCCCGTTCTAGAGGAGTGGCTCAAGAGGAGCCACGGCGCCCTCAGCTTTCGGCTGACGCAGGTGCTTACCGGACACGGGTGTTTCGGGAGGTACCTGTGTCGCATAGGCCGGGAGCCGACGTCCCAGTGCCACCATTGTGGTGATTGCCGCGACGATACGGCGCTGCATACGTTGGCGGAGTGCCCAGCTTGGGCGGAGCAGCGCCGTGACTTGGTCGCGGCCGTAGGTGCTGCGGGGAATCTCTCGCTTCCGGCTGTCGTGTCTACCATGGTCGGGAGCGAGTCAGGGTGGAGTACCGTCGCCACCTTTTGTGAGGCCGTCATGCTCGCAAAGGAGGCGGCGGAAAGGGAGAGAGAGGCTGCCTCGTCTCTCCCCTCCCGCAGCAGACGCACTGGGCGTCGTAGGGTGGCCGACTTCCGGCCACCGTAGGGCGCGGCCTGCGGACGACAGACTAGGGGCGTCTTGTCGTCCGACCAGCAGCAGGCCTCGAGGCGGCGGCGTCGTGTTCCGCGCGCGCCTCATAGTGGAGTCCTGCGGCCGGGGTGACGGCCGCAGTGGGTGACGGGGCCCGCCTGACCATCTGGCGGGCCAATACCCGTCGGGGGGTAGTGACGAATGCTTCGGCGATACCCTCCCCCCGACGCACGGGTACAAGAGGAACACGGGTTGGTTTTTAGTCAGTAAGAGTCTGACAGTCCCCTTCGCCCTTCCCCCAGGGCGGAGGGACTCCATGAGGATTTTCCAACCCGTCACCAAAAAAAAAAAAAAAAAAAAAAAGGTTAGGTTAGGTTTGACGGAGACGATGGACCCAGCTTTTGTCGAAGGTGTTGTGTCCACTCTGTTTCCGAACCGAAGGGAGCACGTCCCGCCTTCAATGACATCACATGCGGAGACACAAGACGAACCGGAGGCACCGGAGGTTTCGGAGGCAGAGCTCGGTGCAGCAGTGATGCGAATGCGCGCCA